>ULGS01000002.1:81675-186952 GCA_900519055.1 Yarrowia galli
CATCCAGGAACTGCTGGGAACCCTCGCAGTTGCCTTTATACTTGTAGATGTCCTTGTAGAAAAGAGAGGCTATCGCGCAAATCTTGATGGTGTCCGTGTACAAGGTGCCGTCAGGGGCCTTCAGAGCAAAGATATTCGCCTGTTGGCGCACAGTCTTCACTCTAGACTTGAGGGCCGCATCGGACAACTTGTGGGGAGCATCGTCCTCGTATGGTGACCGGAAACGAAGCGCGTCAAGCGCCTGTTCCTCGGCAACCTCCGGGTCGTCACGTCTCTCAGCCTGAAGGCGAAGTGCCCGCTGACGGGCATCAGCCTGTATCGCCCGACGGACGAGATCTAAGACTGAGACCAGACGGAGCTGAGGTTCGAGAGAGGCCCGAAGTTCGAGAGCATGGCGGACATGGTCCTTGAGGCGCTCTCGATACTCCCGGGAGTAGATCCAGCCAGCCTCTCTCCATGATCCTTTACCAACTTGCTCAAAAAAAAAAATCACAACTTTTAGATAGTCCATGCCACATTTTCTACCAAATCAAGATTCCGGTATCCTGGCCGAGCGGTCTAAGGCGCCAGGTTAAGGCTAACACCTTGACGAATTTCCTGGTCTCTTCGGAGGCGTGAGTTCGAATCTCACGGATATCATTTTTTGCCAACTCAAGAGCGAAGCGAATGGGTTGGATGCTTTTTGTTGCTACTTGTAACTCATTGGAGTGAGGAAATGACCATCCACTGCGGTTTTAGACATGTCTGGGGTGTTGCCCGTTCTATGGAATATTACCATAGAGAACTTGAGGGCCAAGCCAGAAATATGTCGCTAACTGGGGCTGTAGTGAAGATACGGACTTGGGAGGTTGATGATTGGACTCCCCTAAGTTGTGGGATTGCAGTGGTACTTTTTTAATCGTTTCGGATCGCCGGATCGAATTCTAGGTGGACTACAACTTTTATTGCCGGAGAGGTAAGAATGGGTGAAGTTGGAACCCAGGCTACAGACGTGCTACTGAAATGAGAGCTGTACGAGCATACTCTTCCAGTCCCGGGCATTACAATGGTACCTGTTTTACATTGATACAGTTTGTACATCGTGTATTAACAGTTCCGGTGGAAAGCATGCCGCCCGAGATGACAACAGTCCCATTCCAGCCCCATGATAAAGGGCTGAGATTCGGGCTAGTGAGTAAACCAGGGTAGGCGAGTTGAAGGGTGCTTGTTTCAGAACGATTCGACGACTTTTCTAAACGTGTGCTGCTTTGGTGTTCTTCTTTAGATATAGACTCGCCCTTGGAGATGTTGCAAGCCCTCACCTTAAACATGTCATCTTGACTGTTATCCTTCCTCCACATCACTTTTAGCCAGCCATTTCAGACAACAGCAGATCGATACCGTCTAGAGATAGATACCAGACAAATACCAGACACAGGCTCATACCAGACACAGACCCGGACACCATTATACCCCAGACACAGACACAGAAACAGAAACAGACACAATGCCACGTCATCATATCTCCACAAGTGACACAGCCAATGTCACTACAGTACCATTGTCACCGATACCACAAGTAAGTCTTCTCTTGCTCTCTCTCTCTCCCCCTCACTTACTGACACAGCTTCAAGACACAACACCACCTAGGACGTGTCACACTCAGACTATGTCCTCACGTCTGCCGGAGCCAGGTTTGATGGTGTAGTTCGAGTGCCTCTACATTGGCAGGTAAGGTCTATGGCATGGTCTCTGTCGCTGGCTCAACGTTCCTGATGTCCTTGACATGGCACTCCCTGTTTCAATGGCATGGCAGTCTCCATGTTATGGGTACAGCATGCCTGGTGTCACTGGAAGGACGTTCTCGACGTCATCAGCCTATCCACAGACCTGAATTGTTCCAGATTCAGTTCCAAGTGGCCACCACCTGTGCACCACTGTTGGCCTCTCTGTCGTCACAGTCAATGGGGTACACTTGTGAATGCTCAGGCATGGTGCTACAGATGCTTCGTGTCCGGCACCAACCGACTGTACCATTATTGGGCCAGCATCTGGTGTTCTGGCACTATCCTGTGAGATTGTGTCGCTCCTGCTCTGCCCTTCCTTTCTCCGGGTTCTATCTTAAGTCAAGCCACCTCGAGGGCAGCACTACTGCAATTGCAACAGCCCACTTGCAGAGAACTACGTACGTCTGTCTTTCTTACAATAAATTACAATGATTATGGACCTCTCCTTCTCCAACGGCCTTGTCACGTGATCCCGTCTCGTCACGTGATCCAGCCTCGTCACGTGATCCCGTCTCGTCACGTGATCCGGTCTCGTCACGTGATCCAGCCCTGTCACGCGGTTTAGACCGTCAAATACTTGTCAACCACCCACCTGGCCAACTTTCCATTCCCACTGATTGTATAAATCAGCTGCAGATTGTACGCCGCCTCCCTGGTGAGATCGTACCGGTCGTCCAGACCCTCAAACTCCAACACCTTGTTGTAGTTTTCCACCGCCAGACCCGTCAGACCCAGCATATGTGCCATTCGGGCCATATTGAAGTGTCCCTCTTGCGATTCGTGGTCGCCCGAGTTTTCTCGAATGTCCATGTACTGGGTCAAAAACGACAGACCCTCGACAATCTGCAAATGACGGTTGTTGGTCTGTCGTTGAATAGCTCGATGGACATGGGCAATGGCAATGGTGAACAGAACCATGGGATCTTGTGGGGACTCCTTGAGAGCTCTCATGAGATAGGTCAATGCCGAGACGTAAGATCGTCCCAGGATCATGGCATGACCGTAGAGAGTGAGCAGCAAGGGATTCTCCTTGTGCAGCACTCCCGAGTAATCTGCTCGGTTCTCCACTCGCATCTGTCCGGTGATCTCCTTGCCCAGAATGATCGAGTCCACGGCCTTGATGTATCGCAGGATGAACTTTTGGTTGTTTGTCGAGTTGAACACGGCCTGGGCGTCTGCTCCGGACGGCAGCACGGCCGAAAAGAGCCGGATGGTGTCGTTGTAGAACTTGAGCGTTCGCATCAGCGTCTTTGTCTCTTCGTTGGCGATTCGGTAATCGTTGGCGATGATGGAACACGCCACATGGACCAGATCCATGCATTCGACTCTGTCCGAGTTCATTCGGAACACATTGGCCTCCTTGGCATAGTTGAGAACCGTGTAGCAATCTGCAGGCGTGTCTTCGTACCGTGCCAGAGCCAGGGCGTATTCCATGAACATGTCGAACCAGACGGAGAATTGGATTTCCCGGAACTCTGTGAGATTCTCGCCAGAGTCCTCGTCAATCACATCTTCTTCCAATCGAGCAGTCAGCATCTCGATTCGATGGTCCACGTCCATTCTATCCTTTCTCTTTTTCGAAAGAGTCATTCCCTTGAACGCTCGACGTTTATCAGAGGGATAAAACTGTCTGACGGATGAGAAGGAGTCCACAAGCTCAGAAGCAATCGTCATCCATTCATAAACAGCCACAGCGTTACCCTGAAGAAGTCCTGTTCGTTGACGGTCCAGAGCAGCAAACTTCTCTTTGCAGGCTTCGGTTGCTTTTCTCTCGAGCAGTTCTTTTTCCTTCACAGACGGCTTTGTGCTGGGTCTCTGTCTGGCGACAAAAACAACTCCATCCTCTCCTCCATCTCCCTCGGCAGAAGCAGCAGCTCCCACCTGTTCCTCCAGTTCGTCTCTTTTCTGCTTGGCTCGCAAATCTCGAATCTCGTCCACAATCGACGTACATTCGTCGTATCGTTCCTGAAAATGGTACGACTCGGCCAGACCCAGCATGGCGTCGACATTGTTGGGGTCAATGTTGGATACAGTGAGATAGGCCTGTTCAGCGTCTTCATAATGGCCCAGATGATGAAGAGCCGAGGCCAGAGCAAGGTACAGATCTGTCTGGGAAACTACATCTGCATCATGTCGAACCAGAGGAGTCAACAGATCCAACGCCTCGGCGTATAGATTAGAGTCCAGAAAGGCTTGTCCGAGAGTCAAGAAGATATCTGCAAACACGGCCGAATCTTCTTCCAGAAACACGTCCAGATGATGTCTTGCCTCTTGAAGACCGTTTGCATCGCCCATTTTCAATCTGGCAATACAAATGTGACTTCTAATCTCCACAGGTAGTCGATACGACTCGGGATCACGATTTTGGCTCCGTTTGACACTTTTTCTCCTCTCGTCAAACTCAGCATCACTCTCAAGAGCATGTTCGTCCCAGTACGTCTCGTCTGCTCGGCCCAGAAGCCATCTGGCTACAGATTTGCCCTTGATGAGCACCTTGCCCCACGACTCGGTTCGAACGTACATGTCCAGCAGATAATTGAGTTGTGTGAAGGTGAATGGTTGTAGAGCCTCGGTTTCACGACTTTCAAGCCGTTCCTGAAGAATACCCTCATACAGCTCAATTGCATCGGCTTCTCTGCCCTGACGAGTATACACGTATCCCAGAGTACGTACCACGGCCTCATCACCTGGTTGCATCTCCAAAAGCCGTTTCAAATCAACCTCGGCCTTTTTCCACATGTCTTTGTCCATATAAAGACCGGCTCGTTCCGTGAGAGCAGACTCGTCGCCAGGATCAACCTGCAGCACCTTGGAGTAGCAGTAGATGGCCTGATCCAGCATTCTACCGCCTCCAATGGCATGTGACCGTTCTGCAGCCGCCAACCAATCCTCCTTGGCTCGATGGTTCAGAATAGCCGCCGCCAAATTAGCTGTAAGCGCCCGATCGGCGTCTCCTAGCTCATCATAGATGGTCACCAGCAACTTGAACGCCTGGTACGCCTTGGGATCCAGTTGGACTGCTCTTCCGAGTAGTTCAATCGCCTTATCCAGCTGCTTATTGATATAACATTCAGAAGCTTGAGCAAGATACATTTTCACCTCCGGAGCAGGTTCCCGATCGACAATAGACACTCGTCCTCGTCCCCGTTTCTTCTTGGGTCCTGACGAGCCTCCTGCTCCAGCTCCAGCTCCTCCAGGAATCCCTCCTCCAACAATCTCCTGTAACCGTTTTGGTAACGCGTCGAGATTGTCGAGGTCTCCAAGCTCGTCTCCTTCTCCATCACTTTCGTACTTGTCCTGACCAACGTCAAAATCGTCGTCGTCCTCGTAATCCGAAAATTGGTCGCGTAGATCGTCGTAGTTCATTGGGGGTTGATGACGTGAAGAACAATGTTGGTGATAATATTATTTTCGACAATCCTGGTGGTGTACATGTTGTATGTGGACTTGAACCTTATTTGGGAAAGTAGGCTTATGTAATCAGTGGGAGGTGGGAGGAGGTGTGCAGCTGTTGAAGGAGTGCTCAGATAGGGCTGGGATTTTGGCTGGTAGGTCGTGATGTGGTATTTGGTCACGTGACAAGTTTTGGTCCGGTTTCTTCGACTATGGAGTATTTTGAGGACTGGTCAAATGATGAGGTCAATGAAACCTTATTTAGTAGTATGTACAGGTTATGAGTGTGTACTAATTGATTCATGTTTGAAAATCACGTGAGACATATCGCTCGATAGCTGCAGACTAGGCGAGAGTAGAAGAAGTCTTAGAATTGCAATCTGAGCGTTGCTGCTCTTTCTGGAGGTCCTACTACGATGGGGAGGTGGACAACTCCGTAAATGCTGCTCTAATACAGCTTCGAGTAGTACGTGCTGGTACCAATGGAAAGAGGTAGTTGAGGGGGACAAATCGAAACTTTCAAAATCCCAATCGGAGGTGTAGTGATGGAGTTAAAGTGTTTTCTGTGATTCAACGTAGGATGTCGACAACAGCAGTTTTCAGTCATTTTAGAGGGTGGTTTGTATGAGATGATTTGTTGCTGGAGGGGTGGTGGACAGTTTGGCAAAGAGAGTGTTCCGATCCAGGCAATATTTGTCGACTTGAGGCGTATTTTGAGTGACAAAATTTACGACCCGGATTCCCACTTTTCAAGGCAATTGGCGTGGTTTCAGGGCCCATCATTTTCCACCTTTTTCGACCACCTCCTCATGACTCCTGTTCTGAGCTCAAGTTGGGAGATTATCACCACCTTAAGGTGGAGTGAAATTGGGACTGTCGAATAAGGTGTCTATAGACAGTGGGTGGACAGTGAGACTCCAGAATGCTCAATTTTGATTGGATTGACATGTGGTTAGCGCGGATCAATTCTTTGGGCAAAAATAATGCCACCTTCCCTAATCAGCTAAGCTCTAGCATGCCTGGAAGTGGCAGTACGAGCCAACATCGCCAATTTCATCCTGGACACGCTAAGAACTCGGATACAGGGGTTTTCGACCATTCTGGATCGATTGGTCGTGTCAGGTTCTGGCTAGCGTTTTTGCAGCGTCGTCTGGAGGCTTTCTCCTAGATTCATGTTCTGCTCGCAGTTTTAACTACAGCCGTTGCATCAGTTCTGAAAGACGGAACACCGAATCGGGCTATCCGCTGTGATTGTGATGAGGCCAACTGGTCAAGTGAAGAAAATTGGGGCTGTAAAGCGGATGACCTAATTGGGTAGTCCGTTGAAGACGGCAGTTGGTAGTATCGTTACTATGTTACATTATAGAGTTGGTCTGGTTCAAGATTTAGTTGACAAAAAAACTCACTTGGGGGTGCAAAAACAGTGTTACTCAAGAGCTAACGTCACGTGGGTAGTCTCATATAACAGAGCGTATATGAGTGCTTAACAAATCTGTCATAAAAGTTACCGTTTTTCTCCCAGATATCTGAGATATGTCCCCTGTGACACCTTCTTAGTTGAGACTCTATACTTGGATTTACTTAGCCTTTAGTTAAGTGACTTGTACGTACGATCTCAACATCAAGAGTTATCTGTGATTACTTAACCTAGTTCAAGATTTAGTTGAGGTAAAAGTTTATTTGGGGGTGCAAAAACAGTGTTCCCAAGGAGATATAGTCACGTGAGCGCTACAAGTAGATAGAGCATGTCTAGGTGTTCAACAAATCTGCCATAGTAACCAGATGTTGTCTCCCATAACCTTGAGATAAGTTTGGTGTGTCGCCTTCTTAGTTAAGAGAGTGTACTTGGACTTACTTCGGCTGTAATTATGCAACTTTAGCAAGTGAACGAATATAGTATTACACGCTTGACAAAACCCATGACATGAACAGTGTAACCCATTACATAGACCGTGGAACAATGACGTAAACTATATGATGACTATAACCCCTTTACATGCCTTTCCGTGTTTCTCTGTCTCACAGTTGAAGGATTTACTTGGAAATACTTAAGGTAAAAAATACTTTAGGGGTGCAATGTCGGTGTTCCATAAATCTGACAGAAATGAAGGGGGTACTGAACGGTAGAGGGTCTTCGGTTTACTAACAAAAATTGAGTCTGAAGTATTACCCACCTGACAATAATGGAGATATCCCGCCTTTTTGGTAAAACCATCAGCTAGAGTTTAGTTGGATTTTGATAGAGATTAGTGAAAATGCAATAAGCGTTTGTTTAATAGGGTTCTCAACTACAGTACGGTTTTTGAGGGAGAGGGCTAAAGCTGGCAGGATGTTAATAGTAGGTGGAACCACGTGCACCATAGGAACTACCTTTCAGAGCTCTACAATACCATTTACTATTTGCTGCCCACTTGTCATACTCGAGATATTGCAGCTTTAGTATGCTCAACGGTGGGATGCTTGTTGTACTGTGTTCCAAGCACTTGGCAGAAATCTTTGTATGACAACAAATGCGCTCAAGCCGGTAATAGATTGATTCCCGCTTGATCTGTGTACATCCGCCAACTTTTCGTGCCATTGAGACGGTTCTTCTCCGTTCAACTAGTGTTCAACTATGTCGTGGTCTACTAATAAGGTTCTTAGTAGTATCTATTTGGGTGCTTCCAAGTCGCCACAGAAGCAGCTTGTTTGGCCCATTTTTTGACAGACCACTCCTGCACCATTAATAATGCATTTTTTAGAAGTCTGAGCCCCCCCGTCAACCCATTCAAAAGTTATACACCTTCCTCTACACCCCCTACTGCACCCGCCTACTGCACCCCCAAACCTTGTTTACTTACACCTCATTCCTACATCACCACATAACACTGAACACAAACACAAACAGAACAGCACAACACAGAATACACACCATGGAACGACTTTCAGTGGACACGTCCCGTTCTAGCATTGACGCCAAGAGAAACACAAAAAGAAATGCGCTGCGAGAATTCTACAAACTGCAACAACCGACAGCCACAGATCCGGACGCTTCATTAATTGCCTCTTCTGTGATTTCGTCGGCCAGAACGTCGATTTCTGACCTTACAAGTGTTGCTGGAGGCGAGGAGGATTTTGAGGCTGAAGAGCGACGTCTGGAGGCTAAATTTGAAGCTGGTAGTTTTGATGCCGAGGAGATTGCACGTGATATCTTATCTTCAAGAGGTAGTGGATCACGTGTTCTTAAGGATCTTCTCAAGAAGGAGAACTCGTTGTTGCAGTCCATTCGGGTTCTTCAGAGTGAACAAAAGGCCCTTGTCTACAACAATTACTCTCGGCTCATTGCTGTCAGTGAAACTCTGGCGAAAATGAAA
Organism: Yarrowia galli; assembly: GCA_900519055.1. NCBI lineage: Eukaryota > Fungi > Ascomycota > Dipodascomycetes > Dipodascales > Yarrowia > Yarrowia galli. The sequence goes on from ULGS01000002.1 coordinate 90,188, forward strand.
GATGGCAGTCACGAGAACAGAAACAAGACCAATGAGGTCAGTATTGTGATTGGAGATGAGGAGATTGAGACGAGTCGGCCGATTGAAAGAACACGTGAAAAGCTGCCGGCGCTGATCCAGGAGATTTCAACAGCTTCGAGAGATTTGAAACTCGATGGAGTGGGGGGTAAAATGGGGGCCAAACAGGTGGCCCAATGGTTGATGAGTACTCCGAAAGAGGTGGAGAAGTTGAAGGGGGGGAGGAGAGAGAGGAGGATTGAGGAGAGTTTGAAGGTGCTGGAGTTGTGGATGGAGAGGAGTAGAGTGGGGGGGTTGGTGGAGCTCAAACAGAAGATTGAGGGGCTGAGGGAGGGGAATTGAGTGAATCACTTGAAATCAACACTCGAGAGCGAAGCTCGAGGTGTTGAATGAAAGTGTGAGCGAAAAATTCCCGACTGAAGCGCCCTCTCAGATTGCTCTGAACATCCATTCTCTTCCCTGGCACTTTTACCCCCATTCTGGCACTCTAACAACCATCCCAAAACCCCATCATCCTCTGCACCAGTCTAAAGAGCTCCACAGTGGCTCAGTGGGCGTCTACAGTTCTCGTGCATTCTAACCAGGCAACTCCAACATTATTCTGGTCGCTTAGTTAAGATATTACTTGACACTAGGTGATAGGGACCAAGTCACTAAAAATGTATTTCCGGGAGCTGGGATTATGGCAGTCGCGTGATTGAATGACTAGCAAGCAGTTGTCAAGTTTTCACCCAGGTCCATCGCCTTTTCCAACTTCTAGATACATCTCTTGACACCACCCCTAGGCGTGCGGCTCGGAAATTACCATGACCTTAAATTGGAGATGATCGGGGCATTATCGCAATTAGATACACGGCCATATATATAGTGCTCCAATGTATATGATTGTGGTACCATTCGAACGAGCATCTTCTCGCGATCATTTTGGTACCTTTCACTTGGAGATCCGGAGACTTCTGGATCAGGCATTGAACCAAATAACGGTTCGGTGCTACTACAGAATAATTTTTTGTACTTTTTTACTCCTCTCAACTCCAGCATTCTAATGGTGCAACTTCCAAGTCCATAGCACTAGTATTCGCAAAGTTGTAGTTCTCATGTATCCAGAAGAGGAAACAGGATAGGTCGAATTCGAGCAGTCAGATTTGAGTGGGGTAACGGATCACCTTTTTAGAGCAGTGCAGGAGTGAAAATATAAAGGGTCAATGAGTGTTCAAACAGATTTGAAAGTGGTACCATTGTAATGCCCTCGACTCAAGGATCACAGTGGTACTACTTTTGTTTGTATATCTCCTCTCAAGCGTATGATAGAAAAACTAGTCTTTTTCCTCTCAGCCAATCTTACAGTACGTTTCCGATCAAGTCTACGAATACTCATTGTATAAGCTCGAAATTGGTACCATCTGAAAGCTAGCAATCAGGCGAGTACGCTGGTACTAGTTTCATCTCTCTAGTATCATTGTAACACGAGATAGACGACTCCCTTAATTTACTACTCAGTACCAGTATGATCACACGCCAAGTGTCGTTTGCTCGGGAAGATTGAAGCATATGTTTCGTTCATAAGTCAATTCCACGGGTAGTCATTGTACCGACTCGAAAGTGGTACCATTGAAAAGCTGGCCTGTCGGGGATCACGGTCGTATTACTCTTGTATTTTTTGGATCACTGTAGCGAGAGATTGAATTGGCTGTGGTGCGGCTCGGAAATGATCACGACTTGAGACTTACCTTAAATTGGAGGTGGATGGGAAATATTCCGAATCTGACGAAAAAGTATTAGCGTAAAGCTCTAGTGTGGTCAATTGTGGTACCATTCGAACTAGCATCTTCTCGCGGTCATTTTGGTACCACTTACATTATGGTCTGGGGAGGTCTTGAGCCAAAAGAGTGTCCAACGCGCTTCAGTATTCCAAGAGACACAAAAAGCTAATGATGAGAACAGAATGCTCCGATGAGTACCCTGACAACTTTTCCTTTTGTTATCACGTCTTTAGCAAAGTTGGAAACATTCCCATCACCGCTTAGAACGGAGCACCCGATTAGGTGATCCGCTTTTAGAAATGGGGCCAAGCAGTTTACATACTGTGTTGATCAGCATGTACTGGCCCTAGAAGTCAACAACAGCTCTCTGGCTCTACTAACTGCATCGTTTTGTATTTAATAATCATCTAATGACTGATTGGTGGTGGTGTGTGCTGAATACATATTTGATCCCTTAGCTACAGTTAGTTGACCGCATCGGTGATCATCTTTTAGTTGTCAAAAGGCGTCTAGGAGGTATACCATTCAGTTCAGCGTTCTCTGCTAATTCGATAGTGAAGAAAATTGACCCGTCTCAGTACGTGGGTGAGCTTCTGAGAGTCAGTCCCATTTCATCACTTTGTTTTGGACTCGTAGTTAAAACAATTACTTGGAAATACTTGAGATAAAAATCATTTAGGGGTGCAAAATCGGTATTCCTGGGCTGCAATAAAGATGAAAGAACTATCGCACGGTAGCTCGGTGTCAACTTGCTAACAAATATTCTGCCCATATTATCACGTGACTCATATTATATGGACATTTCCGAGGTTTAGAGCAGTGAATCAACTATAATCTAGTTAGGTATAGATGAAAGATTTGAAAGACAGTACTGGAGCTTAACGGTCAAGCGACACCTGTGCTAACCACGGTTTATCTCAACATATTTGTACTAATAGGGGTAAATATTACTATACTGTTCGAATCAGCAGAGCAAGGAAAATAAAATGATACGATAAAATCAACCCCTTTCAGTACAAAAATTCGCGGGTATAAACGCTTTTCCTTTCTGAAAGATGATCACCGATACGGAGACTCGTTTCCGACGAAAGCTCGAAATCAGCCCAATAAGGGTGCTGTGGCAAAAAGGACTGCACACCTGTGACGAGCTCAACTGGGGGAGTCGAATGGTATAACTTTTGGTGAGATCGGGCTAGTCGTCGCTGTGTTGAGGACACCCTAAATTCGTACTTGTACAAGTAGGCTCGTAGGCATGATGTAAGGCTAACTTTCCATTGGAAAGAGATATAGACTTGTGAAATAGACAGCTGTAATCCTCACAATGCCAGCTTTTGAATGGTATTAGTCACTTGGTGGTAGCACAACTGTGGAGTCTTTTGGATTGAGTTCTTCAGGTTCGGAGGGATGCCTTATAGCTAGTCCCAACAAAGCTTAAGTAAATGTGGCAATGAGAAAATTGTAAGAGCTGCTCCAGGGCAAGATTCATATGGGGCAGTCATATTTTTGAGCATTTAATATGCTAAGTAGCTACACAGCTACTTTCTCACACCCTTCACGTCTTTGTAGCTCCCCTGGAACACCGATTTTGCACCCCTAAATGACTTTTACTCTTAACTAAAGTCCAAGTATTAACCCGGGGACCAAGTCATCACCACGACACGAAATATAAAACCCTGTCTATACTGGTACGGCTATAAACATTTCTGTCAACCGGAAAGCTACTGAGCACAAAACAGCCCAATACAGGTACAACATATCAGCCTCTGTAATATATAGCACAACTCCGAGTGGTCCACCTTGACGGCACATCCATCGCCCAACACTATCATCTGTGGGGTATCGTGCATGACCCTGCATGACCTCTATTTCCGACTGCCGCCGTATCTCCGCACCACCTTATTAACTGGTGACATGGGGAGTGTGTCTACTTTATTTTGGTCGTCTTAATCGCCACCCAGTTCTCTTCCTCTTCCCTTAACGTCCTACACTGGCAACACGCACTCACACACACACACACACACACACACACAACAGAACACACCCTAGCTAACAACCACCCATTCTGATCAGACACAAAGACAGAGCCGCCCAAGCTCTCTGTCACCGTGGGTATTTCTTCATTCTTCTCTTCTCTCTTCTCAACTGACATATAGACGGACATCCTGCCACGTCATAGCACTCACAGCCCAGTCCCAGACACAGCCAGATGCCCAGTCCAGTCCCAGACACAAACAGCCACCACCACACTTCCACTGTGACTCAGGTATCTGCCACAACACTCAGCTTCCGGGCTCGTTCTCCCATCAGCAGATCTTCTCCCGCACTCTCTGTACCAGTACGGTAATGTGGAGGTGATACACTGATCAGTATTCAGTAAGAGTACAGTGTGCGGGGCAGAGACGAGGACGTGGTGATTCAGGACATGAGACAGCAAGCTGAGTATCGAGATGATTGTTGGTGTCAGTGTCCCGACTCCATGTTCTAGCCTGGTTTTCATGCTGACCCTGCAGATCGTGTCTGGGCACTTTGGTGACACTGGCTAAGTCATGGCTGCTGGTGAATACGACTCTTCCCTCCCCCCCTCCACCCCATCGCATGACCGTCGTCAAATCTCTTATTGGTTCCTGCGCGTGTACCCTCGACTAACACCTGCACCCCCTGCTAGCGCTCTGTTCCCGTCCTCCATCTCCGCTAACTTAGCGCTGATTCTGCGCTGATTCTAAGACTCCCCGGGCGACTAAGTCAGAGATTCCAATTTGTGGCGACGAGGTCTGCCCAACTGGCGGCCTCCGATCACTTCACTCAAGAACGCCGAAGTTGGCAAAGTCACTGTCACAGCTCTCAGTCGGGTACTATGCCAGCTGCCCCCTTCATGTGATGCCACAGTCTGGTGAGGTTCTTTTTCGGAGACCGCCTGTGACTGTTGCTGTCGTTGTGGCTGTCACTTCCTTACAGCTCCCACCCTTATCGTTGCAGCTCTTGTGACTCGCCAACTCCATTTCCTCCACTGCATTCGCAGCCTTCCATCTCTCCTGGCTCTGTCTCTTATGACACTGCTTCATTCCTGAGCTAGCAAGTGTGATACCACAGTACAGCTGACACAGGTGTTTCCTACTCCTTCACCATTCCAGTCAATTGTCTGTGCTCTACTACTTGGCCTCCACAACACCCCATTGCTCGCTGTGTACTACAGCTGCTGTCCCATGAGCCGTCGTTGTGGCTACTGCTCCCTGCGCTGTCGTCGCTACGGGTGAGGTTGGGTCTACCGCAACCGGTCTACAGCAACCGTCTACAGTAACCCCCATGGGCCGCCATTGTGATTCTAGTGTTTTCTACGATGCCACAACCGCTAACGGTGGTGGATGTGTTTATTCCTATGTGGTTTAGCCCCCATTATGAGCACGCAGTCGGTCTACAAGTTGTCCCTTGGTCGTGGGTTTGCTGTTTCTACTCTGTCACAGCCCCCACCGTGAGCGAACTGTCGGTGTATCGTACTGTACGAGTACTGTACGAGTACTGTACTGGAGCTTGATGTGTCTGTTGTTGTCTACGTGGTCACAGCCCCAACCCCGCTTCATCGGTCTCAATATTGGCGTCAGAAACTTCATATTTTGCCAGTAGGATCAACAAGGCTGGATATACGTGGTGGCAAAAACTGGGTCAGATCTGGGCCTCGTAATGCCACTCTGAGTGGCGCCTCTATGCCCACCCCAAGCCGTGCGGCTCATTAATTCAGCCGTTGGGGCATTACCTTAAAGAGGGATGAAGGCTAAGAACCGATCAGATCTCAGGTGGACGGCATTGATTTTTTCATGTAGCAGGTCCACATCTACCATATTACTACTGTTCGAAAGCTGCGGTTCTCACGGTTGCCCCAGTACTACTTTTGAGAGATTCTGACTAGACTGGCACCGTAAAAACGCGTTCTTCTGTATCTTGCCCAGTTTGACAGATTATGAGTTGTAGTTGCTGCAGTCGTATCCATGAGGTCTAATATACCTGCATTACAGCTTTCAGCCTGATTCGCTGACTAGAGCCCGTTTTCGATGGGGGGCATGACAGTCCCTCTGCCGTGCGGCTTGGTATACTACTGTAGTTCATGGCCCACCTTAATTGCGAGCAGCCTCAAAGTGCTGTATAATCAACTGTGCTGCTGGCCGAATTCCACAGAGTTATCTCCCCGAGTAGTGACTACTACCATTCAAGAGAGGCGGTTCTTGCGATCACAGTAGTACCACTCTCGTGTAGATTCTGACAGGTCCAGCCCCAAAGATTCACGTTCCGCTGTATCTCGACGAGGGGGCACTAGATAGAAATGGGAAGCTACCAGTCACCTGACGTGCCCTCCATCAGGTACTGTGCAAATTTTCAGCCAAATCGCTCTCGTAAGTCGTGTTTTCAAGAGGGGTCAAACACCCACCCCTAGGCGTGCGGCTCGGAAATTCCTTCTACCTTATTTTGGAGTCAATCCAATAAGCAGACTCGATTCTGATCCACCTGCCCTACACAGAATATAGTGCTACCACTGAATTTGTCAGCCTCTGGCGATCAGTTTGGTACCGCTTTTGCCGAGTTTTGACGTGCTAGAACCTGTCTCCATGGATCACGTGACCAACATGGCGTAGAGTCTGACGAATGGCAAAACACTCGCAGCGAAGCCGAAATGCTTATGCTAGACGTGGTGAGGCGGATCGACATATTGCTGAGACAAAGCCCAAGCATTTGTTCAGTGGAAAGCGAACCGTTGGATCGAACGATTGGAAATAAGTGTTTGAGAGCCAAGCTCGAGAACGCTAGCTCCAGAGTGAGATTCGACGCGTTCAGAAGATTACCCAGCCTGTGCTGACTCTTCTGGATCACCTCCCATCTCTCTGGAGTTCTTTTTGGATGAGATACAGCTGTTCCAGCTGTCTCTCTGGTATTGTGTGGAGGAATAAGACGGTATAGACCGTAATAGTTTTAATATAATAGATTTGAGCATTGATTGATATACAGGGAGCGTAGAAGTGTATGTGTTGAAGAGTTGGTGTCGCTGGGATTACTATTGACGGTGTTTGATGGACTTGTTGATGCCATGGTATTACTGTTTTGTTGTTGTCTAAGTGGTCTACAAACTGCTGTCCCGGTAGCTGTGGGTCTACTTGTTCTACACTGTCACAACCCCAACCGTCAGCTGCGGAAACGAGATAAAAATTAGATCCCCTGATTCCCCTGACCTTCAGCTATCCAACGGTACCACTCTCGAGTTGATATCAGCCCTTTCCATGAACTTGGTTTGGCCCTTGACTGGTCGGATAAAGAGAGACCTTGACTCGTCCGAAGATGATGCACGAGTATCATAGCTACTTTTTACGGACACGGTCACAATAACGAAATTCTGAGCCCACTTTAGTACTGAAATATGGCCACTCTGAATCCATTAGTACTAGTCACGTGACTGCTGAAGCTACGGATCTCGAGAAACGGATGCCTCGCCGTGGCTTTGTATGATGTCACTTTTTCATCTTCATCTCACTCTCTATACGGACTGTGCATTTAACGTCTTTATCGCCATCTATTAATAGCTTTATTTGCCACCACTACGACAGACCCGAGACCACGTGAGCCTGGTTAGAGAGCAAACGACCCACGGCAGTGGCGTACTAATTGTTGAGCTGTTGGTCTACTGTCCTACACTGTCACAGCCCCACTGAGAGCTGTTGCTGTCTATGTGGTTACAACCCCTACCGAGCGAACAGTCAGTCTACAGGTTGTTCCTTGGTCGCTGTGGTCAGTTATTGTCTACGTGGTTACAACCCCTACCGTGACCACAAAGTCGGTCTACAAGTTGTCCCGGTAGTTGTGGGTCTACCAGGGTACTGTCCTACACTGCCACAACCCCCACCGTGAGCTGTGCTCACAGCAGTGGTCTACTAGCTGTTGTCCTAATAGCTGTCGGTCTACTATTCCTACGTGGTCACAACCCCACCGTTCGCTGTGCTCACGGCTGGGGTCTACTAGCTGTTGTCCCGCGAGCTCGCTTTGCTCGCTTCTTGGTATTAATGTACTCTTACTATATACGAGGTACAATTTGCTAGTTGATAGCTGTTTTAAGCCGAATGCAATGTTGAACAGATCGAATAAATAAGCACGTTGAGTGCTGTTAGCGGGTTGAAGGTGTCACGAGTTGAGAGTGTGACGGTAAGGGGGGGGCACGTGACATTGTTGGATCACGTGACGAGAGGGGTGGACACGTGACATTGTTGGATCACGTGACGAGGGGGGGGGAAGAGGAGTGACGACAACAATCTAGAGATCGTTAAAAAGCTCGAAAATCCCAACCGAATCATGAAAGTCATTATGGACAATATTAACCAGATACCAGTTGTTGAAAATGTCGTCGAGAAAGGCCCGGGACTCGGAGCCCTCCGGGTAACATTTGGCCCACTCGTTTCCGAGTCTGAAGGCCTCCTCTTTCCAGGCCAGGAAAGAAATCTTCTCGACAATGGTGGGTTGAATAACTTCCTTACCAGGGTAAATACCCCAGGTGACGGCGTTGGGTCCACCGGGGGCGTTTGTCTGGAGGTTTCCAGTCTTGTTGACGGCGTAAAAAGTGATTTCGGACTGGTTCTCCAACTTCTTAACTAGCTTGGAAGCCACGTCCGGAGTCACCAGTAGCTCCAGGTACGCCTTTTGGTAGACGTAGCCGTTCTTGGGGCCCCATCCATGGACCGGGTGGGTGGATTTGGCGCCGTTGACTGCGGGCTGCGAGTTGATGGTCAGAATGCCTCGGTTGTTGAGCTCGAGGATCTGGGGCTTGATGGTTTCAATCTCGTTGGAGATGGGCACATCTGACCAGGGCAGAGAGGCCAGTTTGCCGTTGAGGTAGTTGACCAGCAGGGTTTTGAGATCATCCACAGTCTTGGGCTCTCCCCAGAGCTCCAGCACCTTTTGGGGCGACTGTCTCAGCAGCACTCCATAAGTCTCCAGTTCTCCAAAGGCAGGAGATCGTGAATCTCCCCATCGGCCGTTGGGGAACTCGTCCCAGTCCTGGGTTCGGGCCACGTACGACTGTTTTCTGTTTTTCCAGAAAATGGGTCGCACAGACTCGTCCTGACGTCCCAGGGCCAGGGAGGGTCTCCAGGGCAAGGGAGCCACAGCTGAGTCCTGGGCAGGCAGATTGAGTCGCTCCAGAACCATCACAGTCGCCTTTTCCAGATTCATGGTGTAGAAATGGAGATGTTTGATTTTGCCCGAATCCAGCATCTTTTGACACATGTCTGCCACCAGCTGAGTTCCCAGTTCTCGAACCCGCATATCATCATCTTTGACGGGCTCCAGCTTGGCCAGAAAGTCCTCGGGGATCTGGATCTGGCACCAGTTTGCTCGTCGCATAAAAGAGGCATAGGTGGAAATGGGCATGATTCCAGGAATGATGGGACACATGATTCCCTTGGCCCGACACTTGTCCACCCACTTGAGAAAGTTGTCCGTGTCATAGAACATTTGGGTGACGATAAAGGTGCCTCCAGCATCGACTTTTTCCTTGAGATGATCAATCAGAAGGTCTACATCGGGCTCCTCGGGAGTTCCCTCAGGGTAGGCAGCTACTCCAATGTCAAAGTAATCACCATACTTGGATTTGATGTACTTGACCAAATCCTTGGCATACCGAAAACCTCCATCAACAGCCTCCCATTTCTCAGACTCCACGGGAGGATCTCCTCTGAGCGCCAGAATGTTCTGACAGCCTCCATCAAAGGCAGATTGAAGAGCGTTTTCCACCAGCTGTTTGGGCATACCTGTACAGGTCAAATGCATACAGGTTTCGAGTCCCAAGGCCGATTGGGCCGTGGCCACCATTTCATTGGTGAGGTTGGAAAGACGGCCTCCAGCATTCCACGTGATGTCGATGAATTGAGGACCCAGCTGGTACATTCGGTCCATTCGATCGTAGAGGTTGTTGACACCCTGGGAGGTTTTGGGCACAAAGAACTCGAACGAGAAGGTGGGTGTGGACGAGTCGTCCAAGTGGGCTTTTTCGAGTTTGTGTGAGATTTTCATGGCACAAACGACGGTTTCAAAGATGGTTTTGACGAGATCAGTTTTGGCGATGTTTTGACGAGATCAAACTTGTCACCTTCACTTAGTCGATTTGTCGATTTGTCACTCTTCGTTCATGCACAATGGGTGACCCGGATATCGGGGTTAGGGAAGGCTAAACTTTGATTTCTTCCACGTGCCCAATCAAGTGGATGGAGGGGATAATGGGGGGGTGATAAAAGGGGTCTTCGAAAGTGGCGCAAGGTCACGTGATCACGTGTGTGGCGGGTTAACGCGGGGGGCGACATCACGTGATGGCTGGAGCAGTTACACCAGCTCTGTCCTGGCCATGTCTCTATACGATAGGTGAGTCACACTACTGTATGTACCGAGCGATTACGGGGCGGTAGCGGACTAGTTGGGTTTGAAGGGGTGGGGTCACGTGACCACAGTAGCCACGGGGCTGGTATGACGTCAGTATTGGGTCACGTGACTGCTGCCTATATGACGACCAATCACGTGATGTGACGAATCTACTGCTCACACACACCCACAAGCCGACCCGGTTCTACCGGCTCTAAACTCCCTCGCTGTAATTATGCACCCCGACTTTTCACACGACAGAAACGTATGCACATGATGCGAGATAGAGGTGAGCCAATGGGAGAGGGGGGAGGAGTCGTGGTTGTTGGTTCGACTTTTGGTGGTGCAGTATTGGGTGGGTATATATATGATTAAGAGTCTTGTAAGGCGGTCACGTGATGTATAAGAGCAGTTTCAGACGGTTGTGTAATTTACAGGCCGGAAGATGGTCTTTGGTGGTGGTTGAGGTAGGGTGGTGGTTGAGGTAGGGTAATATTTCTGTATTTTGGGTAGTAAAGAGATGTAGTGAAAAATCAGCCAAAAAAGGACGAATTTGAAATCTGGGAAAGAGAAGTCCGTGTTTGGTTTATTTGAGTTGTTTTAGAGTCGTGGTATCTCAGCTTCGGAAATGTTGGTTTTACAGACTCCCTGGTGTCCAGATCTGAATGAAAGTGGTACGGCTGTGATCACGTGATCCATGGCTTTCGAATGGTACCGGTTTGGAGTAGGTAGTAATATTATTCGTAGAGATAGGTTCATATGGTTGATCTGGTACTGCTGGTAATAGGCTATATCTGAAGACGTACGGGATATTCACTCCATCTCTGGCTGTAGCGAGGGTACTGAGATTAAAGCGGTACGAGTGGACTCGCGAGACTTGGGGCTTTTGAATGGTACTTCTTTGAAATTGATAGCATCATTATTGAAAGATCTAGAAGGACTGCCTAGATTTGTATATCGAGTGTCACCGGCCAACTTTCGCTACAGTGGTGCTACAGAGATATGGGTGGTACGAGTGAACTCGCAAAACTCTCAGCTCTCGAACGGTACCACTCTCTAGTCTATATAATGAATATTCGCAGAATTGGCTGGTACAATCATTTTATGGATTACCCTATTACAGCAAACGAGACAGTGTCTATCCAAAACACGCTACAGAGGTGCTAGTAATACAAGAGTAGTACCATCGTGCTCGCCAAATTTCCAGCTCTCTGATGGTACCACTCCTGAGTCTCTAGAGTAAATATTCACAGACCTGACCTCTAACCTGATGTATCACTTCTGACGTCATTATACTGTAAATAGGGAGACTTCTTCAACTTTTGCTACAGTAGAGCCAGAAATACCAGAGTAGTACCATTGTAATCTCCTGATTCGTAGCTTTCTAACCGTACCACTCACGTGACTCTAGGATGACTTCCCGCAGACTTGACTTCTAGCCTGAAGTTAGAGATCACTCATTCCCAGCAAACGACTCTTGGCATGTCACCACTGTAAACTGAAGATAAATGGTGTGCTTCTAACTCCGGCTACAGAGGTACTAACAAGATGAAACTAGTACTAAACTACTCGCCCGGTCTGTAGCTTTCTAATGGTACCGCTTTCGAGCTGATAGAGTGAATATCCATAGACTTGAATTATAGACTTAGCCCCGGCTCTTGGCATGATAAAGGGTGAGTTCACAGCACACTTCTATTTCACGCTACAGTGGTGCTATCGCAATGGGAAAAGTACGACTGTACTCCTCAGATCCAGGGCTACATTCTGGTACCGGTTTCGAGAAGATCTAGTCAATATTCAACATTTCATGTTTGCCCATGCAGTACACCTTGAACAGGTGATGCTAATCTGACTGATCAAATCCGACTGATCAAATCTGATTGATCGGGTTTCCTCTTTGGGATACATGAGAAATACAGCTTTTGTGGATAGCAAATTTGGAGTCACGTGACTGGTACCATTGTAATGCTGGAAACGAGGGGAGTCTGGTGGTGTTAGTCTTGTGGTTGTGGGATGGCTGGTGACAAGCACGGATGATGCATGTCCTATTGTATGTACGGAACTCTTCTATCTACAGCTACAGAGGAGGTGACCATGTTTTGAAAACAGATCTAGACTCAGAGAGAGGTCCTGAATCTGCTGGTTTTAGTCCCGTTCAAATCTGAGCAAAACTGGACGAGTTAGAATCAGTATCATTTCTGGAGTGGTAAACGTCAGAAAACACCATATATCACCCCAAACAAGAGATAAAGACATGGCTGCTTAAGTATATAGCTTCTGGTCACGTGACAAACACTTTTGCAAAGTGAAAACCGGTTTCCACCTACTCCTTGTCATTCTGGAGCCCTATGTCTATAACTGGAACCACCTATCTTACAGACGGTACAGAGATGGTATCACGAAATGGATTTAGCAGACTGGGGTCTATTTTCTGCTCTAAATCTATTCCAAAACTTTTCTTTCTGATTGGACCATTATTCGCTGAACTGCAGCCTCTTCTTGTAAAACAAGCTACACAATATCATAGGTGTATATCTCCCTCTTCAGAGCAGCTAAAAGCATAGGAACTTCACAGTTACTCACTGGCAGTCCTCTTTCATTTCCTCCAATTACTCCCTAGTCTTCTAGCACCTCACAAACACCACAGGAAGTAAATCTTCAAAACAACACTACACTCTCCAACTCACCCCAGAAACGAGCTATCGCAAATCTGAAAGTTGGAGCATACTCCCCATGCTCTACTACCCCTTATTCCGTCTTCAAAAACCCGCTATTCCTCTCACAACCACTTCTAGAGAGATTTCCAAAACTCAGCTGACAAAACATAAACCCATCTATCTCCCCAACCAGAGCCGATAAACTAAATCTGAAACTTCAGTTCAACTCCCCACCCTTTATTCACCCTAATCCAACACCCCCCACAATCACGTGACCTCCCTAACCCCATTCCACCACCAATCTCAGCAATACCTCTCCAACTCCCTCCACAACCCACCTACACCTTAGTCAAGCCCACCAATCGAATCTCCTGATCCCCCTCTTTCCAACGGTATATGTCTCATGATCACGTGACCCCCACAACCGCCACAAAACACCGCCCAAATTCGTACCTCGGCATATCGGCCCTATATCCCAAATCGGTCACGTGCACCCTACATGCGGATCACGTGACCTATAGCCGTGCGCCGTTCAATCTCTCTTATGCACTGTCTTGAACCCTGCCTTGTGAAGTGGGGCAAGTGGGATGAGGGGGTTAGGGTGGGCAGGGTTAGGGCAGAACTAGGGTTAGGTGATTAGGGTTAGGACACAGAACTTGGGACTAGGGGAACCCGGACATACCTCCCCCACCAAACCTCACGTGACCATCATCCCTCACCATTCTATTAGTCCACCATCAATGCGCTCAAACTCCAAACCTTATTTCTCAAAAACTCTATTTCTCAAAAACTCTAATTTCTGCGGTGATAAGGAAAAGTAGCGGGGGCTAAATCTGACAGGTCAAGTCATCGGAGTTGCAGTTGACGAGTCAGATTGAGGGGGGTTGGTTTTGTGTCTGTGTATGAATAACCTTATTTGTCTGGTCACGTGATCTGTCACGTGATTTGGTATTTCTCCATCACGTGACTAGTCACATGACTATATCCCTCAGATAATCCCGCAGTCTACCCCACATTGAGTTTATCAAGGGAGGCGCCCATTACATGGCCTCTGTCGTGCCCATTACATTTCCTCTGTCACCACCACCACTCGTTTTGCGAAAACGTGAATAAAGACGGTTTTTCGACATTTGCAGAGAGTATCACGTGACCAGACACGTGACCCAACCCGCCCGTCTTTTCAGCCCAGCTTTCAAGAGCGTTTTTGACCGACTTTTCAGGCACCGAAATATTTTTGCCAAGACTTTTGAAAAATCGACTTTGCGAAGGAGTGAGCACGTGACTAGAGTGTATCACGTGACCGGATAGAAGCACGTGACCTGAAAAATCTCACGTGACCGATTACAAGCACGTGACCAGGCTACAGGACCCCCTCAAGAGGATTTGCACGGCGACATTTAGATCGGCTTTAAATCGACATCACGTGACCGGACGACTTTGCACGTGACCCACAGACATACCTGGGGCGATAATACTGCATTCCAGACCTTTCCCGATTCTCTGCAACACTTTTTGAGCAATCTGCGCCGTTTTTTGAGTGGCATTTTTTTGCAAAGAAAAACCCGCTCCAACTCCGCCAAAACTCATCACAGCAACTCGAGAGTTGAACGACAGTGATTCTACGAGCCAGGAGATTCGATTGTGATTTCCCAGATTTTGATTGGACCATTTTTGGAGGTTTTACGGTAGTTCCACGACAATTCTTGACGTTTCATCGGAACACGCCACAAAAGAGATACCATCTTTGGAGTTTGATTTTCTTACTCTTTGCAACCTGCTGAGTACGTCAGTTGTTGTTACTTTTTGCTGTGAGTATTATTGAGGGTTTTGAGGAGGTTTTGAGGACTTTACTGTGTTTTACAGTTGTGGGTATAGAATACGCTACAGGGAAGGTATCGGTTTGGGAGTTTGACAGGGTGAATCTACGTCACGTGATGGGTACGGTGGAGGTTTTCTTTTTTCTCTGAGAGCTTTCCATCGTGTTTTAGACTGGTGTTTCTGTTTCCACTCTTTACAACAATACTAACATTTAGAAATCGCTACAGGAGAGATATCGATTTCAGGACTTGAATTTCCAACTCATTGAGGTATTCTGAGTACGATAGAATTTCTCTTTTGTCGCTGCCATCGGTATTGCCCATTTTAGAGCGACATTCTGGTTTCGACACCACATTACAACACCTCCGTCTAACTTTTCCCACAGAAGAGATATCGACATCAGGACTTTAATTTCCAACTCATTGAAGCCTTGTGATTACACTGGTGCAACTCTTTTTCGCTACCATCAGTATTGCCCATTTTAGAGCACACTGTCTGTTTTTACACCACATTACAACACCACAGTCTAACTTTGCTACAGAAGAGATATCAACATCAGGACTTCACTTTCCAACTCATTGACGTCTTCTGAACACGACACAGCTTTTCTTTTGTCGCTACCACCACTACATCGGATTCTACACCCGAAATTCAAATTTCCACCCCAAAACTTCACCACCCTCCAACTCTTCCCACAATGACTCTATCTTCAGCATCTTCGCTAAAACTACCTCACACGACCACAACAATCGAAAACTCACCCCTCTTTCCCGCCCACTTCTCTCATGAGGCCAAGGATATCTCTTCTTCTGGATCTGTTTCCATCGGTATTGTTTTGGCCGAGAAAAACCTGTTTATCCATGGATTTGACCATCACGAGCAAGAACAACAGCCTCCCGCTCTTCTACGAGGTTCTCTGATTGTCAAAGTGTCTAAAAGCACAAAAATCAAGTCGATAAACTTGTCTTTTCGAGGAATCGCCCGTACAGAATGGCCAGAGGGAATACCACCTAAAAAAGTCGACACTTTTGAACAGAAGGATCTACATAGTCACGTGTGGCCTTTTTTCAACTCTTCTTTCCCCATGGCAGAGTTTTCCAGCGGTGCCCATATTGTCAGAGGAGGTCACGTGAGTGATACAAACTCTACAGCATCATTTGACGAATCACGTGATGAGGAGGATGACCATGATGACTCAGCAGCAAGTCACGAGACTCATATTATCAAGGGTCTGGCCAACAAGCTGAGGAGAGCCGCTTCTCCAAGTCCTGTGTTTAGAAGTCGGTCTAAAAGTCCCAGCAGAGCCTCACGTGACTTGTCACGTGGTTCTAAGGAAGTGTCACGTGCAAAAAACGATTCTATCGACTTGCCACGTGTCAATACTGCAAATTCCATGACTTCTATGACTTCTACCGGTTCGAGTTCTGGCAACATCAAAAACTCGTCTAGTGAGCCCACAGAAAAAGATGTCCATACAAAAGGGTATCGACTTTTTCCGCCCGGCGAGTACATTTACAATTTCGAACTCCCCATCCAAGCTTCTCTTCCAGAAACGATTTCAGCAGCGTTTGGATCAGTTTCGTATTTTTTGGAAGCCTCTATAGAACGTCCTGGAGCGTTCAGAAGCAATCTAACCGGCAAAAAAGAAGTGCGACTGATTAGAGCTCCGGCAGATCAATCCCAGGAGGTGACTGAACCCATAGTTATCTCTCGACATTGGGAAGATCAACTTCATTACGATATTGTGATTGGTGGAAAAAGTATTCCTATCGGTACCAAGATGCAGGTGGCGTTCAAACTGACTCCTCTGGCCAAGGTGAGGTGTCATAGGATCCGAATCTACATTTCGGAGAACATTGATTATTATTGCCGAAAAATGAAAATCCACAGAGTCGAACCGGCACGCAAATATTTAGTGTTTGAACACAAACCCGAGGGAGGTATTCAGGATTCCCTCCTGCCCAATCTGGAAGGTGTAACCGAACTGATGGGAGCAGGTGGAGCGTCCGAGTTCGAATTCGACGTGGTGATTCCGGAAAAAGTCGGCCGAGATAAAAAAGAACGGCTGCATCCAAACACGTCGTTCAAAAATATCAAGGTCCACCATTGGATCAAGGTGGTGATGCGATTGAGTAAACTGGACCCGGAGAATTCGGAGAAACGAAAACATTTTGAAATTTCCATCGATTCCCCGTTTCACCTGCTAGATAGTCGATGTACAGGTGCAAATGTCTCTCTACCAGCCTATCCAGAGGGAAGAAGAGGTTCTAGACCGATTTCAGTCGTGTCACGTGATTCGCCTCGTCCGATTCACTTTATTCGTCAACCGTCCATCGCACCTCCTCCCTTTGACGCCGATGAAGCTCCTCCTCAATTGGCTGCTGAACCTCCAGGATATGACCAAGAGATTGGAGGAACCTATCAGGAGCGTTTTAGTCAGTATCAGAGAAGTCGAGGTAGACAAGTGAGTAACGTGAGCCTGACTCCTTCTACAGCGACGTCAATGGATCTTTCCAACTCGGCATACAATAATTCCATCTCTTCTCCTTCCTCCACCACCTCCTCTGCAGCCCTACTCAGAAGAGCGTCTCAAACTTCTGTCAACGTGCTGGCAACAACTCCACCGACAGTCAGCCATATCGCCCGACACGCGTCTGTGGCCTCGTCGTCTTCTTCCGTCGATATTACTAATCAGGGAGGTTCGGGAATGTTCCGAAATTACGACATGGCTAGAGCGTCAGAGGTGGCGGAACATGACGAGGAGGATGAATCACGTGACCCCAATGATCCGGGCCCGGCAAGTGATCCAGCGCCCTCAGCGTCACGTGATTCAGGCTCGTCACGTGACCCAGCCCAGCCCACCCCCTCCGCCTCCCACTCAATCACCCCCCTGGACAACTCGGACTCCGATACTGCGTCTCACCTGACAGCCTCGCCGTCATCCACCTCTCTGGCCTCCTCGTACTACCAACGACGACTCGAGACAGGCTCCATTTGCTCAGATCGGTTGTTGGACGATGATGGAGTGGAAGATAATGTCCATGATTTGGTTGAGAGTGGTAGTAGACTGAGTCTGGGAGAGTTTTAGCCGAGGTAGTGAGATGGCGGAGGTCGCGAACGGACAACAACGGGCTTGTTATCCATCTGGATAGTTTAGATGAATGGATTTGCATGTTTTAAACAAGTTGTGTAGCTTTCAGTTTTTTCGATACTCGAATTTTCATCGGGGGAATTAATAGATGGATACCATCGTGATTGTCGGCGTCTGACGATTACAACGGTGGTGTTCTTTTGTTGATTGGAGTAGTTTTCGTCGTGCTGTTGACGTTTGAAGATTAGGGTGAGGTTGTGGCTGAAAGTGGGAATTTTAAGGAGTGGAAGTAATCTGGTCAAAAGTGATATCAATGTGATCGTCAGACGAAGACGAGTCTGACGGTACTATTGGTTAGTCTCTTGAGGCACTACTCGTCATGTTGTTGACGTTTGAAGATTAGAGTGAAGATGTAGCTGAAAGTGGAGATTTTGGGGTGTTGAAGTAATATATCCAAAAGTGATACCAATGTGATTGTCAGATGAAGGCGAGTCTGATGGTACCACTTGTTAGTCTCTTGAAACACCACTCGTCGTGCTGTTGACGTTTGAAGATTAAGGTGAGGCTGTAGCTGAAAGTGGGAATTTTCGCCGTGGAGGTAATATGGCCAAAAGTGATACTGAAATGTTCCCCTGAATGGGACGGTTCTAATGGTACTACTCATTAGTCTGTAGGAGTAGTTCTCGTGGTTCTGTATGGTTTAACAGATACAACATTTGACATGTCACCGAAGTAATGCTAACTTCCGCTACAGTAATGCTACACAAACAAAAGTAGTACCGTTCTAGTCGTCTAATTGACAGCTTTCGAATGGTACCTCTTCCAAGTCAATAGCATGTATATTCAAAAATCGGGTCTGCCTACAACAGCAAACGACACTTGGCATGTAACCAGAGTAGACTATGGACAAAATGACGTCCTTCCAACTTCTGTTATAGTGGTCCTATGAAAGCAAAAATAGTACCATTCTACTCGCCCGACCTACAGCATTACAATGGTATTAGTCACGTGACTATAAACCTACTATTCGTTCAGTTGTATTTCCCACTCTTCCCAAAGAGGAAACACGATTAGTCGGATTTGATCAGTCGGATTTGAGTGGGGTAGTCAAGGAGTTATTTTTGGAGTGGTGCATAGGCAAAAGCTGAAGAGTCAAGAAGTGATTGGATCCTCTCGAAACCAGTACCATTCGAGAGCCCTGAGTCTGGGGAGTCGAATGATACCAGTCACGTGCATATAATGTCACTATTGGAGAAGTTGGACACATGCTATCTGGTCATCTTTCTATCAAGGGTGACACGCCAAGTGTCGTTTGCTTAGATAAAACGATTCTGATCTCGAGTCTATAAATCAAGTCTACGAATACTCATCCTACAGGAATGAGAGTGGTACCATTCGAACGCCCTCGGTCACCTGATTACAGTCGTACTAGTCTCGTTCTTTTTACATCTCTGTAGCGGGAGTTGAATACGTTACAGGTTTTTACAGTCACCAGTCAGCTCCAATACAGTTGCACGTTCAACAAAGTCTAAGTAATTTTGGAAGTTGAAAAGAGGTAGAAGTGCTAATAACTCCGGATTTTCACAGAAATCCTGTAAAATTGATTTGTATACATCATCTCCAAAGCCATAGCTATCGAATGACACCACTCTCATATCTGTGGTATTACTGAAACCCCGTTTTTGCACCCCCTGGTGACTTTTTCTCTTAACTAGACTCCAAGTAAATGAGCTGTAAAGCGCTGGTTCAGGCGTGGCCTTCAAAAAAGCCCATGATTAGTACCATTTTAATCCCCTTGATCCGCTGATTCGAATGGTGTAATAATATCAACCTCTGATAGTACAAATATGTCGAGATAAGCCACAGTCATACTACCGTCATTACATAGCCCATCTAAGCCTAACTAGGCTATAGTTGATGCTGTGTTCTATAGTCCGAATATCTCCAGATATTGTGAGAGACTTAATAGTTTTGGCGAAATATCCGTTAGCAAGTAGATAGCTCTCTATCTTTTGGTACCGTTTTCGTTTCTATCAGAGTCCAGGAACATTGCTTTTGCACCCCTCAAGGACTTTACTTCTTAAGTATTGTCAAGTAATTGTGTTAACTAAGTTCAGTAGTAGACTTGTACTCGTTCTTTTGACCGGTGATCACGTGACCACAGAGGACAGGCAGTCGACAAAAGTGGTTGAACATGATCATGAGTAGATTCTGACTGGATACCTCCCTCCGACGTGCGGCTCGGAAATAGAGCTATGACTTAACAAAGTCTAAGTAATTCAGGACTTTCTTGGTTCACAAAAGCGTGAATATTTCCTGAATCACCGGGAAAACTTGCAATATTATTCTACATTATTGATCCCCAGGACTGTAGCTATCGAGCGAGACCAGTCTTGGGTTCTTTTGGACACGGGAACCCCGAATTTGCACCCCCAAGTGACTTTTCAGTTCAGCTAGACTCTAAGTAAATCATGTGCAGGACCAGAGAGTCTTTCATCAGACCTACAGATTTCAATATAGTCTTTGAAATAGTTCATGATTGGTACCTTTAGAGATCTTAGGGTCAGGGGAGTCTAATGGTACCATTTTTGTGACGATTTCACTACTGTAGAGTGAATTATCAGCACCCCCTTTTTTCACTTTACTCTGAAATCCATACAAAGTCTGAGAATGGAAAGATGTGTTTATCTCAAGATATTTGTACTACAGAGGGTTGATATTTTGGTACCATGCAAATCAGCGAGAGACGTCGATTCTAATGGTATAGTTTTTAGTATATGTTGCCATAGTAAATTCTGACCTTGGAAGCGTAGACAATATTTCAAAGTAGCTGTACAGTAAAGGCAAACCATGGATGGTACAACTTCTGCTACAGAGATACTAGCTAGATGAGACTGGTACGAGAGTACTCCTTGAGTTAATAGCTCTCCATTGGTGTAGCTTTGGTTCTTTTTAAATGAATATTGACGGACTTGATCTCTAGACTCGAGATGTGGATCTCCGGTATCGATATGGAAAAGGGCTACTATCTTTTGCTACAACTGTTCGAATAAGACAATAACTGCACTAAAAGACTCGCCTGACTTGCAGCTTTCAGATTGTACCACTTTCAAGTTTCTAGAGAGTATATTCGTGTACCTAGAACACATTTACCTAACATGACACCCGAGTAAAAATAACGTCTCCCCAACTCCAGGTAAAGCTGTGATACCACGACAAGAATAGTACCATCAGACTCCCCTTGACCAGATCTACACAATGGTACCGTTTTTGAGCAGATCTGACTATCAATTGAGATTTCTTCTAGTCATCTGGAGAATCTGAAATCTGAACAATCTTGTTTTCTCTTTTGGAAACATGAGAAGCCCAACTTCACCGATAGTCACTCTATAGGCACAATAGCAGTACTTCTGTAGTCCTACAAGTCGTAGGAGTGTAATGGTTCAAGTCTCATATCTCTAGCATGTCTGGATCGTGTTTTGACTCACTTATGAAGCCTTCTCTATTCGAGGTCCACGCTGTTACATTACTCTTACTCTCTCTCTCTTACTCTGAATATTCTGTCCCACCTAAAACCAACTCTTTCTCTTACACACCACTCTAAGCCGAGCGAGGCAGTGGCAGTTGTGTCTGTCTGTCTCTGTATGTCTGTGTCTGTGTCTCTTGCTTCTGGTGAGTGAGTCTGTCTATGTCTCTGTCTGTGTCTGTGTCTGTGTCTGTGTCTGTGTCTGTGTCTGTGTCTCTACCTCTATCTAATGACGTGGCAAATAAAACCCCCTCTCTCCCCTCTCCAGCCTCAATTTGCCACCGCAACACTTGGCATGTCACCATCATCACCTTTGTGTGAGAATAAGGAGGAGGAGGAGGGTGTTCAGTCCCATCCACTTTATTCTTAGCCTCTCACTGAACTCAACACCAACTACGACACAAACACAAACACAAACACAAACACAAACACAACGACAACAACGATACCGTCGATTCTGTGTGATACCTCAAATCAGTGAGTACTTTGCCATTGTCTTGATTACCTAGCGATACCCGACAATACCCTTTGTTCTATGATACTCCCCACAACACTAACCATGTCAGCCTTTCTACAGCCATGTCATCTAACCTGTTGGCCACGTCATCGGACTTGGGCACTCGACAACGACCTCTCCTGCTATCACTGCCATCGATTGATACAGGGTCATCCGACCTCTGAATGACTGACAACAACGATTGATATTCTGACAGCGCCTGTTGTTCTGGAGATTTGCCCGTTTGCCCGCTCTGGAGATTGTCTCCCTTGATGAGCATCTCGCTACTGGCCGACAACCAGACTCTCCACCCCATGACATACCTGACACGTGATCCCTGTCTTTCGCCAGCTACTTTCCCCAGCTACTTTCTTCAAGCCTCAGGATCACAACACTGTCGAAAGGAATCTCCTCTGGGGATGTGGACATGTTGGTTCGTGACAACAGCACCAAGTCACAGGTGCTGACTAAACAGAGTACTGTGGAAGGCCGAAACCCCCTCCTGGACATTGCTTGTGCTGTTGTTGCCGGCTTTTGCGCTATTGTCGGCCTCTTGTTCCTGGGTAAGCCTCGACGGCAAGGATATCGACGGCTGGGAGATCACTCTTACCTGAGTTGGAACAGTGAGAACTAGACATGGATGACTTCTCTGCACACTTGTCATGTCCATGATCTTCGATGAATGGCTGTCATCACCAAGACTCTCGGGTGTGTTCTTGCTCCTGCTGCATGGATTCCAGGCTGCCATGGTGACGGGTTTCGACATTGCCACCAGGTGGGCTCCATTTTGGAACGGATACCAACTCCTGAGTCTTTCTACCGGTGCTGTGACTGTGGAGTCCATTGAGAGGATGTGCCATTGACCAAGTGATGCCCATTACACTCCCTATGTCCTGACCACCACATGATGAGGGACTTCCACTGTCACTCTGGAAGACACGTGACAAAGCCAGTCTCATCCTCAGTACTGATAAGATTCTGAGTCTCTCCAAATTACTCAGTGCTACATTTCGAGCACATGACCAGCACGTGACCACCACTTGCCCATCACGTGATTTTCTACACCCACGCTCCCACCACGTGCCCATTACGTGACTCTTTGTTCTCTACACTCCCCAATCACGTGACCACCACGTGACTCTACGTTCAACACGTGACTCTACGTTCAATACACCTCCCTCTCACTCTCACTCTCACTCACGCATCAATGTATTGAAGACACACTTGCAAAAACTCTTGTCTGTGGACAGTGATCGAAACTCGCTGATCACGTGGCCCCACGTGACTTGACGTGGCGACGTTTCCTGACGTCTTTTTCGGGACACTGACGTTTCCTGACGTCTTTGTAGGCGCCACTTGTTGCCGCCGCAGCCTCGGCTACGCCTCGGCTTCGGCTACGCCTCCTTCTCCTCCAACCACTCCCGGTAGGCGTCACTGGCCTGCTGAATCCTTCTATTCAGCAACTGCTCGTCCTCCAGCCAGCTCAGAATGTCGGCATTATCATGCTGCAACATGATGCCCGTCACGTGGGCCGTGGTGTCGGCGTTCTTACCAATGGCCGGGTGCCGCTGCACAATTGGGTAGAGCGTTTCGCCGACGATTTCCTTGGCGGCCTGGGGCGTGGCTGCGGCGGCTACGCTGGCGGCAATGTTGCCGTACGGCTGCAGCAGCGGCTGTCTCTTTTTGAATTTTCCAGAGGAGTTGCCGTTGTTGCCGCCGTTGGGGGAGTTGCCGTTTCCTGAACTGGGGACTCCGTTTCCGGCCGATCCGGCTGATCCGGACTCGCGCCGTGATTGTGGGTGCATGGGGGGGGGTGCATGGGGCGCCTGATGCTGCATGGGGACGTGCATGGGCATCACGTGGCCCATGGGGTGATGCATGGGCATCATCATGGGGTGTCCGGGGTGTCCGGGGTGCCCCGGGTGGCCAGGGTGCATCTGCATCTGCATCTGCGTCGGCACATGCGGTGGCACCTGCTGCTGCTGGAACCGCTTGCCCAACGAGTAGGGCGCGCTCTGGGGGTCCTTCTTGTGCGCAATGGCCACCTGCAGCACGTTGCCCTCGATGGACCGGTTGTGCATTTCGGCAATGGCGTTGGAGGCGTGGTCCGGGTCGCGGAAACACACAAAACCAAAGCCCTTGGAGTTGCCGACGGGGTCCAGCATGATGCGCACGGACGTGATTTCGCCAAACTTGGAGAAATACGCCCTTAGTCGCTCGTTGTTGATGGCCGGGTTGAGGTTGGTGATGTAGAGGTTGGTGCCGCGGGCGTTGCGCAGGCGCTCGATGCGGTTGGCCTCGTAGGCGCGCTTGAGCTCGGCCTGGCGCTCGACCTTGGACTGGGCACGTGACACGGAGATGGTCGCGCCGCCCAGCAGCCCGCCGTCCAGGGCGTCGAGGGCCGCCACGGCGTCGCGGTGCTCGCCAAAGTTGACAAAGCCGAAGCCCTTGGCGCGGCCGGCGTCGTCCAGCGGCAGCAGCAGCGACGTGACGGCGCCGTGGTGCTCGAACGCCGCGCGCAGCAGCGTTTCGGACGTGTCTGGCGCCAGCCCGCGCACAAAGAGGTTGGTGTAGTACGTTTTGGGGTCTCGAACCGGCGAGATTTCAAGACTTGTGAGGTCGTCGGCCAGCGCCTTGGACGCGTCCTCCGGGGTCGGGAAGACGGCCACAAACGCGTTGGGGCCCTTTGGAGTGAGCGAGACCGCGCCGAGCGACTCCAGCGCGGTTTTGGTGGTTGCCGCGTCGACCCCCTCGCGTGTATCTCTTACAAACACCGATCGAGCAGGGTCGATGGGGGAGTAGGAGGTGGCGGAGGTGGCGGAGGAGGAGGAGGAGGATGTGGGGAGGGTTTCTTGGTCTGTGAGTGAACAGGAAACCTGCTGGCCGCCAATGGTGGCGTTTTTGAGCGCGTCCAGGGCGCCGGAGGCGTGGTCGGGGTTGTAGAAGGTGACGTAGGCGTGGCCCAGCGGGGTGCGCCGTTTGGGGTCGCGGGGGATTTTGATCACCTTGAGCGGGCCGTGCTGTTTGAACAGCTCAAAGAGATCGGCTTCGGAAACCGACTCGGGGAGATTGGCAACGTAGATGCTCATGTGTGGAAAAAAAAAAATTGGCTGTGCCTTTTGTAAGTAAGTCTGGGTTAGTATGTAAGTAATTTGATGGGTGGTAGTGAAGGTGTGACAGGGTGGGGGTGGTGGGCACGACAGAGTGGGTGTGGTGGGGTCACACGGGCTCTGTGGTGGGCACGACATAGTGAATGTCGTGGGTACAAACACTGCAAGGCACCACACAGGCAATGTCGTGGGCATCACACAGGCAATGTCGTGGGCATCACACAGGCAATGTCGTGGGCATCACACAGGCAATGTCGTGGGCATCACAAGAGCTCTGTAATGGGCACGACAAGACCTCTGTGGTGACAAGACCTCTGTGGTGACAAGACCTCTGTGGTGGGCATCACAATACCTCTGTGGTGGGCATCACAAGAGCTCTGTGATGGGGTGACAGAGCAGATGTAATCACATAGCCAATTTGGTATGATTGCAGAGATAATGTGATGGGCATGACAGAGCCAATGTGATGGGTGTGACAGAGCTCTGTAATGGGTTACAGAGTACATGTCGTGGGTCACACTGTTGATGTAATGGGTCACAGAGCTTATGTCGTGGGTCACACAACAGATGTCGTGGGTCACACAATAGACTGATGGTGACAAGAGTCATGTCGTGGGTTACAGGCCATGTAATGGTCCCACTCTCCCTGTAATGGATCACATAATCCATGTAATGTCACACAGGCAATGTCGTGAGGACAACAACCCATTACATAGACAATGTCGTGCCCATTACATGGACAATGTCGTGGACAACCCATTACATGGATGATGTCGTGTCCACCACATGGACAATGTCGTGGGTCACGTGGGTTACACAGTCCATGTCGGGTCCGGTCTGCACCTCTGAAACACTCTGAAACACCCTGACACTCTGAAACAATTGTGTAACATGCAGGATCGATCACGTGACTGGGAGTTCCGGTGCAGCCAAGTCAGGATCACGTGATTCCACACGTGTCCGTCAGACGTGTCACAGGATGTTGCGGACCATTTCAGAAGTCACGTGACCACTCTCTGTGACCACGACATTATCCATGTAACGGTTGCAAGCACCCTGTAACGGGTACAAGCGCTCTGTAATGGGTCAAGCACTCTGTAACCCATTACACAGCTCATGTCACCTCTTCCACCACGTGACAAGAGTTGTGTCATGCCATTTCTTCCACCCACGACATTGGTCATGTAATGGGTGACATAACCTATGTAATGGGTTACACATCTGTAATGGGTCACACAACCTCTGTAATGGTGACACAACATCTGTAACATCACACAACTCTTGTAACGTGTCAGTTGTCCCAGTGACAAGAATTGTGTCATGTCCACCAAGTCATTACATTGACCATGTAACCCACAACATTACCCATGTCACCTTGTACCCACGACATTACCCATGTCACCACGTCTTCCACCCATAACACCAGCCATGTCACCACTTCCA
Source organism: Yarrowia galli (assembly GCA_900519055.1). Lineage (NCBI taxonomy): Eukaryota > Fungi > Ascomycota > Dipodascomycetes > Dipodascales > Yarrowia > Yarrowia galli. The sequence continues at coordinate 116,495 of ULGS01000002.1, forward strand.
CCCACCACACACCTCATGTAATGGGGTCACACAACCTCTGTAACCCATTACACTGTCCATGTAACCCATTGCACTGTCCATGTAACTCATTACACACCCTCTGTAATGGGGTCATACTCACATTCGTTTTTGTGACTCAATCAATCTCTCACCTTGTCGTGAACACGTTTGTGTCTTTTGGCCGTGAACACGTTTCTGTCGTTTCTGTCGTTTCTGTGTCGCTTTTTCTGTCACGTGATATCTCGTCGAACCTCGTGGAACCTCGTGGAACCTCGTAGAACCTCCTGTTTGTGTCGCTGGCCGTGGCTACCGCGTTCTGTGTATCTACCGTGCGGTCCGTGTGTTTGTGTAACTAACCTGAACGGAGATAATCTCAACTAACGTTATAGCCTCACGTGATGCATGGAGAGACGGGAAGGCCAAGGGCCAGGTCAGACACAAACAGAAGTTGCTCCCAAACAAAGAAAAAAGAGCAACACGGTTGCCACGTGAGCATTACCAGATTCGGGTCCACAAGCCCTGAAAAAACCGGCCTCCACTTTCTATTCATACACTCCCTCACCACATACCCTCTGTAACTAGACATTCCTAAAGGTAGGGTAACCCTCTGCATATTTTCTGCTCCGAGGGAGATTGCCTTTGGAGTTGGAGGGTAGAAGTGGATTATTCGAGTAAAATTGATAAGGACTTGAAAATAGTACCATAAATCACGTGACCTTCAGATTGGTGAATTTTTTATTTTTCCGATTTTTCCCGGTTTATTCCGATTTATTCCGGTTTATTCCGAATTTTTCCCATAATTCCAAAAACGCCCACCAGACCTCGGAAATGAAAACCAATAACTGTACAGTACGGAGTACAATTCTTAGCACCTCTTATTTAGTCGATTTCCACTTGTTCCAAGGGCCCAGCGATTTTTCTACAATTAACGCCAAATTACCCCACACGGTGGAGGAAAAAGATATAGCTCCAGAAATGTGAATATGTTGTGAAAAATTTTGAAAAAATTACGATTATTTTCTTCGCGTCAAGCCGCCCAATCTGATATTACTCACTTGTTTCTTCAAACAAAAACCACATTTCTACAATGTACTTGTAACAGATATATCCTCCCAAATTAACAACCATAGGCTAATTACTTGTAATTATATTTAGCACGTTTTTATGCACGAGTGCAGATATTGGACAGGGTAAGCTGTAGCAATGGCAGAGACAGGTAGGACGTGTCAATGGGGGCAGGTAGTGACGTGTCACGTGTCCGAGTGCTTAGTAAGCGACTAAAACGCGAATGACACGTTTCACGATGACTAATCAGAGTTTTATAGTTTGTGGTGAAACAAAAGTGCATGTACCGTATGGACAGACAATAACGCATTGTGGATATTCTCGGAGTGCTCCGAATAACCCCAAAAGTGGTACCATTTTGTTCGCCTCAATCACAGCTTTCGAATGGTACCTGTTTCAAGTCAATAGCGTGGATATTCACCAACCTGATATATTAGACTAAGAAATGGCACTCTTGTTTTGAACGAAATAGCGTCCCTCCAACTTTTGCAACAGGGGTGCGGCAAGAACAAGAGTGGTACCGTTTTGCTCCTCTCAATCACAGCATTCGAATGGTGCCAGTCACGTGACTCTAGGCTCAGTATCCGTGAAGTTGTATTTCCAGGTTCGACAAAAGAGGAAACCTGATCAGTCAAATCTGATCTATCAGATTCGAGTGGGGTAACTGAAAAGCTATTCTTAGAATGCACGAGCAAAAGTAAAAGAGTCCAGAAGTCATCAGATCGTCTCGAAACCGGTTCCATTCGAGAGCTGTGATTGAGGCGAACAAAATGGTACCACTTTTGTGCTGGGATCTTCGTTGTAGCAAAAGTTACAGAGACTGTGGTAAACTCTCAGTTTCAACATCACAGACTTCAAGTGTGATAAAAACGACTACTGGTGATTTGATCACGTGACCACAGGTATTGTTTCAAATTCCCGAATCACGTGATCACAGCCATATCCTCAATCACGTGATCCCGTATCTGTAGCCGATTCTGTCCGGGTATCCAATTCTCGTGCGGCTCTAACTTCCGCTATAGTAACGCTATCAAGCCAAAAGTAGTACCAATATGATCCTCAAATTTGGGGCTTTCGAATGGTACCATTTTCATGCTTGGAGCGTGGATATTTGCAGACTCGACTTTCAGCCCCAAATTTAGACTTGACATGGCACCCGTGTTATCAACTTCAGCTACAGTGATGGTAAGATAATGTGGGTGGTACCAATGGACTCGTCTCGCTCTCTACTTTCGAACGGTACCACTATTTAGTTTCTAGAGTGAATATTCAGAGTCTTGACTGAAGACCTGTATTCTGTTTTAGATGATACTGGAGTAAGATAGACTAACTTTTGCTACAATAATGCTATCAAGACAAAAGTAGTACTAACATACTCCCCGGACTTGTGGCATTCTAATGGTACCAGTCACGTGACCATACACTTTGAATCTACAAAGTCATATATTTCATGCATCCCAAAGAGGAAACGTGATCAGTCGGATTTGACCCGTCGGATTTGAGCAGTCAGAACAGTATCATATGTTCACACGTTCACATGTCACAGTGTAGTGCATGAGCTTGCAGATGGAATATCTAGAGTGTTGGTTAGTCATCGGATCTGTTTGAAAGTGGTACCATTCGAGGGCTGGAGATCGGGGGAGCAGAATGGTACTACTCTGGTTTGTGTAGCATCTTTGTGGGGAAAGTTGGAGGGACGCTATTTTTATCAAACCACACTTAGGTGACATGCCAAGCGTTGTTTGCTGTTGTACGAGTAGGCAGACCTCCATCATTAGTCTAATATATCAGGTTGGCGAATATCCATGATATTGACTTGAGAGTAGTACGGTTCGAGTGCTGGCAATCAGGAGAGTAGAATGGTACCACTTTTGTCCAGTTTGCACCCCTGTAGCAGAAGTTGGAGGCTACTACTGGAAGTCTGCACTATTTACATAGGGTTTAGTTAAGACAGAAAGTCACCTAGGGGTTCAAACACGGGGTTCCTGAGATTGCAACTCTTATTGGAAGGTACCACAAGAAAGCGAATACTTGATTTACTAATAAATACGAGCCATTGACGTCATTCAGTCGGTTCCAACGATGCTGTGACGATTATTAGCTTTTTTGGCATTTTTAGTTTACTTGTAGAAGAGAGAAAAAAAAAGGGTGCTTCTAATTCACGATAACGAGATGACATCGTCACGGAACTGGTACTAATGAACTCCCCTAACTGTCAGCTTTCGAATGGTACCAAATATGGGCTTTCTCAGCAACTATTACTGGCTATTGTGAGTCTGATAAAAAGGTGACCATCATTTACTTGGACTTTACTTAAGACCAAATGTCACCTGGGGAGAAAAAGCGGTGTTCCAGTGACGCCAGAGATATGAGAGTGGTACCATTTGATAGCTCTTGTTCAGGATACAATATAGAAAGGCTAATATTGCAACATTTCAACGTAATTCTGAAGATATGATCATCTTCCTCAATCTCTAATGTTCCAACTTACTTGGACTTTGTTAGACCATACTCAACTCCCGCTACAGAGGTGGGATAAAAACGTGAATGGAACGACTGTAATCACGTGACCGAGAGCGTTTGAATGGTACCTTGATCGTAACGATATTGTCACTATCCACAAACTTGAGTGGTAGTCCAGCTCGTCATCATCAACTTCTGCTACAGTGATGCTACCAAGACAAAAGTAGTACCAATGGACTCCTGAAGTAAAGGGCTTTCTGATGGTACCAGTCTCGAGCATTTTTGATGAGCATTTGCCATTATTAATTTGGCTCATGCATTGCTCTGAAAAGGTGATTTATTTCCCCACTCGAATCTGACGGATCAGATTTGACTGATCAGGTTTCCTCTTTGGGAAGAGTGGCAAAGGCAACTTTGCGGATACTGACTCTGGGGTCACGTGACTAGTATCATTCGAAAGCTGAGAGTCAGGCGAGTAGAATGGTACTACTCTTGTTCTTGCGGCACCCCTGTAGCAGAAGTTGGAGGGGCTCTGTCTTATTTACCTAATACTCAAGTAACACGCCAAGTGTCGTTTGCTTCAGTACAACAAAAGTCTATCGTTCGAAACTGCGAATACTCACTCAATTGATTTGAGAGTAGTACCATTCGAATGCTGACAATCAGACGAGTAGAATAGTACCACTTTTGTCGAGGTTTGAGGGATTCTGATATTTTTACGAAATCTACAAAATACTCTATCTAAGAGAAATTGTAAATCGCCCCCAAAATTGGCAATTTTGCTCTGAACAGGAAAAAACCAGTTGGAATGTCTTCACCATATCCCTGGCTCCCCCCTCAAACCACTCTGACTCTCCGTGGACGTCTGTGGCACATTCTGGAGAGTCTCAAAAGCAATACTCCACAATTTATGCAACATTTGAGACAGCAGCCTGTTTCAGAGCTGGAGAGTTTGTAGAGGTGTTCAAAAGTAGACTTTGAGACACGTAGAATGCATCTGTTTGTGTTCCGAGCGTTTTCGGAGTGTTTGGGCGTGTTTAGGACGTATTCGAATTTTTCTCAGGGTGAAATTTCATAAGTCTGCAAAAACCGTACAAGTGACACAAAAAGAATGAGACAAGTTTTGAACTCAAGCAAACACCCCACAGATCATCCCTGTTTGGTCTGTATGTCTCTGAGAGTCGTCAAAAAGAAACTGGAGACGATCCATCGCAAATCTGTGGATCTTTGCAGGGTGGTCTTAACTTGATCAAAAGTGATCTCAGAATCACGTGACTGATTCCATAGGACAGTTCCCCATCACGTGACTCGATCCCACCCCCTTTTGAGCTTACATAAGCAACACCCAGCCCTCCAACCACTAACTCCGTTAACTCCGAACTTTTTTAAAACCTTGTCAAACCCCTCCCAAACCCCTCCTGTCTCACCTCCACCTGTTCAGAGACACTAAACAGCCCGTAACGAACACGTCTCCACCATCTATAGCAACCCAGCTTTTGTATAGCATGTTTTATGACGTTGCTGTTTTCGTCAAAAACGTTTGTGTCCCCAACTTTGTCAAAAGTCGCCGGAAACGTCTCCGGGGAACGCAGAGTTTGAGAGGAGGCTGTGGGCTACGTCATGGTCAAACAAGCTAAGCGACAGGGTAACTGTGGAGTATTTCGGAGAGACTTTTGTGTTTGAAGAGAGAGGAGGTGTTAAAAATGTGACCAAAGGGAGGAATCAAAATTTGAAAGCCGGATTCGTAGTAATGTGGGTCTGGGGAGTATGGTGGTTTTGTCCAAATGTTATTAGAGTGAATATTGGCGGAGTTAGAAGGGTACTGTATCTATCACTCTGTTTACGGCTCTGACTGAGAATTCTACAAAACTTTAAATCTCGGCCAAATCCGAGGGATTTTTTAAAATTTTCAAAAGTTGCAATATCGAAAATCCGACAACAGTTTAGTAGTGGAAAGTGGGTATGGGGAGTTCAAAAGTGGTCTCCAAATCTTTGTGGGATGCCTGGGGCGTGAGATAGAGGGCATCGTGAGGGTCTCCTAGAAACACTCTATAAACGTCTCTCTCTGAGAATATGACAAAAAAGAAAGTTTAAATGAAGTCTTTCTAAAATCACGAGGAGTGGAGATATCGAAGTTTTGTCGGCTCCCTAGTAGAGTGAAGTGGGTACGGGGAGTTTGTTAATGTGCTTGAAATTTTGCTAGGACGTCTGTAGCGTGAGATAGACAGACATCTGGAAATCACTCTGTAAACGTGTTCCATAAAATTATATCACCAATCTTAATTATTGAGGCTGAAGGAGATGTCAGTAATAGGCGCGACATGAATTATGTGATGGGCACGACATGACCAATGTAATGCCCACGACATCGATTATGTAATGGGCACGACATCATTACTGTGGTGCCCACGACATTGCATATGTAATGCCCACCACGTGTATCTCTCGTCGAGTCTCTAGAATGAGAACGGGGTCACGTGACAAAAGTGACAGAAGAAAGTGACACTCCAAATCCTCACATTACCGAGTCTCATCATTTACTTAGACTTTAGTTAAGCCATAAAGTCGTATGGGGGTCCAAAAACAATGTTCCTGCTATTGTAACTAGATGAGAGTGGTGTCATTCGATAGCTGCAGTTTTTGAGACTCATTATAAAAAGTAAAATTCCAGAATTTCCTCCCAAATCTGGAGATAATTGCACTTTACTCAACTTACACACTTTTTATTTACTTAGACTTTGTTAGGCTATATTCGACTGACACCAAAAAGTCAACACCACATGACCCATATAACCCCACGACATAAGCTGTGTAATATTGTACAAGTACCCATGACATGGATCAGGCTGAAAGTTGTACCACAGAATAACCAGGGCGCACAGACACGCCTGTAGTAGTCACGAGATGCTACCTGGCAAATCGGGTGAGATAGTGGGAATCGCGATTTGCCAGCGCAGGACTCATCAGAATCTCTCAAAAGTGGTACCAAACTGACCGCGAGATCCGCAGCTTTCTAATGGTAGTACTTTTGTTCATACTAATCTGTGGAATCAGAAAATTGACCTCATCCACTGAGATCTGACCGCTGGGTTGTTCTGTCTGGTGTTTAAGGTTTTGCCCCTAGGGTTGAATTAATGAGCCGCACGGCTTGGGGTGGCATTTGAAGCACCACTCAGAGTGGTATTCTGGGGCCTAGATCTGACCCAGTTTTTGACTGAAGATACATACACCTCAGCAGACACTACTGTCAAAATCTGGAGTCTCTGACTTCAATACTGGGCGAGATATAGCAGGTCTCATATTACTTGAGATGTTCCAAGTGCGTTTTAATTAGAGTTAAAAAGAGTACCCCAAAATTGGAGTAATGTCCCAACCACAAAAGTCAGCCTCAACTAAAGTCAAGTATTGGAACATCACACCGACGAGACTCTAACACCACCAGAACAAATCCCACAGCTACACAGCCACTCTCCCAAAGTCGTGACTATTTTTTTTACCCACCACACCTCTCATGTCGTGCCCACTACACAGCCTATGTAACCATGTCGCGGGCCTTACAAAGATTGTGTAATCATTGTACCCATTACACAACACATGTCGTGCCCATGACATGACCTATGTAGTGCCCATTACACAACCCATGTAGTGCCCTCTACACAACTTATGTAATACACAAAAAAAGACAATACATGGACCATGTCGTGCCCACCACAGGGTTCATGTCGTGCCCACTACACAGCTTATGTAAGCCTACCACACAGCTCATGTAATGCCCATTACTCTGCTTACATAAGCCAACACAGCCCTCTAAACAGCTTACATAATATCATCCCCACAACACTCTCCATGTCGTGCCCACCACAGAGTCCTTGTAATGCCCATTACACAGCCTATGTAACCCCCACAAACTCATCTCTGCTGCATTAGTGTCGCGTCACGTCACATCACTGTCACGTCACAAACGGCGTGTACGTCATTGTACGTCATTGTACACGGTTACCACGCCCGCAGTAACGACATTCCCGGTCACCACATCCCCCCTGTCACATTTGCGGGCCGTTGCAACCGTGTCTAACGCGCGACTGACAGGGGGGTGTCACAGATTAGCCAAGGTTGGCGGTTATTTGGCGGTTGTGTGGGCGGGTATTTGGCGGGTATCTGGCGGGTATTTGGCGGGTATTTTGTGGTGTGATTTTTAGCACCAATACCCGCCAAACATGGCCAAACAAGGCCCTCTTTGTTTAGCCGCTGTTTAACCGCTGATTAGCCGATGATTAACCGCACTAGCGCCACAAGTAGCCCGTCTGATGATCTCCTTTCCTCATCCGTCTTTTTCCGTCGTTTATCTTCGGTTTTGTGTCTCTTGGAAATGTCTCACTACGACCCTGTTTATCCGTCAAGGAGATATGAACGTCAAGGAGCGACAACGTGCCTGGCGGGAGGCTGAGACAAGGGCGGGGGTACACCCTTAGAGACACAGAACGGGGTTTCCATGTTACACGGTTTCCACGGTACACGGGTACCACGTTTGTGACACAGAACCCGGTTACCACGTTACGGACACAAAACCCGATCGCCACGATACACGGTGTCCACCCTAGGACCACATCCGGCCGCCATTCCACACACATTGTCCTTAACTATAAGACATTGTCCGCCTGACGATCAAAGTGACAATCAAAGTGACAATCACAATGTCGTGGGGGAACGTCGTGGCCATTCTACTGCGTGGCCCATTCTACTGCTGATCTTTTTGTGTCGATCGGGTTGGTGATCGTCCTGGTGATCGGGTTGGTGATCTTCTGACGATCATGTAGACAATCCCTGCGACGCGTAGAACATGGTTTCCACGTTGGGAGCACAGAACACGGTTCCCACGCTGGGACACGGTTACCATGACCACAGATCGACAGGATCGACAACGACGATCCATATTGACTGGCCCTGGCAGCCAAACGGGGAGCGTTTGTGACTCTCACCAGGGCACCTACAGGGCACAACCCTAACCGATATATCCTAATACAGCGCAACCCTAACCCTAATCTACCCTAATACAACCCAACCCTAACCCTACACCACCACACGGAACGTGAAAGACCTCGCCCTGCATCCAAACTAAGAGACGCAAACGACAGGGGCGGGCGATCCGATTGGCAGGGACGTGCACAAGCGAGTGACACAGAACGCGGTTGGCGGGGTGTCCTAGCCCTGGCCCTACCCTAGCCCTGAACACGATTACCACGGTGACCACAATCGCCCTAACCACTGTCCTTGCCCTAACCACAGTCCTTACCCTGAGGAGTCCTTGCCCTAACCACTGTCTTCGCCCCATTGCCTGCACAGCCCGTACCCCGTATCCCGTACCCTCGCCCCATATCTTACCCTAACCCTGGACAACCCTAACCCCAACCCTAACCCTTCCCTTACAGTAGCGCCACCCAAACCTCTGCCAGGGACGCCCTACAGAGGCACAAACGACACAAAGACAAAAGACTAAGGCAAAGACAAAGTCTTAGCAATCGCCAATCGATTTTCCCATTTTGAAAATTCGAAAAAAGGAAAAGCGACGTAGCAGGATAACCAGTGCCGGGATCGCCATAAAAACCATTGCAATCGATTCAGAAGAGTCAGACGGTTCGATTGAACTCCCTCTCATATTCACACACCCCCTCCTCACGATGTTACATAGGTCATGTCGTGGGCACAACATGACCTCTGTAACTTTGTGATTTCCCGTCGGATTCGCTTCGTTGCTGCTCGTGGTCGCTCCTCCTGCTGCTCTCTGCCGGCTGCTGCTCTCTGACTTGCTGTCCCTGCACTCGCTTGTGCTGCAAATCCATGTGCCTGCGCCGTCTTAGACAGGCACCTTTGCGTTAGTGCAAACTTTAATTTGAAAGTTGGATTTTGAACCCTAGCCCTGGGGGTAGATGTTGGTGATACTCTTGTAGTTGTCAGAGCTCTCCCCATGGAGCTGTGATGTGTTGTTGTAGAATAGGACAACCCATCACATTGTGTATGTAATGCCCACCTGTTGAAATAAGGTTTTGAACAGGTTTTGAACAAAGTTTTATTTAAAGTTTTCAATAAGGCTCCGCTTAATTTTTCATATTTCACTGGTCAAAATAAGGTTACCTAAAATTTATTTAAAGTTTACACACCGAACATGATTGGAACGTTGTCGGTTATCAAACACAAAGCCAAGTCGGCTGAAAATGAGTACACAAGTTATCTATAGGATGTGTTAGAGTGGTAACCGTGTATTTTTGAGAATTTGAAATTTGATTTTTTATTGGCAAATCTGAAAACCGTCATATCTTCCGTCACGTGACTCTGACAACGAAGGGAACACTCTCACGTGATAGAAATGGTCGTCAACACCTCTGTACCTCTTTTTCACGTTTCTGAATTGCTTTTTCGTCGTTCTACACCGCTTCTACTTTTCCCTTCCTGGGCTGCTTAGATTGCTTCTAAAAGACGACAGGTACAAGGTGAGAGTTTTGTGAGAGTTTGGTCCGCTTCTGCCAGGGCTGCCAAACCGCTGTGAACTCAGCCTGAAGTTTGTCGGAGGCCCTGGAGCGTTTTGGGGGCGCTTCCGTGGATTTGAGAATCGGGGATCTTCTATCTCTCGGAATGTACGACGGAGGTGATTGAGAGGCAAGTGAGCGACATGGGGGGGGAAGAGGGAGTGGTGATGGGCGGGTTATCACAATCGTATGTCTGATAGCTCGTTTATTGGTGGTTTTACAGCTGTTTTAGTTTTGACTGTTGTAAAAACAAAAACCCCTTGTAGAATAACCAGATTCATCGGAATCACCTCGGAAAAATCAAAACACCCTCCTCGTGGCTGCCTAATACCATGGTCAACTTTTCGTAGGGTTTCCATTGCCAGTTCAGATTCTGTACACTAGTTTGCCCCTCGGCCCTGCTTGAGAGACATGTTCCACGAAAGAGTGTAGATCTGTCGATCATGGCATGATTTTCGTTAAACGAGTTCACAGACGTAATTCAAGAGCGGTAGAGATGGTTTTCCAGCAGTTCCTAAAAATTTCTATCAGCTGGATCTGTTTCTATCAATGTATTCTTGTTTCTAACACCCTCATCTTCAACCTCTCATAACTTCTCCTCCACTCACTCAATCTCCCCCAAAACTCGACCAATCTACACTTTCCACCGCCGCAAAGATCGTCGGGATTTGCTCTTCCTCTTTTCGGCTTCGGTTCCTGATCACCGAATGTGATAGTTGAGGGGGAAATTGGGGGAATTTGAAAGGGCTGTAAAAACCGCTACAGGGCTGGAAACGTCTCAAAAACTTGACCGGCGTGTTCTCCGTGGTCGTTTCCACGGAAATTTGTTCTCCTCTTCCCCTCATTGGTCTCACAGAGGATTTTGTGGGAGGTTTCTGAAAAATTTGGTTTTTTTTTTGTTTTTTTGGGCCAAGCAAAAAGTGCATACACCTAAACCCTGAGCTGTGGCAATCAGGCACGAGAGGGTTAGGGCTCGTAGAAGATGAATGGGACAGGTTATGACGAAAAAAATTGGTCATAAGCTGTGAAAAGTAGGTCATAATCTGTGCAACATCAGGTTATGACGGTGGGGGCACAGATTATGAGCTTGAAAACGGGTCACATCTGGTCATTAGGGCTCCAACAGTCATGTTGACAGCCGTAGCTACCCGCTTCTACCCCCCCACCTCGTACATTCCTGATTTTCAGGTTGATCGACAGGATCGACAGAAACACTTTCTGACCACTTCAAGACATGGTGTCGATCACAGCAAGGACGATCGCCCCTTTGGGAGAGACACGCGGAGTGCCTTGTGCCTGATTGTCAGCAGTTGCCCATGTTCTGTGGTGGGCATTACACAGGTCTTGTGGTGGGCGCGACTACCCACGACATTAGTCATGTAATGCCCACAACATAACTCATGTAATACCCACGACATAGGTCATGTAATGCCCTCTACCCATGCCCTGCTACAATAATACACCTCATCTATGAATTCCGACATGGGTATATCCGGAGACGAGCGATACTGGCCTAATTGGACCACGTGATGCCACAACTTGTAATTCATTGTATTACATGGTTCATGTGATGCCCACGACATGAACCATGTAATACCCACGACATGAACTATGTAATGCCTCGTAATTTTGCCCATTGTACAATGCAGTCACGTGACGTGGTGTACAGTGTATTCCATGCAATGCCGAGCTGCACTCGGGCTGCACTCGTGACATGCCCACAACATAGCTCATGTGGTGCCCACGACATGGATGATGTAATGGCTTAAAATAAGCTATGTAATAATTGACCCACGACATGGCTGATGTGGTGCCCACGACATGGGTCATGTAACGACCTCAAAATCGATACTGCCCACGACATTGATTATGTAATCCTCCAACCCACGACATGAGCAGTGTAATGCTCTGATTCTACCCACGACATTGCCCATGTAGCGACCTGAAATGCAATTGACCCACGACATAGACCTTGTGGTGCCCACAACATCCTCGTAGTGACTTAAGTAAAGCTTAAGTAATTGGAAAAATGGAAAGGTTGATAGCGGCTCGTTTAATGAGAGAAATGCTCATATAAAGCTGCAATCCATATCTACACAGCTCCCTCTACATTCTCGTACACTTTTAATTTCGGTAGCACTTCTGGAACCCCGTTTTTGCACCCCTAAGGGACTTTTCAGTTTAAGTAAGTCCTAAGTAAATGCCGACCAACACTAATCTGACAGTGAAGGCAGACATTTGACCCACGACACGAGCTATGTAATGCACGTGACATGAACTATGTGATGCCCGCGACATGAGCTATGTGGTGCCCACGACATGAGCTATGTGGTGCCCACGACATTGACAATGTAATGCCCATGACATTGATTACGTAATCCCACCCACGACATGAGCTATGTAATGCCCACGACATGAGCTATGTAATGACCTCAAATATATTCTACCCACGACATCAGTCATGTAATGCCCACAACATTGACAATGTAACACCCACCACACAACCCATGTAACATTGATTACGTAATGACTTTTTTTTCACACAACCTCTCCATCTGCATCCACCCCTTGACCCTCCTACCCTCCTGAGGACCTCTTCCAATTCTCTGAAACCCGTACTTTTTGTAAAACGTCACGGCTCTCTGATTCATGAGAAAAACAGTCAACATGATATTCCTCTGACAGCTCTCACTCTCGGCCAAAACCACCTCCATCAAACCCTTGCCCAAACCCTTACCCTGACTACCCTTAACCACCTGAAGTTCATACAGGTAAACAACTTTCTGGCCCTCTTCAACCGTGTGCATGAACGAGATGAATCCAAGTAATTCTCCATTCGGGTTTCTGGCCACGTGATACTCCAGATCGGGGTCTTCCATCTCCTCCAGTTTGTCAACCCTATTCCACCCCATCCCCGAACCCTCGTACATGCCCTTCATGTTTTTGCGTACCAGTGTGTATAAGGGTATTGAGAAGGGTTCTTTGGTTATCATGGTGTGGTGTACGACTACGACTAGGAAGATGGGTGTAGATGTGGTGATGCCCTAACCCGGGTCGAATTTGGACCCTAACCCATATACCCAATTCGGACATACCCTAACCCATATACCGAATTTGGACACACCCGAACCCGGATACCCAAATAGGGGCTACCCTAACCCTACCCACAATATCGGACCGCCAAAGCTACCCTAACCCGATCACCAAATCTGGACCTACCCTAACCCTATTTGACCGCAAATCTACCCTAACCCTACCAACCACACTGACCCCCATTCTCCCATCCTCCAGGGTCGTCTCCAGGCCTCTCCAGGCCTCTCCAGGGTTCCACCCTTCACATGAACTCTCGTCAAACCCTAAACCCGAACTCTCCAGAGGACGTCTTTTTGAAAGCCAAAACGGAACCTTGACGTTGAACCTTAAAAACACAAAAACCACAAAAAACACAAAAGACAAAAAAAGGCAGCTGAAAAGCAAAAACCTACAAACTCCAAAGTTTGTGTTTTGGTGGGCATTGCCTATTGGGGTTTGGAGACACTCGGAAAAGGCCAGATTTGTTGCTGTATCTCTTATCACGTGATATAACACCCTCCCCCAGCCCTCCCCAGCCCTCCCCTAACCCTACAATTCACCCTAACCCTTGTACTCCCATTTCTTGCCCCCCCACATACCTGTCGCCTAATCCTCTTGGTTGCACCCCTGACTGTAAACCGTAACCTTAGGACCCAAACCTTGGCACAAACACATTCAGGTACCATGAGATATATAAGACTGTGTGTGCCGAGCGAGGGAGGAGACGAAATCATCAGTTCCAGCACCCTCAACCACAGCCCTAAACTCGGTCACCCTAACCCGTCCCCCCCAACCCTCAATCTCACAATGCTAGCACTGCAAGATCGACAACCCTACTACTCCTCCTCCGGCTCTTCTGCCGTTGCTGCTGCTTCTGCCGGCCACCAGCCCCGATCAGACTACTCCTACAATCTGGTTCCGAAGGAGAGGGAGCAGCAGGGAGCTGGAGGAGCCGGAGCACTACCTCAGCAGGTGCCCCAGCAGATTCCCCAGCAGATCCCTCAGATCGGCCAGGTGCCCACCCCCGCCCACGAGTACCAGGACAACTACTACTACTCCAGCCGACCCCAGAGCAAGTCGCTCAACTCGTCGGCACCTTCCACCAACCACTCGTCCCCCCAGCATTCCCAGGTCAACACCTCGCCCTCGTTGCCCTCCATCTACGACCCCAACGGCCCTGTCGCCGCAGCCTACTATTCTGGGCCTAATTCGGCCTCCCATAGTCAGGCTCATTCTACAGTGCCCAGCCAGGCTCACTCTACTGTGCCCAGCCAGACTCACTCAGCCGTCCACAGCCAGGCTCACTCCACCGTGACCAGCCAACCCACCTCCCACTCTGGCTCCGCCCCCATGAGCCCCAACAGACTGCCCATGCCCGTGCGAAACTCCCCTCCGCAGTACCAGTCGCCCACCAGCAGTAACCCGTACGCTGTGGGCGTGCCCAACACCTCCACCGGCCAACAGCAGCTGCTCAACCAGCCCTTCAACCAGGGCCAGCCCTTCAACCAGGGCCAGCCCCTGACCCAGCAGCAGCTGCAGATGCAACAGCTCCAGCTCCAGCAGCAGCAGATCCAGCAGATCCAGCAGCTGCAGCAACAGCAGGTGCAGCAGCAGCAGTTCCAGGCCCAGGCCGTCCAGCAGCAGCAGCAGCAGCAGCAGCACTCCTCCCAGGCCCAAGCCCAATACTACGGCCAAATGCCCCAGCAAATGATCTACCAACAACAAATGCACCCCCACTCGCACCTCATGAACCAGTTTTCGTCCAAACGCCAGTTCCGCACCCTCAAGAAACACGTCTGCACCGTCTGTGGCAAACGGTTCACCCGGCCCTCGTCGCTCCAGACACACACGTACTCGCACACTGGCGAAAAGCCCTTCCGCTGCGAGTTTTCGGGCTGTGGCAGACAGTTTTCGGTTGTCTCGAATTTGAGACGTCATCAGAAGATTCATTCCCCGAGGGAATAACCGAGGTGGCACGACAACCACCCCCAGAGACGCATTTATTTATTTGTACAGTAATGACTAACTAATTGAACCCCTGTAGAGAAACTGTACTTGTAGACTGCTAACAAGGCTGAAAAGGAAGTCACCACTGACAAGTAGACGGGGGTGGGGGGAGAGGAGGCCACAGCGTGAGACAGAGAGCAGCGACACAGAGACAGTGTGCAACGATGGCCGCGGTGCCAGAGGGGCCACAGTGACAGAGGTGATGTCGGCACAACCAGAACTGGTGCCACAGTGACAGAGGTGATGTCACCAGCTCCAGACGAGATGTCACCAGCAGCTCCAGAAGAGTAGCCAGCACCGCCAGAACTGTCACCAGCACCAGAACTGGTGTCAGGAGTGGTCCAGACTCTGACAACAACACCAGAGATACCTATGGGAGATATCAGATCCACCAGATGAAACCAGATGGGATATCTGCTGGAGACGGTCAGAGACATCAGCAGACATCAGCAGACATCAGCAGACATCAACAGACACCAGCCGTGGACTCTGGCCGCGCTCCAGCCTCAGACGACCGCTCCAGCCCCAGACAGAAGGACTGTGGTGGAAGAGACGGTGATGGCACCTGTGGGAGACGTCTGCAAAAAGCTGGGGCCATGGACGGCATGGACGGACAAGAGCTCTCTGGTAGAGTGTCAACAGGGACAGAGCCAGCTAGACATGACATCACATTGCCAATGTCACGAGATTGTCAAGGACACCACGTTGCCAGTGTAGCAGGGGCCACACCACCAGTGTCACCACTAGTGTAGCAGCCACCACATTGCCAATGTCACCACGTTGTCAGTGTAGCTGCGGCCACACCACCAGTGCTCCCACTCCCCCCTCCCTCTAGGGCTCACAGCTCATCAGGGAGGGGGTGGGTCTGTAGCAGCAATGGTGGCAGCTGTTGACGGTGGTGTCTGTGTCTGTGTTAGTGGCAGTGGTGGTGGCAGAAGCTGTGTCTGTGTTAGTAACAATGGGAGAGGTGTCGTCAGGGTGGCGTCATCAGAAGCTGTGTCTGTGTCTGTGTCTGTGTCAGTAACGTCATCACCAGTGGCATCGCGTCTGTGTTAGTAGCAGTGACAACGGCAACGTCATCAGGGTGGCGTCACCAGGGTACATACCTGTTTGTGTCTGTGGCGGCGGTCTCATCGTCATCGCCAGTGTCTGTTCTAGAAGGGTGAAGGCCACGGTGGCAAAAACGGAGCGCCGGTGTCTGTGTCTGTGTTAGGTTAGGAGGGCTGTGTCAGGGTCAGTGTAATGGGAGACAGATGGGGACAGCCTCTGTAACCTGTAGTCAGTGAGGCCACGTCATACTCACAAGCGGTGGTTGTGGTGCTCTCTGTGGTTGTGGTGCTGTGTCAGTGTCTGTGCTGTGCCGTTGGTATCTGCTGTGTACTCACTGGTATCTGCTTGGGCTGTGTGCCGTACTCACTGTGTGCTCTGTCGTGTTCCGTCACAAAGTGACGTGTAAGAGAAAGAGTCCGAATCTGGACTTCCCCCACTTATATCACCTCTCTATACAGTGCAATCTGACCTGTCAAGTTACACTATACAGCCCTCACATCACCGAGCTTAGGTGGTGGGTGTAGTGGTGCAGCTAGACGAAAAGACGACGGTGACGAAAATGGCACCTGCGGGTCTGGTCACGTGACAAAGGGTACCGTTCGAAAGCCCCGGATCACGTGACCCCGGAAATGCAACCGGTCACGTGATACCATCCCCGTAGCCCATTCTGTACCCACCCCCTTCAAAATCGTGCGGCCCCATCTCGTGCGGCTCATTAATTAGCTGCACTTGTAAAAAATAGTAGTGTATTTTTGATGTAGTTTTGGGACGGGTCAAAGTCCGTCAGTTTGGGTAATATCGCCACAAAAAGGCTACCATTCGAAAGCTCTGTTCTCAGAGAGTAGATTCCAGTTTTCAATTTCAACTTTAGTCGACGAGAGCGATTTTGAGCACACTATTTTCCTCCTTCAGAAGACTCAAACCCCCCAAGCTCCTCCAGTTTTGATCAGAAATCGACGACGACTTTTTCTCCATAGTCTCCGTCTCTCACTGTATCGATTTTTCAACTCCCCAAACCCTCACCACCCTTCCCCGTCTCTCTATATTTATTTCCAATTAAACCAATTATCCTTCATAATCATTAAGTAATCGCCAACATCCCCCCTCCAACACTAACACTTCCCAACTCGTCCAGACCCGCCGATCGCGATCGCCACCACCACCCTACATTGTCGCTCTCATAATATCGGGTCTCCTTCGTATCTCTGATCGACGTGGAAAAAGTTTGTCCCTACGTCGAATCATAACAGAGGTTGTAATATCTGCGATAATAATGCCAGAGCCAGGGGAGGTGCGGCCCTATGTATTACATCACGTGGGCAATCTACTGCAATTGTGGTTGAGTCTTCTACATCGCTCAATCACATGGTGGAGGGTACATGATGTACATAAACCCAGCAGTCCCCCTGTTAACACTGTTAACACCCCTGCAAACGTTGCTGACGGGAAGAATTGCGGGATCAACGGTACTAGTGGATGCGGGTAGGTTCATCCGTGACGGTGGTATGTCTTAGGTGAGTGTGTGGTGGTTTTTCCAATTGTTTTGAACTTCGCAAAATAACGTCTAATAATCGGATTTAATTCTAAATAAATCAAATCAATCCAAACAAATCCAGAAAATACTTCCACACCCCACAAAATGCACCCTGCACTAGCACGATGACTCCGGGGACTACCATTCAGGTTATTTTGTTTTTCGCCGAAAATTCAGTTAGAATTACCCCTTGCTTTATGTAAGCAAAAAAAATGGAGAAATTGGGTAAATCCGCAAAAAACTCTAGCTCGCTCAAACTGCACTCAAAAGACCGGGAGAAAGATCAACATGACCACAACCCGTTCCGGAACACCCTGGAGCCGCTTCAACCTTTGCTGGACCGCAGATATTATATATTAGACGCGTACAAATATATTTTCCCTACATACATGAAGGTACGCGTTAGAAGCAGTCTTCAGGGTCGTACCATTGTAGAACCTCCGAGAGACCCTGCACGGGGGTCAGAGCACGTGAAAGAGTGGGGGATTAGTCTGTAGCACGTGGGAGACAAGTTTTACCACGTGACTAGTGAAAATAGCAAGAATGGGGATAGAATGGCGACACGTGACTCGATTTGAAAAAGAAGATGAGATTCTAACTCGCAGAAGTCGGGCGAGTACGGCAATATGCTCCGATTGGTCACGTGACATGAGGGGGAGGAGTTGGGGGTGGAAACGTAACGGCAGAACAGCAATCGCTCTTGTTGCAGCGTGTAGTGCTGCGATAACGACGAAAGTGGTACCAGAGGACTCCCCGTGACCGTGCGCATCTTCTGATACCACTCACGTAACTCTGCCATCAGTTTAACAAAAGTTGTGCGGCTCCAAATCACAAAACTAGTCATAACCTGTCAGATAGTCACAGGAAAACGACAAGAAGCATACCATTAGAATCCCCCGTGTCCGACACATCTTCTGGTACCACTTATTTGCCCCCACCTCTTCTCCACCTCGAATTAACACAGTTCTTCTAAACTTCCCCCCAAACCTCGTAAACCTGCCCCGATCCAAAGCTAAACAGTTCCAGAGCAACCGGCTCGGCACGGAGACTCAACGCACGTATGTCTCGACATCACGTGACCCAAAATGACGCGCCCGGCCAAATTTGGCCGTAATTCCGGCAGATCACGTGATAGAGAAAAACAAGTGACAAATCTCAACTCATCAGAGTCGGCCGAGTAAGAATCTACCTGTCACGTGACTGTTCCATTCGAGCCACCTCCTCTATCTGCGTTTTTCTAGCCACTCCTCCAGCAATCGATTTTATCGCTCCAAAACACCCAGGGCTGGACTCGCCGTCCTCTATTGAGCCAGATTCCTGCCTCTTTAGGTCTGTAGATCGTCGTGTCGATCTTTTGTCGATCAATATGAGATATATCTGTAGAGTCCAAACAACTTGACGAATACTCGGTGTATCGACATGGCGACAAGTCTAGGGCAATGCTGGTGAGTCGGGGGATCGATTGGAATAGGTCCGGAAGAGATCGGCTGAGAGATGGCGGAGTTTGAGCGGGTTTTCAACGAGAAAAATTGAAAAACGGGGCTAGAATGACAACCATTGAAGGTGGCGGTATTGGGACGCTATGACGTCATTCCCTGACCTCTGGTATCACATGATCCGTTCTTTTTTCATCGATATCACTTCTCTAGCGTCTGTTGTGTGCTGTTGTGTGTTTTTGAGGGGTTACATGAATAAAGTCATTTTGACATTTGGGGCACAGGTTATGAGTGAAATGAAGACAGGTTATGAGCGAGCTGAAAAGGGTTCAGATTTGAACTGGACAAGTTGAAAGTGGGTAAGACAGAGCTGAAGATGAAGATGGTGCTTTTTAAATCTGTCTCGAGCACCTGGCTGCCATTCTAGAGACATGTCTTGACTTGACCTTTTAGTTGACACTACTTGAGGTTTTGATATTAGTTAAGATGTTAGTTGAAGATGTTCTGGGAGCGTCTCTAGAACGTCCAGATTGAGAGCAACTGAGCTGAAAAAGTCATGTGATGGTCTTGGTAACGTGACAAAGCCGCTGGTAGAGGTTCCAGTCACATTAAGTCACGTGACCAGAAGATAGAGCCACTACTTGTCTCCACATTTTCAACCCCGTCCAGCTCAAAAACCACAGAGACAACTTACCAGTATTTTGGTACCATTTTACTCCCCAAGATGGGACGATTGGAATGGTACTACTCATGTGACTATATCATCCCTCAGTCATAATCTGTCAGCTCTTCAAGAACATAACCCCCTCTAGAAAGTCGATGACTAAGCGAATTAATCCCAAAGTGATACAGGAGATACCCAGAGTGATAAGCATCATCACGTGACTTATCAATTTGTGATACCAGCTCTCCTGAACATTTTAGAGTCGTTTGCAAAATCGGCCTCAAAATTGAGAATCTCAAAATTCGAGAACTTCACCAGTGTTCACCAGATCCGAACAGAAACTTGACTACCGTGTTGAGACCGCCCTGGAGACAATTTTCAAAATTTCAAGATTCTGATCAGCCGGGTTTTCGCCAAGTTATGACGTTTCGCGTTTTTGCACGCTGACCAGTACTCGCATCACGTGACCACCCATACCAATCTGCTCCTCCCATCGTTGCGCATCTCGGAAAAATAGTCCCATTGCGATCACGTGAGTATTACGGTGTCTATCACCCAATTACTAACCACACATTCTACAGTTGTGCTATTGTTTCGAAACCAGGTGCATTCGATTCCCCTGAGTCATGTGATCACAGTGGTACCACTCATTACCCGCTAGCTACATCACGTGACAAAATAATCGTTTACACCGTTTACAACATCACGTGACTCAGCTCCGCCAAAATTAACTTCCTGCGCCGATCAACAACGGTGATCGACCTCCCGAGACAGATCTGCGATGGGCCGAGCGGGGTGATCTATTTGTACCCCACGACATTGGTCATGTAATGGGCACGACATTGTCCATGTAATGGGCACGACATGGTCTATGTGATGGGCACGACATTGCCAGTGTGATGAGCGAGGTTTTTTTGAGTTTCCGCAACTTTCACATGGAAAACCACGGAAAGCGCTCCAGCCGACGACACAGAAGAGATAGCGAGACGGGGAACAAAGCAGCGTGCTCAGCGTCGCCAGGGCTACCACGTGATACCCCCAATATCGCTAGTGCGGCCGCCACTGCAGGAAATAGCTGCTTTCTTCGGCGGTGGATCTGTAATGCAGGCCGCTGTTTTCGGACTACTGCAGGTCTGCATTGCATTAGCGAGTTTCAGGCAGAGAGGCGAAACCGGTCATAAAATGAGCTGTGGGAGCGGAATCAGAAAATGGAGTTCACTAGCGTGTTCAGGGCGTCTTCCCGAACACAGTGGTCAAACTCCGAACTCGATAGCACCAAAATTGGACGTTTTGGGGAGTTCTTGCCGACAAAGAAACGTCTGGCAAACTAAAAGTCACGTGACGTGCAGGGGGGTGCTCTTATGTTGCTGTTGTTGTTGCGATATTACCAGACTGACTTTTCTCGGCGGGTGGAGGAGGCCATTACATGGGCAATGTGGTGCCCACGACATGGGTCATGTAATGGGCACCACACAGGTCATGTCGTGGGCATTACATAAGCCATGTCGTGGGCACCACACCACCCATGTCACTGGCTCCAAAAAATGCCAAGATCTCCTGTCGATCCACCTCTACTGCACTACAAGCTCTCCCCACGGTGCATTTGGTGGAGGAGGGGAGAATAACAAGGTCTTAACAAGGGTTGTCGTTGGAAATGAAAAGCGGAAGGTAAAGTGGTGATAGTTCGGTGAGGAGGGGTCAGATTTGAATAAAAAGGGGACCATTTTGAAGATCTCGTTGACGTGATTCTAATGGTCAACTCTGGATTATGATAGGACCCCTGTAACCCAAGATACAGCCACTCTTCTGCTGACTTTTCTTCTTGGCTAACTTTTCAGTTTCTGTCTCTCAAACAACAAAGACAGACTCTGCGTTGTCTCTGTGTCACTCTCCGGTTACCCAACTAGGCAGGCGTTTGTTTCACAACGTCGGCTTGCCGTTTTAGAACGTGGGGGTCATTTTTCTACATTCGGTTGCCCCGGTTACCGCGCTGAAACAGCCCCAAAAATATGATACAGCCCCAAAAATTATGATACAGCCCCAAAATGAATTTTGTTTCAGCCCCAATTTGGGGAATATCTATGGAATAGCCCCAGGAGTCGCATTTTCCAAGATTGGAAGCTTGCAAAGTTATACTCACCGCCTCAGCTTTGCTGCTATGGCCTTTGTGTGGATTTATAGAGACCGTGACAAGGGTCATGTCGTGGGTTGCTCCGTGACATGGGTCATGTGGTGGGTTACAACGGAGGTGTGACAGGTTATGACGGAAGAGAGGACAGGTTATGACTTAAACAGAAGAAAACAGAAGACCTCTTTTGATTGGACAATATTTCTTATTACGCTGCATTACATAATTGAGACTACAGCACTTGCCAGTTATGTGACCGTAATCAGGACATGACCAAAATGATCACGTGACCCAGGAGATCATGTGACCCTCGATATCACGTGACGCCACCCCTGTTTTCGTTTTCTGGGACGATTTACAGGTCTGTGTATCATGACATGTCACGTGATCTGAGAGAGCAACCCTGGACTTTTCAGGGCACGTGACTTCTATAGCAGGCGTGACTTCGATTACGCACGACATGGTCCGTGTGGTGCCCACGACATGACCCTTGTAATGGGTACGACATGAACTTTGTGGTGGGTGTTACAAAGGCAATGTGATGGGCACGACATGGCGAATGTGATGGGCATGACATGGTGAATGTAACAGGTTACACAGCTCATGTAATGGCCACCACATGGCTCATGTAATGCCCGCGACATAGGCCATGTAATGCCCACGACATAACTCATGTAATGCCCATCACACTACCCTTGTCATGACGCCAATATTAAATACAGTACAACAAGGATTTCGTTGTTCAACTCACAAAGACAACAAAAAAGCGACCATGGCACAGCCGCTGTTACTACACAACCAAACGTTCGCCAAACGTTCGCTAAACGTTCGCTACAAGTAGATGCCGCTACACCTACACAGGAATGTACACAAACCCTCAGGACAAACCCTTTTGAACAAAGAGTCGGCCCGCCGACCAGGGTTGACAAGGGCAACACCGTTATCTGACACTGCCGTTGCTGCAACCACTCCTGGTCGCCTACCCTGTCAACCGTGCATGGGAGGCACGTGAACCCCATGCAGGTGCAATGCAGGAGGTGCATGAGTGCGTCCAGCCTGCATGGATAGACAGAGTAGTAGTGCAATCCAAAGCCTACGCTGTACCAGGACAACAACACCCTCTCTCAAATGAAAAACAAATAGAGAGTAGAGAGTTACACACTGTACATTCCACACCCCTGTATCAGATGAGCGTTTGCAAGGGTGTCCTGGGGGCTAGGGAGATGGCTGCCTGGAGAGAACCATGGAGATAAACACGTGGTTTGTGTCGGTGAAGGGTTGAAGGACAAGGGGTGAGACCAGGTCTCACATTTCATTTCGGGCAAGCAACCACGCCGGCGTGAAACCCGCTAGCGAATGTGAAACTCGGCAGGGAGAGAGGTGGGCTTGGAGGGAGGGTTGGAGCCAATGAAATGCAGGATTGTCAACGGCTGTGTTGTTCCGACTCAGTGGGGGTGAGAGACATGGCCGGTGAGCCGTGGCCGGTGACGCGAGTGACAAGGCCGGTGAGACAGGTGACACAGCCGTTGTGGTGGGGGAAGCAGTGTGACACAGCCGTTGTGGTGGGGGTGACGCAGTGTGGTGAGTTGCAGAGACCATGTCGTGGGTGACATTTGCACTGTCGCGGGTGACATTAGCACTGTCGCGAGTGACTCTGAACACACAGTCCATGGCCAAGGACTGTCGAACATGCTCAGGGACTGCAACTGTTGTTCCAGTGACAGCTGAACGCCAGGTTGCCATGGAGTCTTTCCCGAGGCCTCACATCAGCAGCATGACATCTAAGGTGTCACGAAAAGTTCCAACAGGACCAGAACGACTCGACAGTGTCATCCCGAGGCTCCAACAGTGTCACCTAGTCAAGAGAGCACACAGCCTAGCAGGAGATGCAGCCACTGACACACACAGAGTCTGGCCAGCCTATCTGGAGCCCATTACAAAAGTCATGTAACCCACGACGTTACTGATGTAATGGGGTCACAAGCACTTTGTGATGGGGTCACAAGCACTTTGTAACTCACGACACTGCCCATGTCACCTCTTCCACCAACCACACCTCGTGTAACGGACAATCAGATCGTTACATTGACCATGTAACCCACACAGAGGCATAGGCGGAGTCCACAGCCAAGGAGCCAGCAGACACCAAGACGACGGAGGCACAATGGTCAGTGCCAAGTCCACACAGCCAAATGCAGAGACTGGAACTGCGCCATCGTTGAAACAGCCCAGATACAGACACTGGAGCCGTACCACTGAACCTCGTCACCTAGACACAGTCACGGGACTCAGTACTCGCAGCTAAGTCATCATTCGCTGGCAAGTACTCAGTCTTAGGCAGACAAGGCCAATGTGTCCGTATCAGAGCTCTCGGGCTGTGTCTGAAATGACAGTCTGTGTTATGCCCGTCTGTGCTGTGCCCGTGACAGTTCTTGTGTCGCGGTTGTGTCTGTGTCAAGAGAAGTGACACCATCCATGTCGTACCTGTGTTAGCGTCAATGAGGAGAGAAGGGAAGAGAACAAGTGATACTTGGTTACTGTGTCTTTGTAATGGGTGGCGAAGAACAGTGTCTGTGTTGGTTGGGTGACGTGGCAGATGTGTCTGTGTCTGTGAGAGAGTGAAGTGGCACAGAGAGAGTCGTAGATGGGTGGCGTGGCTACTTGTAGCAGCGGTATGTGTTTGTGTCTGTGTCCGACGACGAAAGACGTGGCAGTGTGGCAGTGTCTGTGTCTGTGCCCGTGTCCGTGCCTGTGTCTGTGTCCGAATCTGTGTCTGTGTCTGTGCCGTGAGTGACGTGGCAATTGTGTCTGTGTCTGACTCAGTCTGTGCTCTGAAGGAAATGTGGCAATTGATTTGTTGTCTGTGTTTGTGTTTGTGTCAGAGCCTGTGCTCCATGGTGGTGTCTCATTGTGGTATCTGTCCGAGTTGTCAGTCTCGGTCTGTTTCTCGGAGTCCACAAAGTAAAGTGTAAGAAGACAAGTTACTTGGGGCCGGTAGAACTCTTCTTTAGGTGCCAACTATACAACAGCAAACGACTCTTGGCATGTCACGTCTCCCAACTGTAGTCAATTATTCCACCTCCCTCCAACTACAGATCCAGACGTCCCACTCAAAAACAAAGTACATCACCAGACTCCCCAGAGTCAGATCTATCACCCGGTACACTTCTCCAGCCCATATCTCGAACACTCGTGTTGTCCAAATTAAGCGAGCCTGCCATAATGCATAGGACGATCACCAGGGACGGATTATGTACATCCGTGCGTTAGCGCGTCAGATCGTGCGCATTAGTGAGATGTGTCGATGCATGGATTATGCGGGACGTGCATGATCGTACCAAGTGGTGATAATGCGTATGTAGCAAGGATACCCTGTCAAAGACCGTCTCTCACCATCAGAGTTGCTGAAAGAGTGCTCATATATCACCATACGGTCTCTGCAACATCTCCCAGCATCTTCTACAACTTCCCTGACACTTTCCCCACGTCCACCTTAATTTCGAGAAATACCGGAACTTTGCGAATGCTCATCTGATACGTTCAACTCCAATACTGCTCGACTCGCCTAAAAGAGACAATTCGAACGAGACCCATCTCCACCCGTTTCCAACACTCCAATCTCCAACTCCCTCAAAACTGTTCCGATCTGCTTGAAAATGTGATAGTCGAGTTTACGAGATCTTGGGTACCATTTTCATACCAAACACAACACCCTCGGCTCGGCCAATCACTCCCTGAAATACAATTCCTTCTTTTTCCCTACCTCTCTCTCTCTCTCCACTCAAACTCCGAAACCTTATACAGTTACCCTACCTGAACTGATCGACAGTCCTGATCTGCATATGATTTACGTGGGATTAACCTTTCTCCAAATACCCGCGGGGGATAGCCGCTGCAGCGCCGAGTCAAAAGTACCGACAAGTGAATGTGATTGTCTGAACCTTTCAGTTGTGGTCGGAAAAAAGCAAGACCTATTTCATTCGATAGCCCCTACTTCAGGGAGCATATATCTCAACTTCGCTAAGCTCTAGCTATCAAATTGAATTAGCTGAGGAGAATTTTGAATAAACAGTCTATATATCTATTTAAATCAAGATAAATTCCCTGCAGTCGTCAAAAAAACCAACATACCACCTGTCTCACTTTTGTCTGCACTCCGTCTCACTCCAAACACATTCCTACACCCTTTTCCTCGTCTCTACAACGCTGCAAGAATTACTTTGTATGCAGACAGGCACCAGGTACATGAATAAACGTCGACTAAAGCGATAGAGGGTTCGGAAAGTGAGGCGGAGCGTTGGTATTTGGTTTTTGGGGTGTAGTTAGTTTTTCCATTTGCTTTTTAGCGGGCTGGAGGTTCTGGTAATTGAATTTTAGCCATAAATCCAATCAACTACAGAATAAATCAAAACAATCAAAACAAGTCGAATAATGACTAGAGAGTCACGTGACCACAAACAATAAATACTACACACTCAGACCCACTTCTAGATACCATTGACCACCCTCTCCCACCTTTCCAACCTCCACCACATGCAAAGATGTTACATTACATCTAGAAAAAGCAAATAAGCCCCGTAGAATTTGTGTTTGAGCAGATATTATGACAAATTCGGCGAATATCGGTGGCGACCGTCTTCTAATGTCGTATCGCATTGTTTGTGGAAAAAATATCCGCCTCTTGGGCTGTACAGAGTCATGACAAAGAATGACCGGTTTTTCTATACGTCCTGGGGGTTGACGGGGTGGGTAAAGAGTCACGTGATTGGTCGGAGGGTTGTCACGTGAGTGTGCTAAGTCACGTGGTCAATTTTATTTGAGTCTGAGTCACGTGACCAAAATTGACAGAGTTACACGGTCCTCCGTCAATAAAGACCAACAGCACTAGTCATAACCTGTGAAGTTTTGAGCTGTACCAGAGTCATAACCTGTATATCACGTGACCCTAGAAGGTACTCATAACCTCTCACTACTATTTTTGAGTTGTCTGGGTTACTCTTTGATTTCATGAGTTCATTTAGTTAGAGATTTGTTAAAAGAAAAAATCACTTGGGGGTGTCAATTTGAGGTTATGAGCTAGGAACAACAAATTGGGCTGTATCACGTGATACAAGAGGGTCACTTGTTTAACAAATACTGGCTCAAAAAGTATGGTCGTCACACAAAATCTGGAGATATGACGGCTTTAGTTCGCTCTACTCTGTTGATATTACTTAAGCTGCTTTTTTAAAGCACTTTTAAACCTTAACATTCCGAGCCGCACGGTAGGACGATGAAATAGGTCCCTTTCAAACTCCGTCAATATAGGAGGTAAAGGCCCGGAAGAAGCTGGGAATGACTAATCACGTGATTTCAATGTCAGTCTTTTATATTAGTTTTTCTATATGACCAACGCTCGTCATTTTAGGAGTATCCCTCTATTGTCCGGGTATATAATATATTGAAGTGACTGGATCGCGAAAAAAAGTAGATGGCTATACTCGCCGGATTAAGAGCTCTCCAATGGTACCGGTTTCGAGTCGAAAGCGTGAGTTTCCCTAGACCCAGTTTTATAGACTACAGAGTACCACAGCAAACGACACTTGGCGTGTAACCTGAGAAGGAAGTAGAGTATCGATGGCTCTCTCAACTTCTGCTATAGCAATGTCACAGAGATATACATAGTACCACTAGTCTCGTCTTGACGAGGGCTCCATAATGGGACTAATCTCGAGTCTGTAGAGTGCATATTCGCTGTTTTGACCTTGGATGTCACAGCCAACTTTTGCTACAGTGATGATATAACAATAAGAGTGGTACCATTCTACTCGCCTGAATGAGAGCTCTCTCATGGTATAGCTTTCGAATCTGTAGCTTTGGAATCCACCAACTTGACAATATAGACTATGAGCCTTGAGAAACTGAAAGTGATACCACGGTCACTCCAACTTCCGCTAAAGTGACGGTATTATGCTGAAAGTGGTACCAATAGACTCCCCTCACCTTCAACTCTCAAATGGTACCACTTTTGAGCCGTTCGCATCAATATTCGCAGACTTTGTCTCAGACGACTCTGCCAACTTTTGCAAAAGTGGTCCTAGAACTACATGAGTAGTACGAGAGTGATCTGCTCATTTGCAGCTCTCTGATGGTTCCACTCTCGTGTCTGTAGCGTGGATACCCATCAAATTGATATATAAACTTGGGTGTGGTAAAAAGATAGACAGCCAGTCCAACTTCTGCTATAGTAATGTCACCTTAACAAGAGTGGTACCAAGAGACTCGCCTGACTCTCAGCACTCGAATGGTACCACTTTCTAGTCGCTTGAGTGAATATTCGCAGATTTGATTATGGACCTGAACAAACGACTCTTGGCATGTAACCCCAGTTACTTAGCTACATCTTGACAGTCTCTCTATCTCACGCCACAAGACTGCTATCACGACATGAGTAGTACCAGTCGACTCCACTCGACGAGAGCTACACAGCGGTACCGGTTTTGAGAAGATCCGAGCACTCCACGACAATCTCTAAAAGCTCATGTGAGACACGTGATGATGAATCTGACTGCTCGAATCTGATTGATCACATTGCCTCTTTGGGATAGGCACAGAAGAGAATATCAGGTCTGTGAATATTGGAGATATGGTCACGTGATTGGCACCATTCGAAAGCTCAGAAAGAGAGGAGTCTAATGGTACCAGTATGATTTCAATAGCGTTACTGTGGGAGGGATTGGCTTTGTCACATTTTTCGAGTCGCTATGTCTTCCCTATTTTACGGACATAATCGTGTAGCCAAAGTGTTTTTCAAGCTCGGAAAATCGGTAGACAAAGTATGCCAAAAAGTACAAGTAATCAAGCCGGGGTGTGTTCATTGGTGATGACATTATCACGTGATCTGGGTTTTTTCAAGTCGCTATATCTTCCCTATTTTGTTGACATAATCGTGTGGCCAGTCTCGGAATATTGGTAGACAAAGTAGGCTAAAAAGTATATCATTCGATAGCTCTGATTTTGCTGATCACAGTGGTACCAGTTTCATCTTAGTATCTTTCTTGAATCATGTGATATCATCAGGTATAGCTTATTTAGACACAGAACAAAAGCATTGTATCTCGACGGGGAGTAAACTGAACCAGAACAGAAGTATTCCAATGTGATTATTCGACCCACTTTACCACGTGACCATTTTTCCAGCGTGAAATGACGTCATTTGAAATGTTTCAAAAACTGCGAAAATCGAAATACGACCCTGAGCAACCCAGAATAGCTAGAACAACGCCAAAACAGTTATGGACGGCTGTACCACTTTTTGCACTACCAGAATCACTAGTTCCGGATAGTCCTACTAGCGCTCCCCCTCTTTCGGGACGACTTTCTAGAACGCTCATTTTCAGTCAATTTCTAGCGGCAAAAAGACTGCAGTAGTGGCGGCTAAACAGTTCCCCACAGAGTCGCAGTAATAGCTGCTATGTATTTTCACAGCCAAGCCTCTTGTAACGGTGAGAGTTTGTGTTTTACGGCGAGGAGTAATGGGTGGTGTCAGAATTGTGTCAGAGGGGTGAGAGGTGGTTGAAAATGGAAGAGAGAAGTTGGAGGGGGTAGCCAGAATGATGAGGAGTATGTGCAAGCTGTTTTTGTACTTCTTTGGATTTTTTCCGACTTGTTATGAGTTTTTTTGAATTTTGGTAAAACTTGATAAATGTCAAATAATTCGGAAAACGGCTACAGTTACCTCTTCACCAACTCTGGAGCAACTTGTGCCTGACTCTAGATCATAACCAGCCCCCTATACGTTGCGAGGAGACGGCGTAAGCTGTTTTCACAGCCATTCCAATACGCACATAAACATGTGTGTCCCTATAGAAGTCAGTCTATGATACCTACAGAGTTTCCGATGAATCCGGAAGGTAATGGGGGTCCAGATCTGGGGGAACTGGGTTCGATTGGTGCAGTTCAGGGTTCACATTTGTTTTTGCCGCGGGTTTTATCAAATGTTGGGGGAGGAGGGGGGTAGTGTCTCTAGAATGGGCTACAGGGGAGGTAGAGACATGAGGAGTTGACGGTTGTAATCAGCGTAGTCTGCTTAACCAGTTCGTCAAGTTTAGACACTTTTTGAGTCACTACTTCCCATTCTAACAACATTACACCCCCCTATGATCTACACCACTTTCACCTCGTAAATCGATCTCCAGAAATCTGACTCCGCTCAAACTCTGGATATTGTGTCTGCACCTATTGTTGAGTATTGTCATGTATAGCTGGTGTCTCTTTGTGTCTGCTATCATTGTTTATTTCGAAAATTAAAAGTGGGTCTAAAAAGTGGAGAAGTGGGAATAACTGGGGTATAAAAGGGAGATAGACGGTGATAGATGATTAATAGACAATTAATAGACGTATTCAAAGGGCTTGGAAAGAAGTTTGGCGAGATTGCAGTCATAGGGAATGAGTTGTGGAGAATTTCGGACACATTGGAAAAGTTGGATAAAACAGTATAGACCTGAGTAAAAAGGAAAAGACAAGAGCCAGAGTGATAGATGAGAGATAAGAAAGATAGGAGAATGTTCGGAGGGGGGTTTTAGAGGGTTATTGAACGAGTTGGAGGTGGGTTAGTGTTTTTGAAGTGAGGGGGTGTAGAGTGGGAGGTTTTGGCCTTGGAGGGTTGAGAGTGGTACAGAAGTACGTAGAGAGGTCAAATATGGTACTGTGGAGGTTCTAGACCTGTTGGAGCTCTGCAGACAGAGTTACACGAGTTCTCCGAGGTTTAGTATATCAAAAATTACACACCCTCCACCTCGTCCAATTTTGCTCGGATCTGAACAGGGACAAAGCCAGCAGATTCAGGGGGTTTTACAGAGCATAGATCTGGTCTTAAAATTTCACTAGCACGTCTGTAGCTGAAGTTAGGGAACTCCAACAAAGATGTCTTACCCTTCTAAGAACAAGAAAACCCCCCAGACATGCTACAGACATAAGACTAGTACCAATGGACTCGTCTCATTGTAAGGAGTTCAACTGTACCGGCCACGTGACTTCAAACTCGCTTTTTGGTGTTTCTGTATTTCCCATGCATCCCAAAGAGGAATCCCGATGTGTCAGATTTGATCAGTCAGATAGTATCACCTGTTCACAGTGTAGTGCATGAGGCTTGCAGAGGGAAAACTTGAAAGTGGCGAATATTGATTGAATCAGCTTGAAAGTGGTACGGCTGTGTAGATCTCGTCTTGAGGAGCACGCTCGTACTACTCCCATGCTGATAGCTTCTCTGTAGCGTGAGATAGAAGGATGCTGCTTTTTTTACCCAATGAGTACGCCAAGAGCAGATTCTAAGTCTATAAGTCAGATCGGTGGATATTCACTTTAGAGACTTGAAAGCGGTACCATTCGAGAGTCATAAGCGAGGCGAGCACGATGGTACCAGTCTTATCTTTCTAGCACCTCTGTAGCAGAAGTTGGGATATTCCTACTTTTCTCTCAACTCCCTTGGGTGACATGCCAAGTGTCGTTTGCTCAGACAGGTGATTTACATTTTGAGGCCGATATTCGGATTCTCCGGGAGTCATCCTAAGGTCACGTGAGTGGTACCATTAGAGAGCTGAGAATGAGGAGATTACAATGGTACTACTTTTGTCGAGATAGCACCCCTACAGCAAAAGTTGGTAGTTTCACTATGGGGACATGCCAAGAGTGACACATCAGGTTGAAAGGTCGAGATGGTGAATCTTCATTGTAGAAGCTCAAAAGTGGTACCATTAGAGAGCTCAAAACGAGAGGAGTGTTTTGGTACTAGTTTTATTCAGATGGCGTCACTTTAGCAGAAGTTGGTAAAATTTGTTTCGTTAAAAGTTCATTCATTTTGGTGGATATTGAGAATATAGAAACAAAAGTGGTACCATTAGAGAGCCCTTGACGAGACGAGTCTACTGGTACCACTCACGTGTTTATAGAATTACTCTAGCGGAAGTTGGAGAGTCCGGGTGAAATACTTTAGCTTGTTACTACAAGTTGAATAGCTACAGCCTAAGTAAGTCCAAGTATATACTCTTAACTAGGAAGACAATACATAGAACATATATTGGATATTTGGGAGGCAAAGTTTAGTTATTGTGGAATATTTGTCAAGGACTTGAACACTCTCTATCGATTGGTACCACTCATGTGACTATAGAATTTTAGGAACACTGTTTTAGCACCCCCAAGTGAACTTTTACCTCAACTAAACCTTCAACTAAGTTAAGTAATTAGAGTTGACTTGAAATGAATATTCACAGATAGCTCTCAAACTACACGAAAAATGCCGATAAAGCAGCCTGGGTAAGTCAGACATCATTTCGGGAGCCTTTTAATCACAGTCATGTGACCTTTTAGTCGCTGGCTAGTCTGTAACGGGAGTTGTGGACAATAACGTCAATAACAGACAGATACATAGAAGTCACTCCAACTACGTCAAAACTGCAGATAAAACAACCAGAAGAGATCTGGCTGCATTCTGGAGTCCTGTGATTATAGTCACGTGATTAGTTAGCTGGTGGCTAACCTGTAGCGGGAGTGTCTTCCACATCCCCCAGGGTATCCATTTCAGCTGCATCAAGTAATTTGTTAGAGCCAGCGCGGTACAGTTCGTTGAGGTTAGTTGATGCATTATGTGATTATAAAAAAAAAAGGTACACTAATGAAGTGGCCAAGTAACTTCAAGTAAATGCTTTTAACTGAGAGTACAACACACCGGACATGTCTCGAATATCTGGGAGGCAACCTATAGACATTTTTGCAGATTTGTTGAAGACTTATACACGCTCTATTGAACAGTACCACTCACGTAACGTTACCTCATGAGGGACAGTGTTTTTGAACCCCTGGTGAGTTTTTTAGTTAACTAAAGTTTTAACTAGGTTAAGTAATTAGAGACTACACATGAACTCTATGGAGACCTACGTTCAGGTTAATTAAAGTCTTAAGTAAATCCAGGTATAGAGTCTTAACTGAGAATATGTCAGAACGGACATATTGGGGAATTTGGGGAGGGAACATGTAGTTATTATGGCATATTTGTTAGACACCTAGGTATGCTATACTGAATGGTACCGCTCACGTGACCATATATCTCTGGTAACACCGTTTTTGCACCCCCTAGTGAACTTTTACCTTAACTAAATTCCTAACCAGGTTAAGTAATTGGAGAACACATCAACTAAATCTAGGTGCAGGTCGCTAAATTACAGTCTAAGTAAATCCAAATAAATGAATCTAACTAAGAGTACAACATACCGGACATATCTCGAATATTTGGGAGACAGCCTCTAGTTGTCGTGACAGATTTGTTGAAGACTGGCACTCTCTCTATCGATTCATACTGCTCATGTGACGTTACCTTTTCAGGAACACTGTTTTAGCCCCCCCAAGCAAACATTTTTGCTAACTAAATCCTTAACTACGCCAAGTAATTTTAGTTGACTCTACATGGGACTTACAAAACTCGCCACAACTACGTCAATATAACAGATACAGCAACCAAAATGATTTTGGTTGTATTTTAGGGCTATATGATTTCAGGCGGACAGTCGTGGAGTTGCCTGGATGCCTGTAGCAAAAGTTTTGGCCAAAAACGCGTCAGTTCTCGCTTCGCTCGAACTAACCCGTTTATTGTCCAAGACACTTGAGAATATCTCCCCAAACCTTCTTGGGATCCTGGGCAGCATCAACTCCCTTCCAGATGCCCGTCTTCTGGTAGTAACCAACAATAGGCTCAGTCTGTTTATGAAACGAAACCAATCTCTTCTTGAGAGCATCGGCGTTATCGTCAGATCTCTGAACAAGAGCTTCTCCAGTGACGTCATCGATCATTTCGGTCTTGGGAGGGTTGAACACCTTATGGTAAGATCTTCCAGAGGCAGGGTGGACCAGACGGCCTGTGATTCTAGCCACCAAAAGTTCATCGGGGATTTTCAGCTCCACAGCCTTTTCCAGAGGCTGTTTTTTCTCGGCGAGCATTTCATCGAGTTTTTCAGCCTGAGGAATAGTTCGGGGAAAACCATCGAGAATGAATCCATTGGAGCACTTTTTGTTATTCTCCAATTCAGATCGAATCATGTTGACCATGATATCGTCAGAAACAAGACCTCCAGCATCCATAATTTTCTTGGCCTCGACTCCAAGAGGAGTTTGCTGCTGAACTTGAGATCGCAACATGTCTCCGGTTGCCAGGTGACAAGCACAGTATTTTTCAACCAGATTGGGAGCCTGGGTACCCTTGCCGGCTCCAGGAGGACCAATCAGAACCATACGGATCGATTGAGGCACCTGGGGAGCAATTCGGGCCTTGGCAGAGGCCTCCAGCTCGTGCACACGGGTGGCAAGTCGCTCAACAGTCTTTTTCAGATCTTCAATGGTGGACATGGCGAGTTGGGGGGGGTGGTGGGGTGGTGCAGAAGTGGTGACCGTGTTTTGGGTGATCGGGTTCTGTGTAAATTTAAGGTTTGCCGGAGGGTGGTGGTAGAACCGGGTTTCAAGCATACCACCGTGTTGCTCGGGGTGTCTAAAGTCACGTGCAATTTTTTTTACCTCAATCCGACAACTTTTACAAAACGGTGCTCGCCTCTGATTGGCTGGAATTTTTCACTATTTTTCATGAGATCCACAATGATAGGTCACATCAGGGCAACCGACAACGTGACAGGTCAGTCTGAAAAACCTTAATCGAAACTTTCTTTCGGCCGAACACATGTCATTGGTTGGAGAGAGATGGTGAACTGTGAGAGTCGCTTTAAAACTCGATACAGAGATCACGTGACGAAAAAAACGTGACCGGGTTGTTCAGGGCGGTCTGGGGATCACGTGACTACCCTAAAATCCCAAATCCCGCCCAAACTCCCTCACTTACCCTACCTCCGTCTCTCCACTAAACGCCTCATCTCGGAAGTCGGTTCAAAGCGATTTTTCGGCTCCCCGGGCAACACCTTTTTCAACAAAACCGGTTGACAAACCTTAAATTGAAACGTTGGGGAGTTGGGTGAGGGTGGTGAGATCGTGGGTTCGATTCTGGGTTGTGTTGTTTTGAGGGGTAATCAGATCGCGGAGTTTGAGGTGTGGATGGAGAGCGGCAGAGCTGGGGAGTACGGGAGTATAGTTTGCTTGGTGATAGCACCAATATTTAAAGAGATATGACCCGGATGAAAATCGAACCCGTAAAAGAAAGAAATGTTTTTTTTTTTTGGGAATCACGCAAAATCGCGAGTTCTAAAGATATCAAAAATCTGACAGCGGGAATGGATTCAGAATAGCTCAATTAGGCTACTGGCAAAAGTTGGAACTGTCAGCCTCTCTGGGGAGTGAATTGAGTACAGTACTCGTACTATACTGTGGTTGTCTTAGGAGGGGAGTCTCAACAGAGATATAGTAGAGATACACGAAATCCAAGGCCAGCTTAGTACTGCAATGTGGCCCTTCTGAGCTCAGTGGTGGTGTTCAATTACTTGTCGGACCTCTGGTCGTTGAGATATGACCATTTTCCACGTAGCCAACCTCAAGTTTGGAGATATATCTATTTATAGAGCTTTATGGGGGAGCCTAGAACCCAGGTATCCTTTCGGTACCTCGATACAGCCCTCTGCCGGGTACCTGGTCAAGTATTTTTCTTCTGCAGTCTATTTTGGTGGCTAGAATCGCACTAACGGGAAATGTATGGAGAGGGTTGTAGAATGATGAGCAGAGGTGGAAACGATTGTTAAGTGGTACCAGGAGACGCAGCAAGTGGTGAGGAATACGACTGTCAAGTTTTCAGCGTGATGCCTCCAAAATTGACGGTTCTGGACCACTCTCAAGAGTTTGACTCCAAAAAATGCACTGTACAGCCACATGAACAATACACTGTAGATATGCAGCTAATCCGGGCTGGAAATAAACCCATAAAACGATTATAGTACGATACCAGCCTTCTGTTGCTTTTTCAGCGACTTTATACGGTACAGCACATGTAATTATAGAGATCACAATAGTCACTCTATCTCACTCAATAGTCACTGAAAAACCACAAGACCAAGCTCACTACATTCCTGACACTCTCACCACTCTAACCATACCACCCGCTATCCATTAGCACCTCTATACATCCAGATAACACGCTTTCTACAGTGTCATGACTTGCCAACAGCTACCCTTCGAAACTCAACCATTTCTTATCCGATCTAAGATCCTAGAGCTGTAGTACACGCAACAAACAAAACTAGACAAGTCTCTACTAACAAGTTTTTCGATATCACCTCTGGATCAAATTCTATAGAAGCATCCAATAATACAGGCTAACAAGTACAGAACGATATTAGACCCCCTTCAACTCGCTCTACAGTAGTCCTATCGCTACAAAACCAAGTCCATTCGATTCATCTCATTCTCACCATTACAATGGTACCTTTCACTAACGTTTTTCCCTCCTCATACATGTTTTTCCCGCACTTCCTTTTTTTCCCTTTTTTTTCATTTTTTTTCCCTTCTTTTTTTCTTCCACCTACAGCTACAACCTCACACTAAATATACAGCCCCCCCCTTGTACTCCGTACTTGTATCCACGTGGTTCATGCACTCTCAAATTTACTGTCACGTGACTTTAACTTTTTCAACGAGGCTGGCTTGGCCGTTTCGACTTTTTTGAAGGGCGTATCAGCACACCCCAACTGACGTCACGTGATATAAGACTCGCCGGATCACGTGACCACGTCTACCTCACCCACGTGACGTGACGTGACCACACCCACTTCATCACGTGATCACATCCACCACTCTCCACCACATGACACCACAAATAAACTTCCGTATTCGCCAAATAAGCGAATACGAGCTTCATACGAGCTTAATACGAGCTAGATACGATACCAATACAAAAGTGTAAATTTAGTCTGCCGGGTTTTTACCGACTTGACGATATCTTAGCGTACATAAGAAGGAAGACATTTACACCGTTTACACTCTAGCTATACCACAACCACAGCAACAGGTTGTTAGATATGACCAGCTACAAACGCCTTGCCATCCTCTGTGATCACGTGCCTGCAAATCTCCCCTCTCTCGATCTCCCCGCAGAACTCAACTACAGAGAATACGCCCTTCTGTACTGCCAGACCGGATTCAACGGCCCCTTCTACGGATTCACTCCGGCCACAGATCCCAACGGCAGCAACTTCAAACCCGATCTCTTTTTCTCTCACGGTCCCACGTTTGTAGAAGAAGGAGAAGATGCGGCCTATTACTTTCGCAAGCTGTTGAAAAGTCCCGAGGCCAAAAAGAGAT
Source organism: Yarrowia galli (assembly GCA_900519055.1). Classification (NCBI taxonomy): domain Eukaryota; kingdom Fungi; phylum Ascomycota; class Dipodascomycetes; order Dipodascales; genus Yarrowia; species Yarrowia galli. The sequence continues at coordinate 153,702 of ULGS01000002.1, forward strand.
TGATTAACGCTGTTAGAGCTGTTCTGAGGTTGAGGCTGACGGAGAGTCAAGTGGAAGAATATGACACCTCTGACGACACGTCTAGAGACACGTCTAGAGACACCTCTAACGACTCATCAGAACCCTACTCTTCCACCTCCTCAACATCCTCTCTGCACAGACTCGTTGCCACCCTCCTCCATGCCGCCGAGAAATCTCTCAACATTCTCATCAACTTCATCAACTCACCAGATGGAGACCACCTCATGTACAATGTACTGATGGAGATCTTTGACCACAAGTCCAGACTGGTGCTGGAGGCCTGCGGGAGACGAGACGAGTACATCCGGCAGATGAATCTGATCAGTAAGCTGAGTCAGCAGCAGCCCGAGACCTTTGAGGAGTTGCGGGCCAAGTTTGACAAGATCACCAGGCGGCAAAGGGAGATGCAGGCGAGCTTGAAAAGCTCGGAAAAGCTCATCAACGATAAACTGGACTATCTCGCCAGTCGCATTAATGGTTTTGTCATCACCCAGGAGAGAAGTGAGCATTTGAAGAGAAGGCGACAGAGAAAGATCAAGGAGCAGGAGGCGAGGGCCAGGATGCAGGAGGGGAGTAAGGGGGAGGTCAAGGAAGAGCCAAGAACTCCAGAGAGCTGTAAACATTAGACAATACAGATAGCCTGTAGCAGTGGAATTAGGCAGACGGGGATAAAGTCCGAGAGTAGACTGCTGACTCGGATTACTGTAGATGTACGAGCACTGAACAGCCAGCTACTGAAGTAGCCAGTGAGAAATGCTCTGCAGCATCCTCCAGGACGCAACCAGAGGTGCAAATGGTTAGTAAGCTGCTTCCAAGGGGTCTGAGAGGCAGCGGTGGTGGTGTGGCCAGTGTTGGGCACGACATAGCCAATGTGGTGACCTGACATGGGTGCTGTGGTGGGCACGACATGGTCAGTGTAATGACCATGACATAGTCAGTGTAATGCCCACGACATCAACGATGTGGTGAATGTGATAGTCTTAACACGAGCAGTGTAGCTGGCAACTCCCGAACAGCTGCAGTCAGAGCTGGTGCCCACGACATGGCCAATGTAACACCCACAACATAGGTAGTGTGGTCACCACAGAGTCAATGTAGTCACCACTTCCAAAAGTTGGCTAGGTGAAGCAGACAGCGAAATTGTCAGCCAAGGTCCAGACCAGGTCTGGCTAATGACAAAGGCGATGTCACGGATCGAGAGTCGACACTGTAGATCTGGCAACACCACTCCAGGCAAGGGATGGCTTGAAATGGAGTCAGCCCGTGTCCGTGTCTTTTGGGAATGTGACATTGACCATGTCAGGGACAGCCCAGGGTATCTGGCTCAACGCAACAACAGTGCTGGGGGGAGCACAGACAGTGCCGTTACACCGATGTCGCCATTCTCATCACACTGGCAACGACGTCACAGTGGCCTACTCACGTGCGCGGTACCTACTCACAATGTTCACACGTGATCCCGGCTCTGGCAATTGTATGGGGGGGGGGTGGTGGTGACACCGTTGTATCTGAGGTGACTACGCTGTATCCGCCTCCGGGTGAGGGGTGTGACACAGGGGAGGTGACATGGGTGACAAGGTGTCAGTGTCTGTGTGTAGCCTTGGTGATTGGAGAGGCTGCTCTATCCGTGCCAGCCTTCGGACCTTGTGACGTGGCATCTGTGTCTGTGTCTGTGTCTGTGTCTGCGTCTGTGTCAGCGGAGTGACATGGGTGATGATGTGTCAGTGTCAGTGACCCGATGACGTGGCATCTCAAAGAGGTATCGCGAGAGGTATCTGTGACTGAGTGATGGCGGTATCAATGACGTGGCGTTTGTGTGTGGTATCAGTGACTGTGTTTGTGTGAGGTATCAGTGACGTCGATAGCAATGGCGATTGTGTCTGTGTTAGAGAGAGAGAGAGGGTGGTGGAAGAAGAAGAGGGTGGAAGAAGAAGAGGATAATCTGGGGGAAGGTGGTGGAAGGTGGTGGAAGATAAACTCACCTGTGTTTGTGTCATTTGGGTGTGTCTGTGGCTTAAGCAGTGTCATCAACAATGGTAGTAGAGAAGAGAAGAGGACACGTGGTAGATGTGACTGAGCCCGTGACTGTGTCCGTGATTGCTTCTGTATCATTTGTTTGTGTCAATATCTTCTGGTGGGTTTCTGTGAAGGGTATCCCATACCATCAAGTTGTGTGTTCTTGGGTAAGTAGGTAAGGTGTAACAAGTCATGTAATGATAGGTGTCAGTTGAGAGGAGAGTATGGCCTGACAAAGTCTAACTAAGTCAAAATTGTGGGAGTTGAGAGAAGTGCGAATATTTCCTGTTTTGTGGGGAGATTCTGGAATTTTATTCTTTATTACCAGTCTCCAGAGTTGTAGCTATTGCTTGACACCACTCTCATATCAGTGGCATCCCAGAACACCGTTTTTACACCCCCAAATGACTTTCTTGCTCAACTAAAGTCTAAGTAAATAACAGTCTTTGGGAGCGGGAAAGGTCATACGTATGCATCAACAAAGTCTAAGTAAATGGGAGTCCAGTGAGTTTAGGAAAGTGCGAATATCTCCAGAAATACTTGGAAATCCTTCAATTTTATTTTGTAAGAATGATCCTCGATGCTGCACCTATCGAGCGACACCGGTCATGAGTCTGTGACACAACGGGAACATTGTTTTTACACCCCCAAGTAACTTTTTTCTTAACTAAACCTTAAGTAAATGGCGAACTCCACCAGAGTCTCTCATCAGACCCCAGACTTCAGTATAGTCATCAAAACAGCCCAAGATTGGTATCATTAGAGAGCTGACAGACAGGGGAGTATAATGGTATTACTTTTGTATTGATAACCCTACTATTCGAAAAGTTAGAAGATCCTCTCTTTTCACTCTTCTGTACAATCAATTGGGAGTGTGTCTGAGAATGGAAACGTGAGATTATCTCGACATATAAGTACTGAGAGGGGTGAAGATTGTGGTACCATGTTACTCCCCTCAATCCGCTGATTTGAACAGTATAGCTTTTATTCCATTCAAAAACCTACCTGATGAACTGTCTACATTCAAGGTGGAGGTTCATATCCCAAGTAAACTAACTACGCTGAAAGTGCTGATAACTGTCACACCTTTATCAAAAATGCCTGAATAAAGTCAATGGCTCGTATTTGTTAGTAAATCAAGTACTGGCTATCGTTTTGTACTCTTTGACAAAAGCCACCACCCCTGTAACCCCGTTTTAGCACCTCCAAAGGACTTTTTCTTTCAACTAACTCTCTACTAAATGGTAAAGAGTAACTCTAACTAGACCACTCCCCGACGCAACTTCTGCTACAAAGGTGCTAGCGAGACGAGAGTAGTACGAGCGTGCTCACGTAATTACCAGCTTTCGAATGGTACCACTCTCAACTCTGTAGAGTGAATACTCGCCGTCCTATATTAGACTAAAGATGGAGGTTTACTACAGCAGCAAACGACATTTGGTGTGTCACCGAAGTTTGGTTTGAAGGAATTAGCGTCCCTCTAACTTCCGCTACAGAGCTGCTAGCAACACAAAAGTAGTACCATTCTGCTCGTCAAGCTCTCAGCTCTTGAATGGTACCAGTCACGTGACCAGAAACCCCAAACCCACTGTGTTATATTTCCCACCTTTCCCAAAGAGGAAACACAACAGGTCACATTTGAGCAGTCGGATTCGAGTGGGGTAATAAATCACCTGTTTCCAATAATGCTTGGCGAAACCTGAAAAGTCAGGTAGTCATTGGATCCTCTCAAAACCGGTACCATTGTGTTGCCCTTGACTCAAGGAGTAGAATGGTACCACTTGTGTCTCACTAGCACCTCTGTAGCGGGAGGTAGTGGCGGCACCCGAAATTAAAAACCAGACCTCAAGTAATCACCCCCAAAGTAACCAAAACCAAACCAATACCCGCCACCCTCTCCAGAGTCACGTGACTACCATACCCCCCTCACCACCTCCTTCCCACCTCAATTCCGACCCCTTCACCTTATTTCCAAACCAACACCCAACTTTTGTAATATCCACGCCACAGTCTCCAAAACTATACCATTCTACTCGTCTCATCTCGACGATTCTTTTGGTACTACTTTTAGTCCGATTCGATGAAGTATCAATGCTCTACAGCTCATCTTCCCACAAACATTTCTCCACAAGCTACTCCTGAAGCCTCAAAATCTCCCTCTAGAGTCTACCCCAATACCATAAGTCACGTGACATGTTCTATTCTGACATCTCTCCCACTCTAAAATAATACACACAACTAATTCTACAACACACTAATAAGACCACAAAACATCGAATAAAATAGCTATCTCCAAATAAATTTCTCTGTGACCTCCATCCACCCTCCTCCCTCTATCTGAGTTAATAAAATCCCAAATATCATCTCTCAACCAAGAAAAAGTCAGCTAGTGAAATCTTCAGAAATCAGAGTCCTTTGTACATATTCAGTTCAATCGTCACATGAGATTATTGCACTGGAAATACTCACTTAGCTGCTGGACACTATGGAAAAAAGAAAACGAGACCTTCCGTGGCCTTATATGTTTTTTTTGCAATTTTCAAACATTTATTGACCAATAAATTGTCGGCAAATTGTAAGTAAATTGCCAAGCATCAAACCCATGGTTGAGAGCTCAAATACGCTCGTGAGTGGTACCAAAATGGTCGTCACGTGACGCTGAATCGATTGCAACTCTCAGATTGAAAATCCATCAACTACCCGACATTCTACACCGCCTGTCCAGAACCCAGTCTCCAATATTATCCCACTTTCCCAATTAGACTTCCTTTTAAAGCTCCATATATTCCTCCTTTTCCAGAAAGGCTAATTAAAGAAGCTTTTCTTCACTTCTTTGGTGCTCTAAGTAATGTCAAGAAGGGGTGTAGTTCGGGCTAGAGAGGTGCTACAAGGACCAGAGTAGTTGCATTCGAATGGGGAGAGTCACGTGATCACATTGGTACCGCGAAATCTGCAAAAAGTAGCCCACAATGCTTACTAATACTCTTCTCCCAAAACACCATGCACTAACCTGTACCTGTCCCGATTCGGGTGTGTGCATGCACAACTAAAGACGGAATTTTGCCGCATGGATTTTGGGGTTGGTGTGGGTCACGTGATTGTGGTGAATTCTGGAAGCTTATTTAAGGTTGTAGAGTTGTGATATACATTTGGGGAACCGTTTATGGAGTGACATTTGGGAACATCTCTAGAATACGTCCCTGACGTCCTATCAAAATTACAAGCTTACTATTCGACTCCCCGTACACACTTTAGACTACTAGACTGTTGTCAGAATTTCGATATCTCTTCTCCTTGTGATTCTGACAGGAGTCATTTAGAGTTTTACATCTCTCTTTTAATTCTAGGGAGCCGTTTACAGAGTGTTTTGGGGGCTTCCCTCCAAATCGATCAAAAGTGGTCCTATCAGAATATTAAGCGTACCAATCGACTCCTAGTACACCCATAAATCTACTAGAATGCTCAGAAATGTGATATCTTTACGCGATCACGTTTTATCAGACTTTTCAGTTTCCACCACCAAAACTTGTTTCAAGGTTTTATATCGGTGAAATAATTTTTGGGAGCCGTCAACAGAGTGGTCTAGTCCCCTCTAGCTCCATCAAAAATTGTCCAATCAAAATTTCAAGCAAACCATTCGACTCCCCGTACCAACTTTAGACTACTAGAGTGCCATCAGATTTGTGATATCTCTTCTCCCCGTGGTTTTTTGAGAGCATCACATTAAGGTTTCGATTCGGTAATATTCTCAGTCGGGGCCGTTTACAGAGTGTCCTACAGAGTCATCTACGGCACACCTCTAACTTCACCAATAGTGCTCTCAGCGATAAGAGGAGCAAACCACCGGACTCCCCGTACCTACTTTAGACTACTACACTGTCGTAATATCCGTGATACCTTGACTCTTTGCCGCTCTACCACAGCTGTTTCAGTTCTTCAGTTCCTTGTCGTAGTTAAGGTAACTACTTGGGAATACTTGGCTGAAGTATTTACATAAAATTATTTAGTTGAGGTATTTACTTGAAAATACTTAGCTAAAGAGTTTACTTGGAAATACATACGGTGAAAAGTCCTTTAGGGGTTCAAAAACGGTGTTCCTGGACTCCAATAAAGATAAAACTAGTGTCAAGAGGTAGAGAGCTATTAATTTGCTAACAATTTCTTTGCCCATATTATCACGTGACTCATATTATACGGATAATTCCAAGGTTTAGGGCTGATGAACAGCTATAATCTAGTTAGGCTTAGTTGGGAGATGTGAATGACAGTACTGGAGTGAAGTCTTCCATAGAACTTGGTTTATCTCAACATATTTGTACCAGAAGGGGTAGACTTTTATATATCGGTCGAATCAGCTGATCACGGGGAGTAGAATGATATATAATATCCACCCCCTACAGTACAAATACTGTGAGATAAACACGCTTTCTAGATTGTAGCTAAGAAAGAAGTGCTGCCTATAACTCACCATACAGTAGTGGTGTCGTTACGAGAGTAGTACTAGTGGACTTCTCAGACCGTCAGCTTCTAATGATACCAAACATAGGCTTTTTTGATCACTATGATTGATTTCTAAGGATCTGATAAAAGGTGTCTAGCCCACATCTTATTTAGTTAGAACTTAGTTGGACTCTAGTTAGATAGGAAAGTCCTTTAGGGGTGCTAAATCGGTGTTCCCCGGCTGAAATAAAGATGAAAATGGTATGGCAAGGTAGCTAGGTATTAGCTTGCTAACAAATATAAAGCCAGAAATATCTCGTGTCTCACAAGATCTGGAGATATGTGGGTGTTCAGAACAGAGAGTCAACTGTAGTATAGTTAGGTTTAGATGGTTTCAGTTTACACTTTTCTCCGACGTATCTCCAAGTCCGTCAATAATTGTTCAATCGAAAAGTGAAGCATACCAATCAAATCCCCGTAGCCACTTTAGACTACTAGACTGTCATCAAAAACATGATACCTTTCCTCCCTGGTATTTTATCACAACACCGGTGTTTCCCCTTACATTTTTCCCGACATTCTCCAACTCCGTCAAAAGTTGTTTAATCGAGTAAAGAAGGGTACGATTCGAACCGCAAGACCCACTTTAGACTACTAGACTATCGTCAAATCTGTGATATCTCCTCTCCCCGTATTTCTAGCGGCCCTCATTTAAAGTTTCATTTCCGTAACATTATCAATCACAACCGTTTACAGAGTGCACACATTCCACCACACTGTCTAACTCCATCGAAAGTCGCTCAATCAAAGAACGAAAAGCACCACTGCACTTGCCGCACCCACTTTAGTCTACCTACCACCTTCAAAAAAGCTATTCCATCACTACTCGCAAAATTCCGACTGGTCACATCCGTTTAAAATATTTTGGCTGCTCCCAAACAATAAGGTTATCATATGCACGAAGATTCTCACCTCTTTTTTTTCCCCCCAGAACCTAACTTCTTACACATCACCGGTTGACTGAACAGTGTAATTATTACACCCACGACATAACCTTTGTGACCTCGTTACACCCACGACATAACCTCTGTCACCCCATTACACAGACTCTGTCACCTCACGACATCACCCGTGTAACCCCATCACACAACCTCTGTCACCCCATTACATCACCCGTGTAACCCATTACACAACTCTTGTCACCTCACGACACACCCTCTGTCACCTCGTTACACTCATTACACTACCTGTGTAACTCCCAACACCTCACGACATAACCTGTGTAACCCGTCACACTACTTCTGTCACCCCACCACACTACCTCTGTCACCCACGACATAACCTCTGTAACCCACGACATAACTCTTGTCACCCCATTACACAACTCTTGTCACCCCCAACATCACCTCTGTCACCCTAACAAACATGTCTGCAGACGCTGCTTTGGCCACCGACGCAGTGTTCGTCGAATCAGCCCCTGTCCCCGATGACGCTGTCCCCGTGACTGGAATCGACTTTGACAAACCGGAAAACAAAAACACCCGAGCTGCCGATCTCGTTTCTGCAATGGGCGGAATGGGCTTTCAGGCCACGTCACTGGGTCAAGCATGTGACATTATCAATGAAATGAGAGAGTGGTCAGGAGAGGACAAGGAGGGTAACCCTGCCAAGACCACCATCTTTCTGGGCTACACCAGTAACCTGATTTCCTCCGGACTGAGATCTACGCTCAAGTATCTGGTCAAGAACAATATGGTTTCTGCCATTGTTTCTTCTGCCGGTGGAATCGAAGAGGATTTGATCAAATGTCTGGCAGAAACTTATTTGGGAGATTTTGCGCTCAAAGGATCTGTGTTGCGAGAAACCGGAATGAACCGGATCGGAAACCTTCTTGTCCCCAACGACAACTATTGCAAGTTTGAAGAATGGGTGGTTCCTATTCTCGATCAAATGTTGCACGAGCAGGAATCGAACGGAGTCAGTTGGACTCCCTCGACTGTTATCGACCGTCTGGGCAAGGAAATTGATAACGAGGACTCGGTTCTGTATTGGGCGCACAAAAACAAGATTCCTGTCTTTTGCCCGGCCCTTACAGATGGTTCGCTCGGAGATATGCTTTTCTTCCACACGTTCAAGGCCTCTCCTCTGCAGATTAAAATTGACATTGTGGCCGACATTCGGAAAATAAACTCCATGAGTATGGCAGCAACCCGGGCCGGCATGATCATTCTGGGAGGCGGACTGGTGAAGCACCACATTGCCAATGCATGTCTCATGCGCAACGGTGCAGATTATGCAGTGTATATTAACACTGGTCAGGAGTTTGACGGGTCAGATGCAGGAGCTCGTCCCGATGAGGCAATCTCTTGGGGAAAGATTAAAGCGGGGGCGAAACATGTCAAGGTGTATGCAGATGCCACGTTGGTGTTTCCGTTGGTTGTTGCTGCGACTTTTGCAAAGGAGTAGGCCGGAAGCGAAGGCCGAAGGTCTGAGCGGACAACATCCCTCTAGAGCCTGAAACAGCCCGTTTTAGGTCTTTTAGAGTGTTCTACAGCGTTCCACAGCGTTCTGGAATCTTGTAGAATGTTTTAAACCCGTTTTGGACCTGTTTGGACCTGTTTGGAGCACTTCTGATTTCTCCAAAAGTACATAGTAAATGATTAAAAATAAAGTAAAGATGATTTTTTTCAACAAAGTCTAAGTAAGTGAAAAGGACGGTACTTGACAAAAGTGCATCTATCCTAAGTAGAAGTAGTAAGAAGGACTTGGGGCAAACTAAAGGTCTGTAAGATGGGGCTGTGTAAGCTCATGTAATGTGCATTAACAAAGTCTAAGTAATAATAAGCTACCCAACATCACATCAGTGCGATTATCTCCAGACTGGTTGGGAAATCTGGCAATATTCTTTTATATAACTGATTTCCAGAATCGCAGCTTTCTATCGGGACTACTCTTATGTCTCTCGAGCTACTGGAACACTGTTTTAACTCCCCTAAATGACTTTTATCCTTAAGTGAACTCTAAGTAAATGGGACTTGGGGCGGAAATAGGTCATTCAGATTGTCTCAACAAAGTCTAAGTAATATAGAGCTACCTAACATTATAGGGGTAACATTATTCCAAGACTTGCTGAGGAATTTTACATTATTGGCTCATGAAATGAATCTCCAAATCCGCAGCTTTCGAATGATACTACTCGCATGTCTCTTACTCAACGGGAACACTGTTTTTGCCCCCCTAAGTGACTTTTTCCCTTCACTAAACTCTAAGTAAATGGGATAATGGGCGGAAAAAAGATCCGTCAGATGGAACAGTATAAGCTCAGGTTATGTCCCGCATAAAAGTCCAAGTAAATGAGAGTGATGGACTTCAACAGCAGGGTATATAACTCCAGATTCCCAGAGAAATCTGCTAATATTATTTGATATAATCCATCATCAGCATCCCAGCTTTCGAACGAGATTACTCTCGTATTACTAGCACCCCTGGAACCCCATTTTTGCACCCCCAAGTGAGATTAATATTCAAGTAAAGTCTAAGCAAATAACACGTAGACCTTTGCCAGGCATCTTTCCCGTGTTTAAGGCGGAGGTCTATATCCTAAGTAAACCAATATCCCTATATAGCTAAAAAGTGTCACAACATCACCGGAAAAGACTGGGTGACGTCAATGCCACGTATTTGTTGGTAAGTTGAGTACTGGCTATCCTTTGGTACCCTTCGACAAGAGCTGCCTACTCTGTAACCCCGTATTTGGACCCCCAAGTGGCTTTTTCTCTCAACTAACCTTTAACTAAATAGTGCGGACTTCCTGTAGCAGCCCCAACTTTCGCTACAGAGGTGCCATAAGAATGAGACTAGTACTATCGTGATCGAGTGATCAAGAGCTTTCAAATGGTACAGCTCTCAGGTCAATAAAGTGATTACTCGCAGTTATGAACAGTAGAATTTTGTTGTACTAAAGCAAACGACACTTGGCGAGTAACCATAGTAGACAAATGATAAAACGATGTCCTGCTAACTTTTGCTATAGTGGTCCTATACAAATGTGAATAGTACCATTCTGCTCGCCCGACTCTCAGCTCTTGAAAGGTACCAGTCACGTGACTGTAGAGTTTATATCCGTGATGTTGTATTTGTCACTCTCCTCAAAGAGGAAACGTGACCTGTCGGATTTGATCAGTCGGATTTGAGTGGGGTATTCAAGGAGCTATTTTTGGAATGCATGAGTAAAAGCCGAAGAGTCAGGAAGTGATTATCATCTCTCGAAACCGGTACCATTCGAGAGCCCTGAGTCTGGGGAGTCGAATGATACCAGTCACGTGCTTATTAGGTCACTATAGGAAAAGTTGGACACATGCCCTCTAGTCATCTTTCAACCAAGGGTGACACGCCAAGAGTCGTTTGCTTGAATAGAACGATGAGGATCTCGAGTCTATAAATCAAGTCTACGGATACTCGTCCTACAAGTATAAGAGTGGCACCAATCGAAAGCCCTCGGTCACGTGATCACAGTCGTACCAGTCTCGTTCTTGTCGCACCTCTGTAGCGGAAGTTGGTTACGCTAGGTTGCTGCAGTCACGTTTTCCATCTCTACAGTTCGAAAAAGAATGGCTTAACAAAGTCTAAGTAAACTGAGACTGTTATAGTTGTTAGAGGTGCAAATAATTCCCTATCTCATAGGAAATCTTGCTATATTCTTTGATATGAACATTTCTCAGAGCCACAGCTATCGAATGACACAGCTTTTAAATCTGTGGCATCACTGGAACACTGTTTTTGCACCTCCAAGTGATATTAATATTCAAGTAAAGTCTAAGTAAACGAGATGTAGCCATCCTTGACCAGGCATCTATTTCACACTTAAGGTGGAGGTCTATATCCCAAGTAAAGTGATATGCCCAAATTGTTAAGAGGTGTCACAACATCATTAAAAGAACCCAGGTGACTTCAATGCCGCGTATTAGTTAGTAAATCTTGTGCTGTCTGTCTTGTGGTCTCCTTTACTAAGGGCTGAGATCTTTGGAACCCTGTATTCGTACCCCTGAGTGACTTTTTATCTCAACTAACCTCCAACTAATGGTGCGGACTTCCCGCAAAGACGTGTTAGCCAGTTGATACCAGTACTAACGTGATCACATGGCCAACAGCTCTCGAATAGTATCACTCTTGGATTAATAGAGTGATTATTCGCAGAGTTGGTCACCACGTATTAAGTAAATAGAACAGAGAGTCCACCCAACTTCCGCTACAGTAGTGCTATTCAAACGGGAGTAGTACCATTCTACTTGTCCAATTGCCAGCTCTCTAACGGTACCACTTTTGAGTTGGTAGAGTGAATATTGGCGGACTCAGTATATACGGTTCAGACATTTCCCAGCAAACGACTCTTGGCATGTCACTGATAGAGACTGAGAGAAAAGACGGAAGCTTCTAACTCACGCTACAGTGATGCCACAAGGATTGAACTAGTTTGAGTGCACTCCTGAAGTCAAGAGGAACACAGTGGTACCAATTTCGAGATCACGTGACCACATTTGGACAATTTTGAGATTTCCCTCTTCCTCTCATGCATAACTTCCCCACTCAATCTGACCGATCAAATCTGATTAGTCGGGTTTCCTCTTTGGGAAGAGTGAAAGATACAAGTTAGTGAAAAAAGACTCTACGGTCACGTGACTAGCACGACTGCAATGCTGAGATCCTGCTGAACACAATGGTGCCAGTCTTGTTTCTGTAGCATCACTGGATCATTTGAGGTGGGTAGTATTCGGGTTGTTGGAAAAATTCCGCCAACGTAACCGGGCGAAAGTGGTACCAAAATGATCCCCCGAGTCGGTTGACTACAATGGTATAGCTCAATTCTGTTTTCCACCAGTATTCAGCGAGATGTGAAACTCCATATTTCGGACCCATATTAAGGTGATATAACATTTTAAAACCACACACCTCCACTTCAATTTCCAGGGAGTACTGGAATGAAGACAAGAGTAGATTCATTCAAAAGCTGACAGTCTGAAGAACACGGATCTCAAGTCCACGTATTGATAGAGCTTCTCTGTCAAGAGTTGTGTCTCATGCAAGATGTTTAGCTAGTTGGCAAAACTTGAAAGCGTCCCATTTGGTCGAAAAATCATCCCAGAAGATCCTGGAGTTGACGGTGAGGGAGTAAATCGGCTGCCTTAGTGGTATTACTAGTCATTGTAACGATCACGTGACTTCTTCTGTCTGATAAGAACACTTTAACAGAACTAAAAAATCCCGCCAAAATACCGCCACTCTAGTACTCGTACAGTAGTGTAATATGGGTAAGAAAAATACGACTATGCATTTTGTTTCGTCATAGTGCTACTACACCATGATTTTGAAGGGTATGACGGCCTGGTCACTCCATATACAATCTCCTCAAAATAGACTACCAAACCTTATTACAGTACTTACGACAACACTCCCAAAACAGCTCTGGAAAATTAAATCCCCGATATGAAACTTTAAATACAAGCCTTGAGAAAGCCTTGAGAACAGAATCACCTCTTGTCACATTTTCTCCCGATGACTCATGTACTCGTACCATCGCCTACAAGTACGAGTACTCGTACTCTATACAGCCCCTCACATCTTCCCCCTGTCCATTTAGGGGCTGATTTCTGGCTTCTGGCAGCCCCAATATCGTACTACAAAACGTACTACAAAACGTACTACAACCTCCCTTTAATCACATAAAAAGCTGACAAGTTCTCCCCACCACCAACACAATGACTGACCCAATCACATATCCCTATTACCTCGGTTTTTCTGACCGGTATGGGATTATTTTCACCCATCAAACTTATGGGAGACTCCGTCTGCCTTGCACACTAGTCTTCGACTGGCAAACGAGCGAGACCATTGAGCTCAAACTGGTCCATCCGCTCATCTCACCAAAATCGGAGCTTCAAATTGGCGACCTCGAAGTGTTTCATCTCTCTCACAAGTACTTCTTTGTGCGAATGCGCGACTACCATTTCAAGGTGAATGCGACGTTCAAGGGGTCAGAGGAAGGGGTTGAAGACCTAGTGATTCCGCCAATAGAAAAATGCCAGTTCGACGCCTATAAATCAATTCACCAACAGATGAAGAAGAAGCGTGAACAAGCCCCCAATGTTGGCGACGGTGTCGGTGTCGAATGCCAAAAACAGAAACAGAAGGCCCTCTCCATGTATGCCAGGGGCCTGGACATTGTCCTCAAAGACCGACCCCGAGATTTCACCATCAAATCCAACGACTGCGGCTCGTTTCCGGTCCACTGGTTTCTCCTCGCCAACCTCTGGCCCTTCTTCAGCACCGCCTCAACTGTCGACATGATCGAAAAAAACACCCGGACCCTCCTCCTGCCGTTCCCAAAACGTTGTGTGGAGGTCCTGGTCGCCTTCTTTTACGGGAAAGACGTTGGTGCGCTCTCGTGGGACTCGTCGATCACGTTGCTGGAAATGTCGGCTCTGTACGACATTCCTGAGCTCAAGGCGTTTGCTACAGAGTCGGTCATCAGCAACACGGAACCTCTGACTCTGGCCAGGGCTCTCAGGGCGTGGAAAGTGGCCAACGAGAGCAACGCGGGAGACGTGGAAAGGTTTCTGACTGCGTTTCTGAAAAAACACATGTCCGAGATCGAGGGCTCGGAGGAGTCCAGGATGTTCACCGAGAGCCAGCTGTTGGAGCTGCTCTTGCAGGTGGTGAGGGTGTAAAAGTAGGGGTGACATAGAAGAACACATCTGTGAAGAAAACTGACGACGTAGAAGACGTAGAAGACGTGGACGACGTGGACGACGTAGACGACGTAGACGACGAGACACGTTCCGGGAGAGCACGTAGAGCGGCATCTGACACAGCAGCTGCAACTGTAGAAGACTCGAGTAAACGGCCAACTACTGAGTTAGAAACTGCTGAGTAGAGCTGTGTTAGTGATTGAGTAGGAAAACAGGGCACGCGGGATACTCATCGGCCATTGGCTTGAGATGGGGTGATAATGTCTTTGTACGTGCGGTGCTCTGTCAGCCATGAGACAGTGCCAACATGACAGAGGTGATGGGAAGCTCTGAGTGTTGCGCTGAGAGACCTGGTGTCACAAGGAAGAAGGAAGCAAGTCCATGTGACAGAGGTAATGTTGCAAGGGTGAGATTGGTAGAGGCTGTGGCGTGGCTGTGGCGTGGCTGTGGCGTCGTGACGGTAGTGCGGTGGCGTGCTTCCAGGGTTGCTATCTGTGACGTGGCATCTATGACGTGGCATCTGTGACGTGGCAACTGTGGTGTTGTCTTTGTTTGTGTCCACTGTCTATTTCCCCTGTCTGTGTCTGTGTCAATGATGTGGCGTCTCTGGGGATATCTGTTTGTGTCTCAGGTACGTGTGACGGCATCAACGTGTGGTATCAACATGGTATCTGACTCTGTCTGTGTGTTTGTGTGTTTGTGTGCTGTCTCTAAGGGTAAAGTGACGGTCAAGAGGAAGAGTGCGAAAAGAGGAACCTCAAACAGGTTTATGCTTCTGTGGTGATGAATGTGACTGAGGTGTTGTAATGGTGTGGGAGTACACACGTCAAACTGAGCGCGAATGTTGGTGTGATCGTTTTTAGTGACACGAATAAAATCGAGACAATACACAGTAGTACCAGAGCCATCCAAAGCGTCAGATAAAAATCTTCCCCTTTATTTTCACCCCACACTAGCTACATGCCACAGCCTCCCCCTATCTTCCCCAAATAAGATCAATCATGCATAATCGTGCATCTTATCAGGGGGTGAATGAGGTCTACTGAAAAGACGTCAGAGTAGAGGTATGGGCAATCCAGCTGTATTTTGTACTTCAATGTGGGTGTGAGAGTTCGAATCGTGTAGCCTTTTTAGCTCTGCAATCAAATCTGGCGGAGTTAGCAAGGATTTCAAGCCTTTAAACCCCCAGGGAATCACAGCTGTTGACTAAAACGAGACAAAAGTGGTACCAAAATGATCTCCAGGGTCTGAATAGTTTAGTGGTGAAATTCGAATCAATGTAGGGCTGCTAGATCGTCGGTGATTCCGATTCTTGTGCTGGTGCTCAAAATAAGGTGGGATGAATTTCCGAGCCGCACGCCAAGGGGTACACATTTGGCCTGTATCCAAAATGGGCTGTAGATCAGGTATCCGGCTGAAAGTTTGCACAGTAGTTGATTGAGTATTAATCACGTGGTCTCCTGACTTTCAGCCTCTTTCAGTATATCTTCGTCGATATACATACAACCGCATTTATCTTGATATAACCTGCTCAAAACTTCTCGAGAGTGGTACCAGAGTGATCATGAGAAGCGGCTCTTTCTATTGGTAGTGGTTTTATTCCGGTACAATTTCTGTGTATCTTTCTACCAGCGTTTATCACTTAGGTTTGCAGCAGCATTCTTCAAAGATTGCTATTTCTCAGTTTTTGGGGTTTGTGATTAATTAAACAACTCGTCTGATCGACAGAACAAGCAACTACAACCTCCCTCCTATAGCTGTTTACTTTTTGTAGACGGCGTTGGTCACGTGATGAAACGTTCCAAAAAAGATCTAGAAACCTTCCGTTTGGAGCTGGTGATATAATTTAGATGGAGCCGTTTGGGGCGTGAAAAAAGTCAATGTCAATAATCCGTCTCTATCAAACGCCAAGCCAATATCATGCATCACGTAACCAATGGAGTTTCCCTAAAGTCACAAAGACACAGCTCTTTCCGTAGTTCTCACAGTAACACCGTTCCAACTGGTATGGATCGACTCCTCCAGTTCTCAGCTTTCGAATGGAACCAGTCTCATCTTCATAGGGTCAGTATTCGGGGAGTTGAATAGGGGGTTAGAACAAGTCCGATCAGTCAAATTCGATCAGTCAAATTCGATCAGTCAAATCCGATCAGTCAGATTCGAGTGGGGAAAAGATCACCTGTTTGTAGAATGGTGCAGGAGAAAATCTGGTTTGCGATATAGTCATCGGATCCTCTCAAAAGTGGTACCATTCAAGAGCTGTGATTCAGGCGAGTCTGTTGGTGCTAGTCTGGTTTCGGTGGCGTCACTGTAGCAGAAGTTGGGAAGATGTTGTTTTGTCAACTGTCTACTATGGTGACACGCCAAGAGTCGTGTAAATATCGGCAGCAAGTCTATAATTCAAGTCCGTGGATATTCATTCTATCAATAATCGAGCTATACCATTCGAAAGCTGAGAGTCAGACGAGTTTGTAGGTACTACTCTGGTTTCGGTGGCATCACTGTAGCGAAAGTTGGACATTTTCAGCACGATTATAAATCTAGACTGAAAGTAAATCTGCGAATATTCACTCGAATGACTCGAAAGCGGTACCATTCTAATGCTGAAAGCTAGTCGAACAAATTGATACCACTTTCATCTCGATAGCATCTCTCTACCAAAAGTTAGTGAGACGCTCTTTTCTTCCCAGCCCATTGCCAAATCTCGAGTTTATAAATCAAGTCTTTTAAAACGTAGCGCCACAAATTCAAGAGTGGTACCGTTCGGGAGCTGAGAGGCAGACGAGTAAAAAAGTACTACTCTTGTCGTTGTGGCACCTCTGTAACAAAAGTTAGCTGTTGCAGCAATTGCGAGTCTTACCCTCTAGCGCCAAAAACCGCTACAGAAACGACATCAACAATTCGAGCACACTTTTGTACTAAAAGGTGGCTATTTTGAATCGATTGGTACCGGTCACGTGTCTTTTTAACGAGCTGATCTGGAGATATCTACTTACCAAAATACTAGAACTGTCCCAGTGACGTCAGTATTGCTCCCACCGTCTCAGAAAGTGATTCAATCGCACCCCCCGAGCCGTGCGCATCTATTAGTACCACATTAACTCCAACCTTCCCCCTCCTTCCAAATCTGGACTAATTAGGGGCTGGAGATATATGCCATAGAGTTAGAATGTGAGGGATTTGCCAGAGTCGGATCTGGGCCTCCAAATCGGCCGGGGGGAGTAGTCACGTGACCTCAGAAGGCCGATGGTACGGTTTTTCTTATGATACTGGCTTAATCCCCACCGCTCCACTTCTGGTGGATTGCTCATTCGTGCGTCTCAGACGCACCTCGTGCATACCACCTGCATATGCCCGCAGCAGAGGGCAGTGCATTGCATACTAATACCTGGCCATGCAGAACAAGTTGCTCCATTCTTCTTACCCATCACAAGACTCTTGAAACGACACACGACCATGTTTTTGTTTATTCCTTTTACTTTTGGCGGTGAGTACGACGGAGCGGCGAGCACAGCGAGCCGTTCCGGAGCAGTAGGAGCTTTTTTGAGCTTTTTTTGAGGGATTCTGGCGTGATTAGGAGGTCATTACATTGCTGATGTAATGGGCACGACATGGACGATGTGGTGGGCACGACATGACTTGTGTGGTGGGCACGACATGACCAATGTGGTGGGTGCTACATTACCGATGTGATGGGCACTACATGGTCTATGTCGTGGGCACTACATTGCAGATGTAATGGGCACGACATGACTTGTGTAATGGGCTGATGTGTCATGTGACTGGAATCGTGGTCACGTGACTGGAATCGGATCACGTGACTTGACTTTTGTGGTCACCACACTACCTCTGTGATGGGCATGACATGGCTTATGTAACAGGGCTGAGCTCCAAGACATTTCAGTCTGTTGAGGGCAAAAGGGGGATCGAGCTGATCACGTGATTAGTCATGTGATTAGTCATGTGACTTTGCGTGGGCTAATTCGGTCACATGACATGATTTCGCCGATTTTATTGGTTTGCCACCGAATCAGATTCACTCTGAATCTGTCTCCTGTTGAATCTGTTCAACACCTTATGAGTTGCTTAGTCAGCTTTATGAGTGATGAGTCAGCGTTCCAGGCGATGAGTCAGCTTTTTGTGTGATTAGTCAGCACTTCGTCTTGGTCACGTGACTGACAGCGACATATCGACGTTTGACAGGTGAAACTGTGGCGTCTTTTTGGGCTGAAAAACGTGACTAAAAAACGGGGCTAAAACGTGACTAATCACATGACTAAAAAGTGGACGATTATTCTGGGCTGATTTGGAGACTGTTCTGACGGCCTCACGTGACTCCCAGATGTTTCACGTGACTCCGAGCTGCTCCACGTGACTCCCAAATCTCTCACGTGACTCCCCGTGGCTGACTAAGCACGTTTCTGACTTTTGACGGCTGTCGGCGTTTGACAGCCTCCGATGTCCGTTCTGACAGGCTTGGCGACACAGACGGCTCTGACACGTGACCTGACAGATCTCTTTGTGTCACTGACGTTCTCTTTGTGTCTCTTTCTCTTTGTGTCCCTTGTGTTTGTGTCACTTGTCTGTGCCTCGTTGACCTGCATGACTTATACGGGCGTTCTTGGCATGTCCGTGGAACGGAGTATAGACGTCAATTTTTCGATTAGTCATTGTCACGTGACGAGCCCTTTTACCTGCTTAGTCACGAGTCACGTGACCGAAACAAACCAACCACTTGTCTTAGTCAGCCCACTGTCGAGGTCATAAGACGTCGGCTCATAAGACGTCAGCTCATAACTCATAACCTGTTGAACTCACAACCTGTCGAGGTCATAAGTCATAAGGTGTGGTCACGTGATTTATCACGTGATTTCACATCACTGCTCGAGCACTCGTTTCACGACTTTTTCGCTACTCATAAGGTGTCGACTCATAAGTCATAAGGTGTGACTCATAAGTCATAAGGTGTCCACTCATAAGTCATAAGGTGTGATTTTTTTTGAAATACAGTCGCCCGATACGTCACGTGCGCTCTAACCTCGTCTGATAGCTCTCTCAGTCACTACGTTCCTTCGATCGCCATCTTCCTCGCTTCTCGCTTACTAACCCAGCCCAAAACTTCGGCCATCCCTGGAAAGGTCACGAGTCCGAACGATACTACTGCCCCAATTGTCATAACATGTCATGTGAAGCGCGAAAACGACGCGAATTCATCACGCTCTGTTTTGTTCCCGTGATTCCCATCCATTGGTCCAACGAGATCACGTGCACAATTTGTAACTGGAGAAAAGGAGTCAATGAGGAAAGTTTGAAAGCAATGCAAGGGGATCAGGGCATGAACCGGCCTCAGCCCGATGGTCATCCGGCGTTGAAAAATCTTCAGCAGCCTCAAAGCAGTTACCCTGGAGCGAGTAGTGCTCCGAATTATGCTTCTCCTCCTAGTTATCAGCCGGATGAGACTTGGGAGGCGGGAAAAGCGGCGCCAAAGGCGTAAAAACGAGCGTAGCGAGTTTTCAGGGCTGTAGGGGTGCTCTCCTGAATGAGGGTCATCTTTTCGCTTTTCTCCGATTTCGATTGGGTCATTTTTGAGCGAGTTAGGGGGTGTTTTGTAATAGTGTTAATTTATGTGTTTTAGTTAGGTTTAGTTGGAAAGAGTTAGAGTTAGTTGGGAGTTTGTTAAGGTGGGAATAAGAGTCCAACCCGCGACAAAACAACATGAACTATGTAGTGCCCACGACATGGGTTGTGTAATGACCTGCGAATCGATTCTACCCACGACATAGACAATGTAATGCCCACGACATGGGTTATGTGGTGCCCACAGCTTAAGTCACATGATCTGGCCATTACATAACCCGTGTAATGCCCACGACATGGGTCATGTAATTGCCACAACATAAGTCACGTAATCTGCCCACGACATGACCTCTGTGGTGGGCGTGACATCACCAATGTCGTGACTACGGGAATCATGTGGTCACTTGTGGGCAATGCTCTCGTCTGTTATGTAATGCCCACCACATAGGTCATGTAACACCACACAACGGAATTGGATGAAATCAATGGTGAAATAGCTCAATGAGGCTGTTGGGGTACTTCAGGGAGTGAGAGGAGTCAGTATTTTTTTCGGGTGTCATTTGGACCACTTTTGAGCTGTCTGGAGCCTCTTTGGCGGCTCGTGTAAGTAGTGAAAGTCTTTAGTTCGCTTTAGTTGTAGAAGCCTCTGCTGCATCAAATCTAGTTAAGGTTTGTTGAGGTGACAGTTAAGAACCAAGTAACTGAGCTCATCACATTGCTAATGTCACCCCACGACATTGGTTGTGTCACCTTGACCTAGTCACGACATAAGCTTTGTGGTGCCCAAGACAAAGGTCATGCCGTGCCCACGACATAACTCATGTCACCTCAAACAGCTCACGACATAACCTCTGTGGTGCCCACGACATGGGTTGTGTAACAGGCTAAATTTATCATAAATGAGCTCCATAGAGACTCCAGGCTCGTGTAGGAGTACTCATCTCCCTCTCTGGTGTTGATTGGATCATTTCTGGGCTGTCTGGATGTTGTCCTATTACAGTTCTTAATGATGTATTTTAGTTGAGAGATTTGTTACACTTAGTTGAAGAAGTAGTAGACCTCTATTGTTTAGTTATACCTCGGTTGAAACTTTAGTTTAATTAACTACAGGGCAAGACACAGCCTATGTAATGGCCACCACAAAAGCTATATAATGCCCTCAACATTGATTGTGTCATATTGTCGTCATGATATTTCCCTCTTAGTGTCAGTCGCGTGACACGACTTCACCCACAACATAACTAATGTAATGCCCACGACATTAGTGATGGCCACTACAGATTTCAGGAAATGGAGTCCAAAAGGCGTATTACGGTCCAGTAATCGGACATACGTAGTGAGAGAAGCATCCCTGTTCTTTTCTGGAGCTCCAGGTTCAGTTTCCATCGACTTGTGTCGTTGTAACCCTTCCCCAAGTAGTTAAGGTCTTAGTTGACCTGAAGATTGTCCTTAAGTACGTTTCTCAAGTTGAGTATAAAATAGTTAGAGTCATAGTTGGAGCACGAGGCTAGCTAAGTATAG
Organism: Yarrowia galli; assembly: GCA_900519055.1. Classification (NCBI taxonomy): domain Eukaryota; kingdom Fungi; phylum Ascomycota; class Dipodascomycetes; order Dipodascales; genus Yarrowia; species Yarrowia galli. The sequence goes on from ULGS01000002.1 coordinate 175,022, forward strand.
TGTCACAACATGGGCTGTGTAATGCCCACAACATGACCTCTGTGGTGACATGACCACACCCACCACACGGCCTATGTCACGTGACCCCACGACATATGCTCTGTGGTGCCCACGACATAAGCTCTGTGGTGCCCATGACATAACTCATGTAATGCCCTCAAGCTCCACCACATTTAAACTTTCTAAACGGGGATTTTACATTTTAGTGCCGTTTATGGAGTGATCTAGGGCATAACCCTCAAACCCACGAGCAGAAGAGATATCGCAAATCTGATAACACTTTTGTATTGTAATATGGGTCCAAGAAATGAGATGGTACACTTCAACTTGTGCGCCGACCTCTTTTGACAATACTAGACCCATATACTGTATTACATAACCACCAAAACCCAAAGACCGGTCTAGACCATTCTATTCTTCTGCGATTACAAATCTGACTAAATCACGTGACTCATAATAGCTCATTCTTTTATCAGCCACACTCTCACCTCTCCCCTAACCCTCCTCATCAGTATATCTACGTCATAGCTCTACTTCTGACCCGAGTAAATGCGGAACTCCAACTCCTTCAATATACCCGCCAAAGCCGCCGGAGTTTGGAAGCAGCCAGATTAGGTCATCGCAAAACGTGTTTTAGCGCGCATTAGCCGCTGGCGCGCGTTAGCCGCTGTCGGCTTTTGCGGCGATAAGACGGCTTTTGCGGTTAAAAGGCGGTTTTAGCCGAAGATCCGGATTGTGGCGGCTATATTTCGGATCACGTGACTGAATTTACCGCCGTAATCTCCCTACCCACCTCCGTCACGTGACGGACTCCCAAATCCCTCAAATCCCGTTCACGGCCTCTCTCTTGGCTTACATAATCAAACTAATTTAGCCGGGCGCTAATACTAGCCCGGGTCCTCCCAAATAGGTCCCCAAATAGAGCGCCCAAAATAGCCGCTAGTTTAGCCGCAGAAGCTGAATCTCGATACGCTCGCATATCTGTGGCTGTATCGCGATTCAATTTAGCCGCAGCTTTTAGCCGCCTCTCTAGCGTGAGCTGGATGTGGTAATGCGTGGCCTGGGGAAGGAGGCAGAATGGTCGGAGTAGAATCGGCTATTTTGGCGGCAAAATTTCGGGAAGATTTTAAAAGTGATTTTTGGGTGTGGATTAGTCAGATTATGAGCTTTGTGAGATTGTACCTTTGTCACGTGATCGGATTTAGCGCATCACAAAAGTTAGTGCGAAAAGTCGTATTCCACCACGCCCAGATTTGTTAGTACAGTAGCATGCAGCAAGAGCAGCCAGACTACGAGTCGAGTACGGAGTACTCCTAATCAGGTGCAGAGATAGGTGCAGAGATAGGCGCTTAATTAGGCGCTTAAGTAGCGCTTAAGTAGCGCTTAAGTAGGCGCTTAAGTAGGCGCTTAAGTAGGCGCTTAAATAGACGCTTAAGTAGGCGCTTAATTGGGCGCTTAAGTAGCGCTTAAGTAGGCGCTCAAACAGACGCTCAAACAGACGCTTAATTAGCGCTGTTTCGTTCTGGCTGCTGTTCAAGCCACAAACAAAATACGAACCTCTGTGAAGGAGCAAAACCGGAGCAGGTGAGAATGATGCATTGGCACACGTGGAGAGAGTGGGGGTTCTGCAGTCTTAAGCACTGTAGCTAAGTGGGGGGCAGTGTGGGTGACGTTGCATATGGTTATGCGGTCACGTGTGTGGTTATGCCTCCAGAGAGAAGTGTCCGTTTTCCGTCTCTAAGGAGAGAAGTGTACGCTTTTCATCTTTAACAGAAGAACAGGGTAACTCGTGGCTGTGTTAGTGTGGTGAGGTGACATAGCCTTTGTGGTGGGTCACGTGGCTTGTGTAACGGGTCACGTGGCTTGTGTAATGGGTCACGTGGCTTGTGTAATGGGTCACGTGACCTCTGTGGTGGGTCACGTGGCCTCTGTGATGAGGTCACATGACTTGTGTAATGGGTGACATGGTTGGTGTAATGAGATGACACGAACAATGTCGTGGGGTAGTTGGTCACGTGACAGGCTGGTGTAGTTAGTGGTGTGGGTCTTACTCACGTGATGAGACGACATGGCTTATGTACTCGGTGACATGGCTGATGTAGTGGGTGTTGTGGGGTGACATGGCTCATGTAATGACACAACATTGTCCATGTCATGAGTGGTGGTGTCACGTGACCGGTGGTGTCACGAGCGGTGGCGTCACGTGACCGGCGGTATCTGTGTCACGAGCGGCTGTGTCACGTGATCGGCTTTGTCACGTGAGCTCATGTCTGTGTCACTATCGTCCGTTTGTGTCACTTCTGTTTTCCTGTTTATCTGGGAAACCTGCCATCTATATATAATAATCGTCTCTCTCAATACAGTGCAATCTGAACAGTCACTTTACACTGTATAGTCAGAACATCACAGGATGTAGGAGGTGAGACTCAAATCAGACGAAGCAGAAGAGATATCGAAATGGGACTAGAACCATTCGACTCGTCTGATCCCGAGCATTCGAATGGTACCGGTCACGTGATGATTAGGTCACTATTGGCGATTCTGGATTTGCCACCCTTTCCCAAAGAGGAAACACGACTGGTCAGATTTGACAAGTCAGATTTGATCAGTCGGATTTGATCAGTCGGATTCGAGTGGGGTTTGCATGAGCTTGCAGGAGGGGTTTTGAAAATGTCTTATGGTCGCCTGATGTGCTTGAAACCGGTACCACTGTGTTGCCATTGATGAGAGGAGTAGAATGGTACCACTTTTGACATGTTAGAGTCAAGGTAGGAAAAGTTGGAGAGATGTTATTTCAGAGCTCTAGTCAGATTGTTAGGTATTCACTCTAAAGAGCTGAAAGTGGTACCATTTGAGAGCTGGAGGTCTCGTGAGTGAAATGACACTGGTCTTGTCTTGATAGCTTCACTCTAACAGAAGTTGGAGAGACACTCTTTTTTAGAATAGCCAGCAGAAATAGGTTTTTCAGTCAGAATGATGAATATTCACTTCACAAACTCGAAAGTGGTACCATTAGAGAGCTGACATTGCGACGAGCACGTAAGTACTAGTTTCACCTTGTTATCATTACTGTAGCAAAAGTTGACAGCCTGGGTAATGTTCTCAAGTCTAATAAACCGAATCTGCAAGTATCCACGCCACCGAGCTGAAAGTGGTACCGTTTGAAAGCTGCAATTGAGGGGATCACAGTCGTATTACTTTTGTGTTGTTATCTTTGCTGTAGCAAAAGTTACAGAGACTATGGTAAACTCTCAGTTTTAACATCACAGACTTCAAGTGGTAGAGGCACTCAAAGAGGAGTGTTAAAAATAACTACGGTAGCTCCAATCACGTGACCACCGGTATTATTTGAAAGGTCCGAGTCACGTGATCACAACCATACCCTTCATCACGTGATCCCGTTTCTGTAGCCGATTCTGTCCGGATAGCTAATTCTCATGCTGTCCTAACTTCCGCTACAGTAACGTTATCATGACAAAAGTAGTACCACTATAATCCTCAGATGTGGGGCTTTCGAATGGTACTACTTTCAAACCTGTGGCGTGGATATTCACAGACTCGACTTTCAGCCCCAAATTTAGACTTGACATGGCACCCATGTTATCAACTTCAGCTACAGTGATGGTAACACGATATGAGTAGTACCAGCGGACTCGCCTCGTCCTCCCCTTTCGAATGGTACCACTCTTTAGTTTCTAGAGTGAATATTCAGAGACTTGACTGAAGACCTGTGTTCATACTGGAGTACGATAGACTAACTTTTGCTACAGTGATGCTATCAAGACAAAAGTAGTACTAACATACTCTCCGGACTTGTGGCATTCGAATGGCACCGGTCACGTGACCATACACTTTGAATCTACAAAGTCGTATTTTTCATGCATCCCAAAGAGGAAACGTGACCAGTCGGATTTGAGCAGTCAGATCACATGTTCACATGTTCACATGTCACAGTGTAGTGCATGAGCTTGCAGATGGAATATCTGGAGTGTTGGTTAGTCATCGAATCTGTTTGAAAGTGGTACCATTCGAGAGCTGGAGATTAGGGGAGCAGAATGGTACTACTCTGGTTTGGATGGCGTCACTGTAGCAGAAGTTAGAAGGACGTCATTTTTATCATTAGTCTGTTCTAATTACACGCCAAGAGTCGTTTGCTGTTGTTGGCAGAGCCCCATCTTTAGTCTAATGTATGAGGTCGGCAAATATCCGCGCTATTGTCTTGAAAAGGGTACCATTCGAAAGCTGGCAAGCAGACGAGTAAGATGGTACCACTTTTGTCTTTATATTACCACTGTAGCAGAAGTTAGAAAGACGTCACTTTGCCAATAGTCTACTTTGGTGACACGCCAAGTGTTGTTTGCTTTGGTATAAAATGATACACCCAAAGTCTACTGTTGAAAACTACGAATAGTCACCAAATAAACACAAGAGTGTTACCATTCGAATACTGGCAATCAGGCGAGCAGATTGGTACCACTTTTGTTTTTTCAGCACCCCTGTAGCAGAAGTTGGAGGGATGTTATTTTCAGGTGTGCAGACTCCCATCTTTAGTCTAATATATCAGGTCGGCGAATATCCACGCTAGAAACTCGAGACTAGAACCATTCGAGTGCTGGAGATCAGGCGAGCAGAATGGTACATCTTTCATCTCGATAGCATTACTATAGCAAAAGTTGGACAGACGTCAATTTGTTAATAGTTTACTTTGGTGACACGCCAAGTGTCGTTTGCTTTGGTACAACAAAAGTCTACTGTTGAAGACTGCGAATAGTCACTAAAAAGATACAAAAGTGGTACCACTCAAAAGCTGGAGATCACGTGATCACGCTCGTACTAGTCTCATCTCTCTAGCACCTCTGTAGCGAAAGTTGGATGTCTGCTACTTTTATCTCATGTATCATGTCTAGTCTAAATCATGAGGTTTACAGAAAGTTATCGAATCATCTTGAAAGCGGTACCATTAGAAAGCTGCGAAACAGGGGAGTGCAATGGTACTACTCTTGTGTCGGTTGCGTTAGTGTAACAGAAGTTGAGAAATTCGGAAGTTCCGATTCTCAACCTTACTCTATAAATATTCACTCTAGAGACTTGAAAGAGGTACCATTCGAAAGCTGATATTTAGACGAGTAAAATGGTACCACTCACATGTTGTTATCTATCCGGTATCAAATGTTAGACTTAGGTGTCGTTTGAGCTACAATAATCGTCTTAGAATCAGAACTAGACCTACCAAACAATCAAATCAAGTCTTGGAAGCATCCCCAGAATAATCTCATCACGTGACAAAACTCCCCATATATTTACCTCCTCACGTGACAAAGTTACACCCTCTCTCTTTACTACTCCAAACACCTCCCTTGAAAACATCCCTCCAACTACGGAAAAGTCACGTGACAGGTACCACTCAATAGCCCTCGGTCACGTGACCATTTTGATACCAAAATATCCCTTTCTCACAGTACTAATATTTTGCGCCAGATTGGTTTCAGTTTTTTGGACTTGTTCAAATTGGTCATATCTTCCTAGTCACGTGTCTCTAGATCACGTGACCGGTACCAATCGTTTCTTCACGTGACTAATTATGTAATCCAACTTCTCTTAAGTCACGTGACCAACCCTCAACCCGTCTAGCCCCCTCCCCCCTCCTCCTCCCCATCACTCATCATCAGTCATGTCCAGCTACCCCTCAATCACGTGACCGCACTAGTAGGTCTCTCTTTGTCGTCTTTGTGTCTCTATTGTGTTTGTGTCCCTATTGTGTTTGTGTCCCTATACTTACCCTACCGATGACGTCACACTTATTTTTTGACGTTCTCTTTGTTTCACCTTTGGAATTAAGGTTTCTGACATGTCAGACCTTTCTAAGCGAATTTAGACGAAACTTAAAGTCTAAGCGAAAACCTTATTTTGCCGCAGTTGACACTAAAAAAAATAAGCCATTGGCATTCGGAGCCATGGCGGGGAAAAATGCAGGTGGAAGGTGCCACTAGGTACTTTTCAGTGCTCTGAGTCGATTGCCGTGGGTTACAAGAACTTCCCATCACTATTGAGAAAGTTGAGAGCAAAACAAATTTCTGAAAATCTTAGAATCAACCATACTCCCCCAGTTCTACTCCGATTTGCTCACAAACTAGTCCACCGCATTCCCCTCGATTCAGGCTCCATTTTCAATGCACTCTCTTGGGGGTAGTCTACTGTGGTGGGGCAGAACCGTTGAGGGGAAGTGGGTGACAGCAAAAGAAGCTCAAAGGAGTGTTTAGCGGGTGTCAGGAGGGACGAGAGCTGTTGTGGCGGCTGACCCGAGCGGGGAACAACGTTGTCTTTGTCTTAGCTAGTCACTGGGAGTAAAATTGCAGTTTTTGGGAGCGGTTTTATTATTTTCCGAAAATCGACATAGAATTACGACCAGAGCAGGTATCGGAAAACGGGCGCCGCCAGTCGATAGAGCGGCTCTTTCTGCATGGAACCGTGCCGCTCTTTTTGCGATAAACCCTTTGCTGACGTCGTGGCAAGGCATTTCCCAAAAAGTTTACGCATTGTCGATCAAACTGAAAAAAAAGTGGATTGTGGGGTAATGAGAGGAAAGGTGGGTGGTTGGGGGGTTAGAGGGGTGGTTATTGGAGGTGGCAGTCAAGTTCGCTAGTCGCTGGCCCGCGTGTATTCGGTTTTGTTCTTACATAATCATTTTTTATATATGATACTTTCCCCAGCTCCAGTTTGCTTAGTAAGCCTGCTAGCGGCTCGGAAACTCGTCTGACCACATCTCCTGAGCTCCCCCACTCGCATGACTCATGACTCATGTCCATATCTCCCCCACAAGACCGAACAAACTCTCAACGGTGGCCATGAGGCTACACCGACACAAAGACATGCACAGAAAGTCTCAGCGTCGCATCTTTGAGGTGGGCTCATTTCTGCCAGGGTGGGGGGGACCGTGTGCGTCGATCTATTGCGTTTTTGGAGTGATAACAAGGCCTGTTGATTTTCTAGGAAAAAGAAAAGATTTGGGTGGAAATTGGAAGAAGTCGTAGAAGTTGGGAGAGATTCCAAAACGGGGTGAAAGGTGCACAAAGTGATACACACTGAAAGGGAGATGTCTGAGTCTTGATTTCAGACCGGTAGGAGCAGCAGGGAGAGTTTTAGAGTGGGTATTGTGGTGGAGATGGATCGGAATATTAAGAAGTGGTGTAGAATTACGAGGAGTAGTTGGATTTGAAAAAAGACACTTTGGACCTGTTTTCTGAGTGCTGAAGAATATTGTCGTATTTTTAAACACCAGAATTGACCCTCATTCCCATCTTCTGCTTTCAGTCTATACGTTTACAATTTATGCAGTATAAAAAGTGGTCAAAATGGAGCTGGATTTTTTTGGAACAATGCCCCTGAAAGCCCTGAGCAAGGGGAGTGCAGTCGTGAAGGCCTTTTTTCGTTATCTCTTTTGTCCATCGTTCTGGCCGCATTTCTAAATTCTCCCGTTTAAGCTACAACCCTCCAGAATGGGCTATAGACGTCAGGGGGGGTGGATAATGGCACAGATGTGCTCTTGAGGGTGGTTGGCGTGGGTATTCAAAACGTCACGTGATTTGTGTAACCCAAGACATGGGTCATGTAATTCCCACGACATACCTTATGTGATGGGCACGACACACCCTCTGTGGTGGGCACGACATTAGTCATGTAATGGCACGACCCTGGTTAGAACCGCTGACAAGGGTAGATTTCGCAAGTCACGTGACTTCTGTTGTCTGAGTAATCTATCACGTGACTCAGGTGCCAATTACACGACTTGTGTGATGCCCACGACACACCCTCTGTGATGGGCACTACATGACCCATGTCACTTCAGCACTCCATAAACGGTTCTGGGAGATTATGTGACAAGATTAAAGTTTAAAATGGTGATGTCCAAAACCACAAATACTGGCTGTATCGCAAATTTGACGACACTTTAGTACTGAAAAGTGGGCACGAGGACTACGATTCTGTGTTTGAAATTCTGTTAGGACCACTTTTGACGGAGTTACAGTGATGACAGAGGTTGTGTAATGTGAATATCACTATAGCTTAATCTCGCGATACACCACCAGAGCTGTAACACGGGATTACTCAGCGAATTCAAAGTCAAATCTGAAAACGGAGCCCGTCACGTGACTCCCAGAGCCCAGTTTACTAACTAGCCGGGTTTTGGGGTGTTTTGGGGATTTCCGGCGGGCACGACTTGCCCTATGTTATGCCCACGACATGACCGATGTAATGCCCACGACATGACCAGTGTAATGACCACGCTCCAAAATGGAATCACTCAAAAGTGGTACCAAAATGACCGGGAGAACGGCAGCTTTCTAACGGTAGTAAATTTTTATTGACAATTCAAAAAATAAGTCTCATTTACTGAGATCTTACCGACTCGTCACTACATCACACGATTAAGGTTTTGCCATCACTGAATCTATTTCCGAGCCGCACTGCTTTGGGTGGCATTTAAAGCACCACTCAGAGTAGCCTTCCAGGGCTTCTATTCACTTCAACTTTTGCTACATGGTACATCTAGCTGAGCCAACACTACTGTCTAAATCTAGAGTCTCTGACATCAATATTTGGCAAGATATGACTGACCTCATTTTACTTGAGAGGTGCTAACTAAATCACAGTATAAGTTATTAAGACCCACCCCAAAGCGTAGTATTGTACCAACAAGAAAATTTTAGCCTTTACAAAAGCCAAGTAATAGAGTGCACAAAACTGTAATGCAGTTTCTTGAGCAGTCCCATTGAAAGCGGGCTCTAGTCAATGGATCATGCTGAAAGTTGGACTGTATGTAAATCAAGGTGTAAAGATGCGCCAGTATCAGTTACAACTCATAATCAATCAAACTGGGCTATATACAGAAGAACGTCTTTTGTCAGTGCCAGCCTAATCAAAAACTCTCAAAAGCGGTATCAAACTGACCGAGAGATCCGCAGCTTTCAAATGAAAGTACTTTTGTCCAGATTAATTTGTGGAATCGGAAAATTGACCTCATTTGCTGAGATCTGACCGCTTCCCTGTTCTGTCTGGTGTTTAGGGTTTTGTCCTTACTGGTTGAATTAATGAGCCGCACGGCTTGGGGTGGCATTTTAAGCACCACTCAGAGTGGTATTCCTAAGCTACTATCTGTCCTAACTTTGGTTACCTGGTATTTGCGACTCTGTGAACGCGACTGTTAAAATCTAGAGTTGCTGACGTCTCTACTGGGCGAGATACTGCAAGTTTCATGTTACTTGAGCCACGTCAAGTAAAGCTTAATTGGCTTTGTAGAAAGTTTTCAAATCTACGCTAATGTCCCAACTGTAGTCTCCAATGTCAAGTAGTGCTAAGTAATAACAGTACTTTGGTAGTACAGGAATACCATGACAACAGGACCCTCCAACACCACCAGAACAAACCCTACAGCTACCCAGCCACTTCATATAGCTTCTACTACTCTGCCAAAGTGGTGACTATTTTGTTTACCCACCACACCTCTCATGTCGTGCCCACTACACTGCCTATGCAATGACCAATCTACCCACGATGTAATGACTACATTCCAGGCTACCCACAACACTACCCATGTCGTGCCCATCACACTACCAATGTAATGCCCACCACACTCCCAATGTCGTGACTACATTTCAAACTACCCACGACACAACTGATGTAATGCCCACCACACTACCAATGTCGTGCCCACCACATTGGTCATGTCGTGACTACTTTTTTTTTTTTTTTTCATTTCTTCAATATCTATTCCTACCTACTCTCTCTGCTTGGTAACAGGCTCCCAGGCGCTAATCTTGGGCTTGAGAGTGTTATAAGTGACAAAAGCGCCGGGAGTACCGGTATAATTGGGCTGAAACTTGTAAGGGTAGGCTCTGATGGGGAGCTTGTCCTTGGGGGTGTTACAGGGAGCGGTATCGACTCCATAACCCAGCCAAAAGTGCCATCCGGGCTCCACCTGAGACATGTCGTAGTCTTTTTCCTTGTACTCGACGTATCGGGTTCGCAGATGGATTTCGTCCTGGTGGTCGGTTTCGTAGAACTTGTTTCCGTAGATCTGCGTTAGTGGGGGTATGGTAGTCACGTGATTGTGATTTGGTGGAGAAAAAAAGAAAAAAAAAAGAACCCACGACATAGCTCGTGTGGTGGGCACGACATTGGTAGTGTTGTGGGCAAATTTGAAAACCAGTCACGACATTGGTCATGTGGTGGGTATGACATGGGTAATGTCGTGGGTGAAAATAAGGTAGTCACAACATAGACCATGTAATGGGCACGACATAGATCTTGTGGTGGGTGAATAAGGTGGTCACGACATGTGCTGTGTGATGGGCATGACATGGTGAATGTCGTGGGTACACGGGTACACAGAACGCGATTGCCATGTTGACGTCACCACAGAAGTCGTGTCACTCTTATCCTCCTCACGACATTGCTCGTGTCAGCCCATCACATCGGCCATGTAATTCAAAACACCTCACGACATAGATCATGTCACGACCACAAAAAAAAACACCTCACGACATGGGTCATGTAATGCCCACGACATAGGTCATGTAATGCCCAAAACACCCACCACACAACCTATGTAATGCCCACCACATAGGTCATGTCGTGGGTACCAAAAGTCGCCGGAAGACCGCAAAAAAACACCACCGATGAAATCGCATCCTCCTCATCACATAGAGCCCTTTACCACCTCTTTACCACCTCTCTAACGTGTTCTATCACCTCCCATCGTCCTATCATACTCACATCAGTTCCAACCAATCTACCAGCCTTGGTATCTCCAATAGAATTGAGCTGCTTCCAGTACGATCGTGGTCCGACCTCCCAGGCGTTTCGCAGCACTCGGTACAGAGAAGACGACATTGTGGATGTTGTGGGGTGTTTTCGTGCTGTGTGGTGTAGTGTGAATATTGTATGTACGGGTTTAGGTGAGTTATTCTGTGTGCCTTGATTGGTTGTAGTGAGCCCTAACCCTGTTAGTAAGCGAGCAAGTTGAGATGACTTAATAAGCACTCCTCCTCCCAACGCTTACATAATCAAGGTTTACGTAATCAGAGTTTTGGCTGACGTAAGCAAAAACGCAAACACGAGAACGCAACCGTATTGTAAGACTGGAAAAGCAGTACAAGTCCCGACGCGTCGACGGGCGAGTTACTTGTATTGGCCACGACATTAGTCATGTGGTGCCCACGACATTGATTACGTAACCACGACTGCCCACAACATTAGTCATGTAATGCCCACCACACAACTCATGTAATGCCCACGACACAACTCATGTAATGCCCACGACACAACCGATGTCATGACTCGTATCTCACCCTTCCGCTTCCGCTTCCATTTCGGACATGCTGAAACTTGCCCTAAACTGTGGAAAAGTCTCTCTTGTCTCACTTCTCTGAGACATGACAAAGTTGGAGGTGCAGAATCGGAGATTTTCGTATCGAGCTGATTTCGAACCCAATAAATACGGAAAAAAGTCTGCCGTGTCCGTGGACTTTGGAGGAGGCTGGGGAAGTTGGGTATTTGTGTTTATTCAATTTATTGGCTTTTCTACGGGTATTTGCATGTAAAATTCAAAAAAAATCGCAAAAGAATCTAGCGCCCCCAGAACCGATGCTATCACGTCAAATCCACTACCATTCTTTTGTCCTTGACTTAGCGAACACGCTGGACCCTTCAAATCCCGTTTGCCACCTCCACATCGCCCAGAAAACGCGTTTCCGTGTCTCACCCCAACCCCCTGCTACATCCCTTGCAAAGACCCTGCATTTTCCTGCAGTCACGTGATCCCTAGAAGCAACCACGCCTTCCAAGCCCATCCCACTTGCATTGGTTGTGCTAGAGTGGCAGGGGGTTATTCTGGGATTATTTCCAAACAATTCACAATTTTTTTTTTTTTTT
>ULGS01000002.1:190330-209476 GCA_900519055.1 Yarrowia galli
TACCCTACCTTATCTTATATAGTAATTAGGTAAACATTTCATAAATGGGGTGATTTAAAAATGGAAGGAAAAAAAAAAAGAAAAAAAAAAGCAATCACCAGGGGGGAAATTTATAGCTCTAGAGTCGATAGAGAGCCGTTTGACCCCTATTTTTGCTTGTCTCCCGGTCACGTGATATGACATTTTTTTATTTTTTTTTTATCGTCCCTCACAGCTTATGATGGTGCATGTTATTAGTACAGCTCTATCAACGCCACTAAAACACGTATACAAATGGGCTCTTATCTGTGCTGCTAAGACGAGGCGGGGCATATTTGTCCGATTTTATGCGTCCTTTTTACCGCGCTGGTGGAGTTTCTAGAGCAGATGCGGTTTTTGGTAGATTTACGAGAAGATACGGTGGTTAGTGTGGTGTAGATATTGAGGGGGGGGAGATATAAAGATGGAAAAAGATTGGTGTGACGGAGGAGGGCTGGGGGAAGTAGTGGTGAGTTTTTTGGATTGATTTGGAGTTATTTGGACAATCTGGACACATTTCTGTGGTGTGGATTTTTTTGTGATTTTTGCCAAATTTTGAAATGACAGAATAATTCTGAAAAGACCAGAAATAACCGGAAAAACCAAACAAAACCCCAAACGCACCCTCCAGTCTAATACTAGTTCATCTCTGTCTCTGTTTCACCAAACGGGCATTTATTGGTGCGGTTAGAACGACACTAAACAAAGCAGTCATAAACAACACTAGAGAAAAGAACAAGAGAGGTGAATAATATCGCGTAGTGGGATTCTCGTTACACCATTGAAACCCGCTAGAAGAAGCGGATGAGCTGGCGGCAACGTGGCGGCAACGCGGGGCATTTTCGGAACGTGATTACAGAGGTTGTGTGGTGGCATTACAGAGGTTGTGTGGTGGGCACTACAGAGGGAGTGTAGTGGGCATCACAGAGGTTGTGTGGTGGGTACTACAGAGGCCATGTCGTGGGCATTACAGAGGCCATGTCGTGGGCATTACATCGGGTATGTCATGGGCACGTGGAGTAGTGTGAATTTGGCTGGTGCCGTACTGTACGATACGAGCTCAACAGAATGACAGAAGCCGTGTTGTGGTCACTATATAAGTCATGTGGTGAGTACATGGTTACCACGGTACACGATTGCCAGGTTGTTAGTAGGGCCATTACACAAGTCATGTAGTGGGTATGTCATGAGTAAGGCTTACACTCCCTCTGTGGTGCCCACCTAGTCACTCTATCAGTAATCTCAAATGGTGGGCAAGACTACTTGTAGCTGACACGGCTTTTGAAGGTACGGCGTTTGTGTCATGACATTGTCTTTGTGATGGGCATGACATGAGCCTTGTGATGGGCATGACATTGTGTTTGTGATGGGCATGACATCGACTATGTAATGGGAAACCTTAAGTATGCACAACCACACACAACAGCAGTCTAACTAATCTTCAAGTAATCGCACACGAAAGCGAGATATACGCCTGGAACCGTCTTTTTCCGACAAACACAATGACATTGGTTCTGTGTCGATCGGAGCAGATTTGAAAATCTCGGAAATTTAAGCTATACCGGGTTTTAGATTTTTGACCTAAGTAAATTAGTTGGACGGAGTTTAACTAGGTAGTTGGAAAATAAGGGGGGCTCTAGAACGTGGAGTTTTGGGGGGAAACTTTTGAAGTTGGGGGAGAACACGTGATTGGGTCACGTGACCAAAATTGAAGTGAGAAAATAAAAATCACGTGACTAGTTCAAGAGTTAGAGACTGTCTCATAGTGGGAGGTTGTATAACCAATCTGACAAGGTCACGTGATAGTAAAACACAGGTGACTGGTACAAAAATACTCCCTGAGGCCAGACGCGTCGAATGGAACACTTTATATTTTTCGAAAGTAACTACAGAAAAAGTTAGAGAGCATAACATCTTTTCTGAAAAATCATACTAGCTACAGAATCATCAAGAGTGATTTGAAAGATAGGGGAACTTGATAGAAGCAAGTCTCCAGAGCCATTGGACAGATTAAAACTGCTCAGAGTAAAATCGAGTTACTGGAGAAGATTCTAGAGATGTATCTTTCTGATCAGTAAAGTAGTGACAAAGATACCCTCTAGAATTTGCTACCGTCAGTAGAATTTTACGGGAGGTGTCTTGAACGATTTGCCAAGGGTCAGCAAGTGTAACCGTACAACTCACGTGACTTTCCAGTCACTATAGCAGAAATCACAGACACATTTCTAAAACTCAATTTTCAAAACATATACTCTTCTAGAAACTGATTCAGAAGAGATAAAACTCTCAGAGTTAACCAGGGGGTGTGTGACACATCCGGAAAGGGTAACAAAGCCGTTATATGTTTTTTTCTTATCTCTAAAGTCCTTTAAAACGAGGGGAAGGTGGGTCTATGCAGGGTTTTTAAAAGTGGGTCCCTGACAGGTTATGAGTGATGGAGAACAAGGAGGCTAATAAAGGGTTGTAGATAAGGTTTTGGAGATCACGTGAGTAAGGCTTTGGAGCAGATCTATCAAGTGGAAAAGATTCTGTGATGGTTTAAAGATTAGTCATCAATAAATGGTAGATCTGGTGTAGAATTTGACACAGGGGAGGAAACCAAGCAAAAGCTGTTCAAGATTGGAGACCTGGTTCTGGTGATCACGACTGTCAAGGTCATGTGACTATGGAGTGTGTGTAGCATTTTCTAGAGCTCATTTCTATTTCACAACAACAAACACAAACATACCTTGTAGAACCTGCTACTGAGGTGCTATCAAGATGTACTCAGTCGGAATCTATTATAAATGCCCCGCTAAACACATTCTCAAACCCTCCAGCTTGTTATCCCCACTCTGTCAGAAGTTGCAGCCATTATCTCCTTATCAATACATCCCTTCTAATTTCACCAATATAGCTTCTAGAATTACGTGACTAGATTCATGAGATACTCCTGGCTCGCCCAAATCTAATCCGATGCTTTTTTCTCTGCTGGCACCCCCCTACCATCCACAATATTCATTTCCATTTTTTTCAAAATATCCAACCTAATGTAGCTGCCAATTAGACTACAGCAAACACTTGGCATATTACTTAGAGATTTATTTTATAAAACAGAGCCCCCCAACCTCTGCTACAGATGAGGAAACTAAACAAAAGTAGTACCGATGTACTCGTCTGATTATCAGCATTCGAATGGTTCTAGTCTCGAGTTTCTAGCGTGGATATTTGTAGACCTGATATATTAAACTAAAGATGGATGTCTGCCTACAACAGCAAACGACACTTGGCATGTTACTTAGGTATTTGGTAGATTAAACAGTGTCCTGCCAACTTCTGCTACAGTGATGCTATCAAGACAAGAGTAGTACCATTCTACTCGCCCGACTTGCAGCATTACAACGGTACCAGTCACGTGATCATACAGTCACTACTCGTTCGGTTGTATTTGCCACCCTTCCCAAAGAGGAAACCTGATCAGTCAAATCTGATAAGTCAGATTTGAGTGGGGTAATTGAGAACCCTTTCAGAGTAGTGCAGGAGCTGATTTGATAATGTCAAATAGGTGTTGGACCCCCTCGAAACCGGTACCATTTGACTCCCCTAAATGAGAGCAATTGAATGGTACCAGTCACGTGTCGGTAGCAGGGGTTGTAGCAGGAGTTGGATGGGGTGTATTCTGTTTTCAAAATCCCCAAAGAGAAGACATGACCAGTCAGATTTGGTCAGTCAGATTTGATCAGTCGGATTTGGGTGGGGTAATTGAGCATCTATTCTTAAAATGCATGAGTAAAAGCTGAAGAGTCAGGAAGTTATTAGAATCTCTCGAAACCGGTACCATTCGAGAGCCCTGAGTCTGGGGAGTCGAATGATACCAGTCACGTGATTATAGAGTCACTGTAGCGGAAGTTGGCAGAACACTGTTTTATCATTAGTCTACTCTGGTTACACGCCAAGTGTCGTTTGCTTAGATAAGATGATATGATCTCGAGTCTATAAAACAAGTCTATGGATAGTTGTCCTATAAGAATAAAAGTGGTACCATTCGAAAGCTCTCGATCACGTGATCACGCTCGTACTAGTCTTGTTTCGGTAGCATCACTGTAGCGCAAGTTGGAGATGGCGTCTGAAGTTGTAGTTTTACTTGGTGACACCCGTCAATGTCAAAAGCCGATCTGACGTGTTGGCGACCGTTCCATGACTCAGACATGACTGAGACATTTGGCCAGACACAGAACGCGGGCGCTAGGGTACACAGAACGCGGTTTCCAGGCTGAGCACGGTTGCCAGGTTAGAGCACACAGAACGCGGTTGCAATAACTGTGGGCATTACATAAGTTGTGTAGTGGGTAGTTTGGGCATTACATGAAGTATGTCGTGGGAACCACAAAGGTCATGTTGTGGGTGTGCAGACTTGGTTGCCAGTTTACTACAAAGGCCATGCCATGGGTGCACAGAACTTGGTTTCCACTGTGACACAGAACCTGGTTGCCAGTGCACTACAAAGGCATTACATAGCTCATGTCATGCCCATTACATAACCCATGTGGTCACCACATAGCTCATGTCGTGGGCACCACATAACCCATGTAATCACCACATGGCCACCACCTCGGTCATGTCATGCCCACCACATCACCCGTGTCACGCTAACGGCCATTTCCGGCGACCGTTGACGAAATACCCAATCCGACGACTCCACAACAAGGACGACATGTGAGAGGGTCCAGCGGGAGGGGAAAAAGGGTCCGGATCCACTGTGGCTCGTTCTTTGATTTATTGAGAATTACAGAAGGATTAATAGTTAGAATAATACTTGATAATACTTGATAATAACAAATAATACTTGATAATAAGAAATAATAGAAAACAAATGGGGAAAAATAAATCCAGACTAATGATCTTCAGTTATGACGATTCTGGAGCTAAAACAATAGTAGCAGTTTAAGACGGGACTTTTTCGGCGGTCCTTTTAATTTAATTGAATTAATTTTAATTTAGTTGAATATTTTGTTAAAAATCAAAAAAAAAAAAAACGGAAAACATCGTAGAAAACCCGGGAAAGTCCAGAAAAATAAAAGACAAGTCCAGGCACCATTATACAACCTCCTAAATCACCCTCCAACTGTCTCCTACCCGTTTCTTTGCTCTCAAACTCGTTTATCGGCGTTTTTTCTCTCACCTTTCTCCCGACAGACAAAGAACTTAACATACACTATCTTGTGGCCGCCCACAGTCTACTTCCACATAGCTGCGCCCTACTGTATGACGCAGCCCACGTACTGGTTAGTGTATCCCCCTATCTCCCCTCTCGCTTGCTGAAACTTTAACCAAACTGTAAAGAGTATAGAGTTTTATAAAACACAAAATTAGCGAATACCTTAACCAGGTTAACCTTCGGGCTTTAGGTTCTAGGTGAAAAGCGGGGTGGTTGAGGGTAAACCTTAACCTTAACCTTATTCTCCCACCTCGCTCCGGCCGCTAACTCTACACGGCCCTCCCTCATATATATCTTGCGGGTGTGCACATATATTGACGTAGGGATCCTCACTGATCGACACACCTACGATTTCTCACCACCAATTTCATCATGGACATGTTGCACACTTTTTCCGTCTCTCAGCTGGACCATCAGGATTATGCACGTGATATTCTCACTCCAGAGGATCATCATAACTTGGCTCATTTGAGGGGTCATGGTGGACATTCTGATGGTCATAACCTGTCCCAGGATGGTCATAATCTGTCCCCTTCGACTCACACGGATGCTCATAACCTGTCTTCGGCTACTCATAACCTGTCCCCATCGACTCATAACCTGTCTTCGGCCACTCATAACCTCTCCTCCGCTACTCATAACCTGTCCACTTCCCACAACCACGACTGGCAAAGCCCAACCTACTCCTACACAACCTCCACGCCCGAAGATAGTCCTGGAGTGGACGATTTGTCGTTAGGTTATGAGTTTGACTTAGTCAGCCCGAATTACGTAACTCCCACGTTGAGTGCGTTGATTAGTCCTGTTCGGGGCGGCGGGTTTTACAAGCAGGGTCACGTGACGCAGTCAGTGGGGAGTTTGCCCACTAACAACGGGTTCCATTCCAATCACGTGACAAATCACGTGACCCAAAATTCTGGTCACGTGACCAACTCGAATCACGTGACTTCAAATTCTGGTCACGTGACCACTTCCGACCACATGACTAATCCGCTGACTAATCAGGCTAACCTGACTAACCCTCACCCCGCTTACTCATCTTACGGCTCCCGCTCAAACTCCACAGGACACATTGGTCTCTACTCCTCCTCCTCTCCCATCACACCACCCCAGTCATCCTCTCTCTACTCTCAATCTGCTTACTCATCCTCCTCGCCCTGCCTGACTGATTACATAAGCTTTGAGTACTCGAAAAACCGCACCAAGACGCAGTACAAAATTCTTAGTCAGATTCACTCCGTCAACCTCTCTGATTTGTCAGCAGAGTTCAAAAAAGACAACTGCATCTACCCACGTGCCGCCGTCCCAAAGGAGCAATATCAGGGTAACAGACATCAGTATGAAACGGAATGTAACCATATCGGGTGGGCCCTAGCCCAGCTAAACCCTAGCATCCGGAAGAAGAGGGGAGTGATTCAGAGGGCGGTGGATAGTTGGAGAAATACCAACCCTAACCCTAAGTTTAGGTCTCGTAGGGTTAGGAAGTTGAGTAAGAAGGTGCAGCAGGCTCAGCAACAGCAGCAGGTACAGCAGCAGCAGCAAATGTGGGATTACTACAGGTAGAGCCGATGAGCTGAAAACACTGTGAGCGAATGCGAACATTGTTTGAAGCGAGTTGGCTGCTCTACCTGTTTTTCCAGATTTTGGAAATCACATTTTTGGTCATATCTTCTTCAATTCGACTCCTATCGACTCCAGGAGTTCACCAATCGATTCCCCAAGTCTCAATGCATCTTTCTGTCAAGTCCTGGTTTTGATACCGTTGCTGGTCGCCGTTTTGAAGAGACCTCTCTGCTGTGCTATCTCCCTAGAGAGATCTGTCTCTAGAAGTTGCAATTCTGCCCTCAGCATTTTGGGGACTTCTGGGTTCGATTCCTGAGATTGCAATCTCTGTGTTTTTCAAGTCCCGGAGTTGCTGCCATCTCTGGTCGTGGTTTTGGAGCTCTACCTGTTTTTCCGGATTTTCAAAAACATATTTTCGCCCACAACTTCTTCAAATCGACTCCCAGCACTCTCGGGACTTCTGGGTCGGATCCTACGGGTCTCGGTGCATCTTTCTGTCAAGACCTGGTCTAGATACCTCCCCTGGTTGTGGTTCTGGAGTGACCTCTGTGCTGTCCTCACTCTCTGCAGTGTCCTGCTTCTATCTCTTGAGATACTGCCCTCAGCGAGTTCAGGACTTCAGAGTTCGATTCTCCGTGCCCGGTTTAGTCACTGAGCTCTTGTCACGTGATTTTCTGGTGCCTCATTGTGATTTTGGAGTTGACTTTTTGCTCTCACAACACACTGCTCCAACTTCCCCAATTCTGCTCAGATCGCCACGAGAGCTTGACATCTGCACTCCCCCTGCCGAGCTGCATCTTTCCATCTAGCTCGCGTGACTTTGCCGTGTGTGCTCGTTTCTCTAGAGAGACTTTTGTTTTTGGCTGTTTCTGATACATTTGCAACTCCCCCAATTCTGCTCAGATCGTCACGTGACCCTCACGGCTGAATTCTCCGAGTATGGTTACATCAGATTTTTAACTCCAGACCTTCTCTCCTTGCCGTCACGTGATTCTGTGGGGAGCTTTCTAATCTCCAGAACAGTGCCCCTCAACTTCTGATCCTACACTCCAATTCCTGCTGCGACTCGACAGATCGATTCTCCGACACGAGTTTAGTCACGTGACGTCTTTTTTCAACCCTCTCCGCCCGTAATCGGAGAGCTGGACACTTCCTCCACCACAAGCATATATTTATTAGCATTAATCATTTTATTAGAAGAGTTGTAGAGACTGTAGGGGTGGGTTAGTATGGGGAGTTGTTTTTGAAGCGATGGGATGAGTATTCACGGTGATTGAGAAATCTGTCATTTGTGGACGACCCAGAAGAGATATCGACATAAGAGTGGTTGGAGCGTATTGGGGAGATCCGGTTTAGTCATGATTCCGATTTTCACACAGTTTCCATTGCTGAATCGAAAGTTGTGTGCTAAAGAGTGTTGGAGGTGAGTTCTAGTTTTACGTGTAGTGATGTAAAGATGATAAGAGTGATATTGTTAGAGTGCCGCAAGTCTGAGGAGTCCACTGCATGTGTTGGTTTTAAGGTGCGAGTGATAGGGGGGTTTTTGTGGGGTATGTTGGGGACAGAGATTAGTACCCGATCAGATGTGACTTATAAGCTATATTAACTGGTACCGTTGTAATCAGAGAGACGAGACAAGTTGATTGGACTTGGTTTTGTGGTGATACGGTGACTATGGCGTGTTTTCACTATGGCGCCTTTTCACTACTACAGCTTCTCCACCTTAGTATACTTCTATCATGCATGAGAGATGACATGGGGCAAGTGATGGGCTTGGGGAGGTGGAGATATAAGGAGGAGGTTGTGGACGCAGGACTTGACTTGTTACCCATTTGAAGCAGAAGGTAAGGCCAAGGTGAAGACAGCACAGAACGACACAGACAGCAACGGCACAGACAACAACACACACACACCTACTCGTATCAACACCACCACAACCTCCACCACACACAACAACCACACAAGTATCTCTTCTCTTCTTCCCTCTCTCTCTCTTTATTGACACAGACAGATACGCCCACAAGGACACGTCATTGGGTTGGACGGAGACACAGCACACAGCACACAGGGCACAGCACAGCACACAGTGAGTACAACACCTTCCTCTTCTCTCTTGACAACGCAGGTACTGACACAGACGCAGACACGAGCGCAGACACGAGCGCAGCCTAGTAAGTACAGCACCTTCTTCCCTCTGCCCCTACCTCTGTCTCTTCATGGCACGACTCAACGCAGATACTGACACAGACACAGACACAGACACGGCACACAGCACACACAGCACACACAGAGTACCCTTCTCCCTTTCTCTCTCACACACTGACACAAACGACTACGCAGGGTTGCTCTGCCACTACTGACGCCGACAGATGCCATCCATTGCTGGTACACCACTGTCGCCACTGTCGCCACTGTCGCCACTGTTGGCGACTTTTACTGACACAGACTGACCAAGAGAGATCCAGACGCTGCTCAGAGACACAGACGCCCATGCTGTTAACGACTCCTCTTACTGACACACCCACCACTACACCACTCCACCCACCACTACACCACTGCTCACACTTCTCCACTACTCACACAGACTAACACAGACAGAGATCCATTGGGGCTGACACAGACGGACGGGCGCCTATTCCACCACATTACACAGTTAACGACTTCTACTGACACAGACTGACGCCATCTTTTGGGGCTGACCTTTTGGGGCTGGCCTTTTGAAGTTGACGACACGTCACCCATAAAGACCCTTTGAGGCTGACTCCACCCACTACACTGGTAAGTACACGTTGAACATGGCACGGGGCACTTTGAACATGACTGCTGCTGACACAGATACAGATCTCCGACTAACGCCACGTCACCCACGACATGGTTAGGTACTCACGACATTGTCAAGTACACACGGCACCTGTTGTTGCTGCTGACCCACCCCCATCGGTAAGTACCATCTCTTCTCTTGACACTGACCCAGGGTCGTGGTGGCGCTGGTGGCGATGGCGGTGGTGATGGCACTGGTGATGTCGCTGAGTACTGCTGGCCACAGTCACCGACACAGGCTGTCTCCACAGGCTGTCTCCTGGACCGTGCTGATGCAGACTCAGACACTGGCTCAACTGCCTAGCTTCCTATGACTCCACCTTTGTCATAGTGAGTATCACGCTCTCTTCTCTACTAACACTGACACAGGGAGACGTTGGTCAACGACGGACGACGTCACATGGTTTGTCTGTGTTGTCACGCCGACTCCCACTGACGCAGGTGGACGCCTGCTGCTTCACTCAGCCTGCACCACCACTGTCCCAGTGAGTACGAACCAGTGAGTATGAAACTGCTGCACCCTTCTTTACTAACACAGACCCTGCACTGGTACACCACAGACTAGTTGTGGCGGACCTGCTGTGACTAGTGTGACAGACTCACTGTCTTGGAAACGGGCGCACACCACAGACCTCCTGTGACGACAGACCTCCTGTGACGACAGACCTCCTGTGACGACAGACCTCCTGTGACGAACACTGGCTACCACATTCTCTCTGTGACACTCATGCCGTCGTTACAGACACGCTGTGGTACTCATGGCGTGGACACTTATGTCGTCGCCAGGACACTCACGTCGTCGCCACGTCACTCGGCCTGCTGCCGGTGTGTCGGTCAGTCTGTAAAGTGCCCAGCCAATTGCCTAGCCTCCCCAGTCTACATAGCGGGGCTGTCCAATGTTGATGTCTGTGTCTATGTTCGACTGACTGTCAGGTCACCTCGACAATGTGACATGTTGTGAGACTGTCCTGGCTTGGTACAATCGAGTGTCTACGGAGTCTGCTTCCGTCTACCAACGCCCACCTTGCTCTCGGTGGCAGTGTCTGAGGTCGTACCCATCTGGCTGTGCAGTTCTACGAACGGCCGTGCACCTTCTGGCTACTTGAACTTGTACTGTAGTGTGTCAGTGGTCTATTTGCCGTGGTGGTGGCATCGAGTCTGCAACGTGGCTCGTGGCTACCGGCTCGGTCTCCTCCCTGGAGACCTGCTTGTGGCGCGGCGTCCATTGCCGCTCACAAATGGCACAAGGGGGTGGTAGTGTGGCAGTGTTGAGCCTCAGTGAGTATTGACCTCAGGCAATGCGACCCATCGGCTCAGCCACACAGAGCCTTGTCCTCAAAGCTGAGCCACCTTTGAGGGGGTGACACATTGGCCATATCGGTGTTTGGCACCCGACACAAGACCTTCCCTGGTCTCCTTTCCTGCTAAGTAATTACGTGATCAATGGAATCGAGTGCCAACGTCACCATTGTCGCCGCCCCCCTCAAAAAAGGGGCCGTGACTGGAGCTACTGGAGCTACTGCCGCGACGTCTATTTTAGTCGTCGATTGCGGCGATCTCAGGGAAAAGTGGACACCAACACAAAGAGGGGGTGAACCCTGACTGAGAGAGAAGAGAGTGTGGTGAATTTGGGGCAAGTTTGGGGAAGTTTTGGTTTGTTTCATTTTTCGTTTTTCTCGAGTTTATTATCGTGTACGGCACGCACACACGGTTATTGAGAAGGCAATGGTATTTCGGTTATTTCGGTTATTGGAGGGTAAAGCGGGTTTTCAAGTGTATCAGAAGAGAGCTGGCAATGAGACGAGTCGAATGGTTTGCTTTTTGTAGCGTTTGAAGTAGTATTTATGGACTTGTGGAGGTTTTAGTTTTGAGGGGGGGAAAATAAAGGGATATCTTGTGAAGTAGTAATTTTATTGGTGTAAAACAGATACCGCTGTAATCTCCTGAACGGGGGGAATCGAATGGTACCGGTCACGTGACGTTAGAGTGGTCACGTGGGGAGATAGATGGGGCTGTACGACATTTAACGAATGTACTACGAGTACAAGTACTACTCCGTCTACCAAACCTTAATTAAAATGCTACTACTGCCATTGAGTTTTAGCAAGTTTGAAAATGTGGGAGTTTGGTGGAGGTTTAGGGCATCCCAACAAAGTATGAATGGGTGGATGTTTCTGGATTTTTAGAGCGTTGAAAGATAGCCCTTAGCTCCCCGAGTGCAATGGTTCAATCGGTTTATTTTTCTGAATATTATTGGAGTTATTGTGGAGTTATTAGCGTTTATTCGGGTTAACTCGGAGTAAATGAAATCAAACTAATGGGGCTTAGAAAATGTACACAAGAGCTGTCAATCACCTGTAGACCACGTACGAACAGAATTCATCTCTCTACATTCCCTCCACCACGTGACAGACTGTGTTGTTGTGGTTGTTGTGGATACTGTTTTGTCTAAGACATTTGCCAAAGTCTATGTGGAGATCGGCAGTTATCTCAGAAAGGTGTCTGGAAAGAGCTGGATGGGTTGTATTTGGTATTGAAAGGAAGCTGAGATTGAGAAGAAGACGTTCGAGTTTGTCACGTGACGTTTGAGCTGCTGTAACACGAGTTATCGTTGTTTTTCTGGATTCCCACGCAATTCACAGTTATCGTCTCGTGAGTTATTCAGGGGCTTTATTTACGTCTTTACGAGCACATTGATATGCTTCACATGACTGTAGTATTACGAAGCCCTGTCGAAAAAGGGGTAATGCACTCAGAATCTGATGTAGTACTCAGATTTTGACGGGAGTGGTGTCATTGTGATCACGTGACTCTGGTCTATCTTTTGGTCAACTTCCTGTATTGATATACCACCTACATCGGCTTTTATAAATGAACATGTGCCGTACCACCATAACCCCCCTAACTCCACCAGAAATGCAGCCACGCTCTTAGAACCACCTCAGACAAAGAGAACTCGCCTCGTATTACTCGGATATCAACTTTTTACTCTTCTCAACCCCCTCCTTCATGCTTTAACCGCAGTTTTCCTCCGCCTCCAAAAACAAATCACATTCAGACTAGCGGGACTGTGAAAAGCAATTCCAACGGCTTGGCCGAGGACTGTCGTATGCGTGCAATCAGAAGGGACCCGTTTCTTTTTCTCTGCGCTAGTTTTGCGGGCGTTTGAGGGTGTTTCTATAGGAGGGAGTGGGGGAGCACTTATCTCGTGAAGGAGAGATGACATCACAATAAAAGTGGTACCAAAATGATCCCCTTGCTTTGCTGATTCTAATAGTCAACTCCCCAATCTTCTCAGACGACAATTGAGCGAATTACAACCGCCCCTAATTCTATACACCCCACTCGTATAGTTATAATACTAGCTTTGGGCTGGCGAGCGGAAATGCGGGTTTAGGTTGCTCGTAAAAAGCAATCGCAGTGTCTTTTAGTGTCTGGCATTAGTAATTGAACAGCACGCTTTTTTCTCGTGATCCAGCGATGGTAACGTTACAAAAGTGGTACCATCATTTAGGGGTGATTTTTGCGAATAGAACGGTAGTACTTACATTGTCATACCTCCCCTCCACCCCAATCTATCCCCATTCTTAGAGTTTTCTGGCCAACTTTTTTCGAAATTGCTTTTTCGACATTCACTAAAATAAAACACACCAAGACCAATAACGCCCGCTTGCTAATCGCCGTACGCCAATCAATAACACAAGGCTCTTCTGATCAACAAGATATCTCTCTTGTCTCGGCTAAACCCACCCTGCATAATCTTGCATATATTAGTTTGCCCCAAAAGTCTGTTGGAGGTGGGCCGAAATAGATGTCTCTAGAATGCTTTGTGGCTGGGGGATTTGTTAGGTTTTTTCACCAACCATTCATCACGTCCCACAAAGCTGATTTCCAGCTCCCTGAGCCTTTTCGAGCCGAACTACCACCTCTACCTCACTTTCCCCTTTCCACCACCTTTAACCAAACACAACTCCTCCAATATCGGTCTCTTGGAAAAACCAAACATATCTCTAGACTCCCCTGACCCCCAGCTACCTATCTATAGTTTGAAGTTGTGTCTAAGACCTAAACTGAGCGAGTTAGCCGTTGAAAACGTTTTTGACGATACTTTCGGAAAATAACCTTTGTCCGTATTTTTTCCACTCTACAGCCCCAAAATAATATTCCCGGAGAAGATAGACATTTATTTGTGCTATTTGCGTGTTTCTGTGTAGTTATGTAGGTGGATTGATCGGCTCTGATGAGATGGGCGTTCTAGGACGATCAATCAACGGCGATCGGCTGGTTAACTTTATTTGGTAACGACATGGGGAGTGTTGTGCCAACGACATAGGGAGTGTGGTGGGCATGACATGACTGATGTCGTGGGTCACACGGGTCATGTCGTGGGTGTCACATGACTAATGTCGTGAGTATCGTGGTTAGGGTATCGGGTTAGGGTATCGGGATAGGGTATTACATTGGTTGTGTGGTGGGCATGACATGAGTGATGTGGTGGGTGTCGTGGTTTAGGGCATTACACTGTTGATGTCGTGGGCATTACACAACTAATGTCGTGGGCACCACATTGACCATGTCGTGACTACACAACCCATGTAATGACCACACCAGTCATGTCACCGGTATAACCTGCATCCAATATGCACGTCACGTGGAGGTAGACACGACATGGAGAGTGTCACCGTGGCAAATGTGGCAAATGAGACGGTCAGTGTATATGTCACGTGACCAATCCTCTTCCCTCGTCGATTGCACGTGGCCAACCACTCCATCCCCCTCCTACCTACCCCACAGCCCCTCCTCCTCCATCTGTCCGGATTTGGCCGCTTCCCAAAATAGTCCGGAATGGAACACAAATGGAACCAGGCGTTGCTTTGTTGAGTGGGGATGTCTCACTGTGAGACATGAGGGGCGAAACAGTCGACACCAGCAGTGACACAAACACGTTGTTGCTTCTGCTTTTGTCGTACTCACCACAATCAGCTTGTTGTTAGGGGGGCGCTAAAAACCGGCTAAAAACCGGCTAAAAGACACGCGCTAGCTCATTGGTCCTCTGCAAACCCGTTTGTGTCGGTTCTGGAAGCGTCTGGCGTGTTTTTGACACAGTTGGAAAATGAGCAGTAGGGTGGAGGAAGAAGAGTTGGTTGTGGGGGAGAGTATAGTGGGGAAATAGAGTTTGAAGATAGAGATGGATTATGCACAGTAGGTGGGAGTAAATATAGGTATGGAGTAAATGTAGGTATGGAGAGAGTGATGAAGAGAAAAAGGGGCAGTCTCTAGAACTTGATTGAGAGGTGGAAATGGAAATGTATGTTAACGAGATGGGGGTGGATTTTGACGAGGAAGAGGTTGCCGTAGAGTTTGTGGCGATAGGAGCATTATTGGTGGATTTTGAGGGTAATGAATGTCGATTTTTTTGGCTGGAGAAAAAGTTGATTTCTGGACGATTGGAAGGAGGTGAGAGCTTCTAAAGCTGACCACGTGATTATTTGAGGGCTGGACAGTGATTCTGAGCAGCTCCTATACTAATACCTCTTCTGTGGAGTATTCTAGAAGGTATTTGTTATAGAGGGTAAAAGATAGAGATATCGCTCTAGAATCACGTTGAGGGGTGGTATACAATATTTAATATAAGAGAGTGGCATTAAAATGTTGTTTTTAGTATAGCCGTCAGCTTTTTAAGCGGCTGTAGCTCTTCTGGAGTCGGTTCTAAGCTCTATCAATAAATGTATCTTCCAAAACCAAATGTCCTGTCAGAATGTCATCTGAAGCCTCAGTAACATATTCAAAGGTACCAGTAGCATCGGTTTCTTTTCACTAATATTTTCCCGCTTAGCCCATATCTCTCACTTCTCTGATTACTCATCTAGGGACAATTTCTTAAAAACACAAATCTCCCTCCAGAATCTTCCACAGCAACTCAATTTTCAATTCAAAAGTAGATACTAACTCCTTGACCTCTTTTACGCATAATTCTGAACTCCCCATAACGATACCACCTCTTCCTCTCATTTTAGAAACTTTTTTCTGTTTTCACTACTTTATAGAACCCCACTCCAGAATCTTCCCTGTAGGAGATATCACTATAATCTCTTAACAAAGTACCCTTAGTTTTTTCTTCTCTCTCACCTCGTCTACTCCCCATCCTGCTAGCACTTCTACATCACCCAGTATAGGCGTATTCTCAAACCCCCAATCACCTCCCCCCAACACCCCCTCCAACTTCTTCCATAGCAACCTCAGCGACTCCAAACCAAATCAGGCTGACTCCCCACACTCTAATATCCCTCCCTGACCAGCTCCCAACTTTCATACTCTTAACCTGTCATTTCTACAGCACTTTTTCAAACACAAAGTCGAAACCCGTAGAACCGGTCCAGAATCAGCCACAGTCACTCAAACACATTCCAACAACTACCCGTAGACTCTCTACACCCCCATTTTCCTTGTCCACACTCTCACAAACCTCTCAAGTCCATCCTTTGCACTTTTTGAAGCAGCCAAACAGAGCTAACGTGAGCAGCCAGAATAGAGGTTCTAAAACAAGCTACAAAAGCTCGCAGCCACGCTAGTCCGTTGCAGCACCTCCGCTTTGTGTTATTCCAGCTTTCAGGGACTCTTTTAGAAAATCAGGAGAGCTTCTACAGAATTAATAGACTTTTTTCCAACCTTGACAGCATACCGTACAGCCTCTAGAAATACACCTGTTGCTTAAATCGAGTTTTTTTTGGCGTCAGCGTGTTCCCCCGATGTTGTTTAGTTGATTTCCAATTCCTCCGATTAAAATAGATTAAACCCGAGATACTGGAAATTTTCTTGCCTTCGTATTTCTCCGTATTTCTCCTAAAATACTCCAAAACATTCTGTACACCTCCCTGCGCATCAAAAACCTGCATCTACGGCGTGGGGACGTTCGGACGATCACCTGCTGACGCTGTATATTTTTCGCTTGACGATTCCGTGCATGTGCGATTTTCTGCGGATTTTTCCCGTTGCGTAAAATTTAGCCGAATTAGCGTCTTTTTCATGCAGATAAATATTATAAGCTAGTAACTCCAAAAGAGGTCGAATAATTTTGGGGAAAAAACTAACAGATAGAGCTGAATTCGGTGCGTCTGGAGAATATTCTCACTTGCCGTTTGCACTACTTCTGGAAGAGTTGAAGTGTGGTTCCCAGATAGGGCAATGTGATTGGGGTCGATTTGACTGGTCAGTCTTGGCATGCATAGGCGAGAATGATTGGGAGGGGGTGGATAACATCGGGATAAACCGGGATAAATCGGGATAAACCGGGGAAATTCGGAAAAATCGGGAAAAATACATGATAATTATTGTTGCATTTTTCTCTCTATTTTGGTACCTCCAAATTCTTGATATAGCCATTTACCCTGATTTTAAAGACAGCCAAATTTCTACGGGATTGCGCCTGAACCATATTAAGGTTTACGCACAGAACATTTTTGGGAAAATGCGGAACAAAACAGAACTATTCGGGGAAGCGGCTGAGAGAGATAAAAGGGGTCACAATCGAAAGCCCCAGGTCACGTGATCATTTTGCTACCCTTCAAATAATTTTACCACCCCTGTAGCCCATTCTACAAGCACTCCCCTAAACCACCCCAAATACTCAATACCTGCTTCCACCGCCTAACGTGTGCTTCTCGTGTCTATCGACAACGCTAGAACGGTTGTGTCGATCGCAAGGGAGCCGCTTGTGGCTGCTAAATGTTAATCTAATGAGTCGCCGTGGATTTGGGTGGGGTTTGAACAATTCAAAACAGTGCCTTTATCTCATGGGTCAGATATCTTGAGGTCACGTGATAAGAGCCAAAAGATGCGCCGGATCGAGGTCTTCAAAATCATCTACTTTTTATCCAGCCTACCTCCCCCCACCGTCTTCTAGCTCGATCCCTTGATCGGCAGATCGACAAACTCATTTACCCTCCTGTACAACGATGTGCAGTTGGAAAATTAGTGTCGATCATGTCGATCGAAAGAACAGAGGCTAGAGTTTAACCCTGAGCCACTGGTGAGGTTGTGGAGTTTCTGTGGCGGTTTTTGCAGGTGTTTTTGTCGTCCAAAATTTTTACAATTGGAAAAATCGGGCTTCAGCAAAAACCCCACAGAAATACAACCAGTCGATGAATCAACTCAAAAATCTCAAAAGTGCTACAATGGGCTGTCAATTACACCCTGCCAAAAATCCACGTGTCTCAGGGCGGGGGATCGACAGATAGATCGACAGTGGGGGATCGTCTGTGCCGTGTGAGAATAAAGGGATGTAGAAAGACGTGTAGACGTCCAAAAGCGGCTGGAGAAGTTGGAGGTGGTAGAGGGGAGGTCAAGCTAACGAGTGTCGGAGTCCGTTTGATAACAGAGTGAGTTTTGGTGGAGTTTACTGGGTTTGAAGAAATGTGCGGCAAAAACGCGGAAACCGTCGTAAAACCGTCAGTTTCGATCTGATCGTCACGTGATTGCTCGTAAAGTGTTCTCCCGGTCTATTATACCCTATTCCAATGTCCTCCTTATCGTCTACTTGCTCCCGTCGTCTTCTATAACCATGTCTCATTCGCTGGCTGTAATATGACATCACAATGTATAACATGTGACTGGAAAGTCTGAACGGGTTAAAAGTGGTACAGAAATACTCTCCCAGAGCCGTAGAGTTCATATTTCAGCTCGCGGAAAGTTTCCCGTCACTTTTCGTAGAGTTCTGGCAGAGTTTAGTTTTTTTTTGCTTTTTTCGAAGAAAAAAAGAAATGACGTCATAGAATATAGACTTCCGGTGAAATGCTGTATCTCGAGATCTAGAGCTCTGACAAGCTGTTGGAGGGTGTCAATCGACTCAGAAGGGTCAGGTTGCACTACTAAAGTGAGCTCAGAATTTCGATATCGATCACGTGGCAGTTTTTAGAGAGACCTCATGTAACTGTGACTGTGTAGATTCGTATAGTTGGAAGATTAAAAAGGGAGTTTTTATAGGCCGTGTAAAGTCTAAGTAGAATGAGCTGGGTTTTGTCTGATCACGGGAAGATAGCTATATCTCGAGATACGGTGCACCAATAGTCACGTGACCGGTATCATTCGATTCAGAAGGACCGGTTTGCACTACTAATCTGGGCTCAGAATTTTGATACCGTCAACGTGGCAGCTTCTGGAGACCTCTTGTGGCCATGCGTCTAGGAAAGACAAAGGACGTACTTGTTCGTACACAAAGATTTAGTTAAAGATGGAATTCTTACCTGCCAAGATTGGTCACAAGGGACCTTGTTATCACGACGATATGTCTGTATCTCGGGTTCTGCAGCTCCAGAGGTCACGTGACTAGTACCATTCGACTCAGAATGGCCATGTTGTACTACTAATCTGGGCTCAGATTTGCGATATCGCTACTCTGTCAGGTTTTGGAGAGCCCTCTTGATGTGGCCATGACAGTTTGTGCAGACAGACATTTAGTTAAAGATGGATAACGCACAGTGCGTATAGAGGGGTCGGATAGAGACAGAAATAAAACAGCGCTTACAAAGTCTAAGTAGGATGAACAGGGC
>ULGS01000002.1:209719-239457 GCA_900519055.1 Yarrowia galli
GGTCTCATTCGATTCAGAAGGGTCACATCGCAGTACTAATCTGGGCTTGGATTTTCGATATCGCTACTCTATCAGCTTTTAAAGAGGACAACTGACATGGAGTATCTCTCTTACCCCTCTCACTAACAGACAGGCTCATCTGACTCTGATCTGACCAGTCAAGGACAATTTCAACTCCATGGAAAGTGCTGCTATCGACTCAAAAGTGGTACCATTCGAAAGCTGGAGTTTGGGGGAGTTTAGTCATCTATTTTTTTATTCTGTTTCCGTGCCGGTATCAGATTCTGGGATAACTTGTCGAAATCAGTACCTCCATCTAAGGTGACACGCCAAGAGTCGTTTGCTTTCTTTCTTTGAGAATTGTTAGTAGGGCCTTGTTACGATGAGATGGCTGTATCTCGGGTTATGTCACTCCTGTAGTCACGTGACTAGTATCATTGCACTCAGAATGGCCAGGTTTCAGTACTAAAGTGAGCTCTGATTTCGGTTATCGCTACTCTGTCAGGTTCTGGAGACCTCTTGTGGTCAGGCAGTATAGAGATTAGTTAAATATAGTGATAGAGTTCGTGTAAAGTCCAAGTAGGTTGAACAGGGCTTTGTTTGAACACAACGATATGGCTGTATCTCAAGATCTAGAGCTCTGGACGTCACATGACTGGTACCGTTCGAATCAGCGTAGTCACATTGCAGTACTGAACTGGCCTCAGAATTTTGATATCGGTAACGCAGCGGTTTTTGGAGACCTCTTGTGGCCGTTACAGTTTGCGTAGAGATGGAATCTGAATGATCCAATCTGACTGATCACGTTTCCTCTTTGGGAAGAGTGGCAAATATGACTTTTACGGGTAGTAGGTCTATGGTCACGTGACTGGTACCATTCGAAAGCTAAGAGTCGGGCGAGCAGAATGGTACTACTTTTGTCTAGTTTGCTTTTCTGTAGCAAAATTTGGAGGTACTCTGTTTAATCTACCAAACACTCAAGTAACATGCCAAGTGTCGTTTGCTCTAATACAACAAAAGTCTACTGATCAAAACTGCGAATGTTCACCAAAAAGATACAAAAGTGGTACTATTCGAAAGCTAGAAGTCACGTGATCATGTTCGTACTAGTCTCATCTCGCTAGCACCTCTGTAGCAGAAGTTGGAGGCTCTTACCAAATGTCTGCACCATTTAGTTGAAGATTACTTGAAGGAAAAAGTCATTTAGGAGTGTAAATTCGGGGTTCCAGATGTGGCAGCTTTTGTGGAAGAGTACCAGAAGATAGCCAGTACTCGATTTACCAACAAATACGAGCCATTGAGGTTACTCAGGCTTTGTCGATGATTCTGTGACGATTCTTAGCACTTTCGGCACTTTAGTTTACTTAGGGTACGAGCCTGTAGAAGATGAGATGAAAATAGATTACTTTGAGATCTGGGGCCCTGGACGTCACGTGACTGGTACCTTTCGAAAGCTGAGAGTCAGGGGAATACACTGGTGCCACTCTCAAAATGATAGCACCACTCCAGCAAAAGTTGGACTGATGAGGCTGTTGACAAAAGAGGAAATGTGACCAGTCAGATTTATTAGGCGGTGGTGAAAATAAAGTGTTGGAAAACAGGTTATGAGTTGAAAATGATGAGGAGAGCTCGGATAAAGAAAAGAATTGCACCACCGCATTCAGCTCGCCTCGGAGAGTATTTATAAAGTTTCTTTTTTTGATTGCTCCAAAATTGACGGTTCTGAAAACTCTTCTTCAATTCATAACAAAACACACATACACAGCTATGAAGCAGCCAAATAGCTATAGAACAGCTCCACGGAGGTTTGTAAGCATTAGAAAGGAATGACGGATAAATCAGACCATTTTTTTAAGCCACAGAAGGAAAATTTGGTACAGGCAGCATATATGGCTGTAGAGGAGGATACAGAGGTCGGAGAATGTAGTTTGGTGATTCAAAAGAAAGAGGAGGAGCTGGGGAATGTGTCAGGACTTGTTTGAAATGGATATCTCTTCGAGACGGGGTGAAAAGCGGTTTTTGGCGCTGTGTGATGCGTGGTGAAGTAATTTACTCGAAAGTGGTACAGGACTGATCAGGAGAAGATTCTCTTTCGAATGGTAGTACTTTCACAATTATCTGATTACTACTTCCTTTACAAACGACCAATATGCTTTGTTTTGAATATAGCACTTGCATGGGGAATTGGTGACACGGTCTATGTGATGGGCATTACATGGCGGATGTCGTGGGCATTACATGACTTATGTCGTGGGGTCGCGAGGTGACATGAGTCATGTCGTGGGCATTACATCGGACATGTCGTGGGTTGGAGGATTACATGGCCCATGTCGTGGGCATGACATAACTCATGTCGTGGGCATTACATTGACCATGTCGTGAGGACTTTCTGACATAATCAGTGGTGGGGTCACGTGACCAATCACATGACTTTTGTAATGGTGTTACATGGTCTATGTCGTGGGCATTACATGGTTCATGTCGTGGGTTACTTACTGTGACACAGTCAATGTGGTGGGCATAACATAAAAAGGGTTAGGGGATTGTGAGAGGGTTAGGGGAAAGCTGGAGGTGATAGAGGGTAACGTGAGGAGTATTCTTGTGAACTTTTGAACAGAACTATCACGTGACGGGAGTTTTAGACACATTTGAAATCGTCCTCTATTGGTCAACTGAATCTCAACTAAATTCATACGGTGTCACCAATTAGTTAGCAAAATCTTAACTATATTAAAAATAGTGTGAACTAATGCTAAGTATATGGGGCTGTTTTGAAACCGGTGTAGAATGACGTGCACATGACTTTTTACAATCTAATACAAGTGACCAATGTTCAAATCACGTGATTACTCAGATGAAACTTGTCTTAAACTATTATCGTCTCTGTTGATCAAGTTTGACCCCTACTTTATGTCTCTGACACCACTGTATCCAAAACGTCGACCACGTGACTTTTTCAAAGTTTGATATAAGAGACTACCTTTGGAATCACGTGATTAGCCGGGTTGAGTTTTCCCGAGCTCACAAGTCTTGTTTTGGTGGAGTTTGGGTGGTTGTGGTGACATGGTTGGTGTAATGCCCATCACAAAACCTATGTGATGCCCACGACATGGTCTATGTAATGCCCACCACATTGTTAGTGTAATTCCCACCACATTGTTAGTGTAATGGCCACGACATTGTTAGTGTAATTCCCACCACATTGTCAGTGTAACAATGACAGCAGAGTCCCACGACATCACCAATGAGTTCATCAAGTATTAGTTAAGATTATCACTAACATTTAGTTAACAAAAACCCGTATAGCTTAAAAATCACCAACCATCACAACTCCACGAATACTCATCCGATCCACAACCAAACTACACCATCGTCTTCTCCGACCCTGTTTTATTCACACCTCGAAAATTCTTCCTGTTCTGACCACTTTTCAAAAATTCATAAATCCCCCTTACGGCAAAAAGATACCAACCCGATTCCAGGTCACATGATCCAGCGGAGGATCGAACTCCGAGCCTCCTCGGAACACAGATGAGAACATATGTGAGCGAGACGTGATAACCATTACACCACTAGACCTTTTGGTGGGATTCGGGGTGGGTAGATTTTATTTGGGGTGGGGTTTATCGTCTCAATTCGCGTTAAAATGATAAACAAATGGTACCATTCGATTCGTCTCGGTCTCACGAGTCGAATGGTACCCTTTAATTGTTGTTTCCGTTGCCTGAATAAAAAGTGGTTGCAAACATTGCATTAAAAAAAATCATACAGCATCTTCCTGCTGACTAACGACCGCGGAGAGGGTCGAACTCTCGATCTTACGATTCCTGGGAGCACGTCACGTGACTCTTAACAGTCGTACGCCTTAACCAACTTGGCCACGCAGTCTGAGATGGGTCCTGGAGGGAGGTAGGAGAAGGTAGGGGGTATATTTGACCAAAGTTGCTCGATTTTGATTTTAAAACATGTTAGCAGAACGCTGAGACCTAGCTGATGCTAGCTGTGAACTTTAAATCTCGATACCTTGTCTGTGGCAGTTTTTGTGGTGCTTTCTAGTTCAATGTCATGTTCTAGGTTTGATAACAGATTTAGATTTTGATAAGAAAAGCTTAAATGTGTGTCTTTATACCTGAAGAATGGAACGTGTACTCAACTTGCGCTGTAGTGATGTTAGCAGTATCTAAGTGGTACGAGTGCACTCGTCTGATCTGTGGCTTTCGAATGGTACCACTGTTGTGATGATATCGTTATTATTGTAACACGTCATTTCTCCAACTTTTGCTACAGTGACGAGATTAACACACAAGTAGTACCAAACGACTCCCCTCGTCTAGAGCTTTCGAATGGTTCCGGTTTCAAGCGGTTCTGATAACTTCCTTACTCTTCAACTTTTGCTCATGCACTATCCTTGGTTACCCCACTCAAATCTGACTGATCAAATTTGACCAGTCGTGTTTCCTCTTTTGTCAAATTGGAAAATACAACCTCGCGGGTAGTCCTTGTAGGGTCACGTGACCGGTACCATTCGAATACTGCAAGTTAGACGAGTATAATGGTACTACTTTTAAGCGTATAGTCGCTCTGTAGCAAAAGTTAGCAGGACATCATTATATCATTAGTCTACTCTGGTTCCACGCCAAGTATTGTTCTTTAGTCTAATGTATCAAGTCTTCAAATACTCACGCTATTGATTTGAAACAGGTACCATTCGAAAGCTGTGATTGGGGGGAGTAAAATGGTACTACTTTTGTGCTGGTATCTTCGTTATAGCAAAAGTTATAGAGACTATGGTAAACTCCCAGTCTTGGGAGCACTCAGAGGGGAGTGATAAAAACGACTACGGGTGCTCTGATCACGTGACCACCGGTATTGTTTTAAAGTCCTGAGTCACATGATTACAGTCATATTCTCAATCACGTGATCCCGTTTCTATAGCCGATTCTGCCCACGTATTCAAATCTCGTGCGGCTCTAAATTTCGCTACAGTAATGCTATAAGGACAAAAGTAGTACCACTGTAATCCCCTGACTTGTGACATTCGAATGGTACCACTTTCAAGTCTTCAGCGTGGATATTCGCAGACTCGACTTTCAGCCCCAAATTTAGACTTGACTTGGTACCCATGTTATCAACTTCAGATACAGTGATGGTAAGATAATGTGAGTGGTACCAATGGACTCGTCTCGACTTCTACTTTCGAATGGTACCACTCTTTAGTTTCCAGAGTGAATATTCAGAGAGTTGACTGTAGACCTGTATTCTGTTTTATATGATACTGGAGTAAGATAGACTAACTTTTGCTACAGTGATGCTATCGAGACAAAAGTAGTACTAACATACTCCCCGGACTTGTGGCATTCGAATGGTACCGGTCACGTGACCATACGCTTTAAATCTACGATGTCATACTTTTCATGCATCCCAAAGAGGAAACCTGATCAGTCAGATTTGAGCAGTCAGGTCACATGTTCACAAGTCACAGTGTAGTGCATGAGCTTGCAGATGGAATATCTGGAGTGTTGGTTAGTCATCGGATCTGTTTGGAAGTGGTACCATTCGAGAGCTGGAGGTCGGGGGGGCAGAATGGTACTACTCTGGTTTGGATATCACTTCTGTAGCGGAAGTTAGAACGACGACATTTTATCATTAGTCTGATCTGATTACACGCCAAGCGTCGTTTGCTGTTGTAGGCAGAGCCCCATCTTTAGTCTAATGTATGAGGTCTGCGAGTATCCACGCTATTCACTTGAAACAGGTACCATTCGAAAGCTATGGTTGAGGGGAGTAAAATGGTACCACTCATGTCTTTGTCGCGCCACTGTAGCAGAAGTTACCAGGACACTGTTTATTCTAGATTCTACCAATGTGACATGCCAAGTGTTGTTTGCTTTGGTATAAAAAGATACACTCAAAGTCTACCATTCGAAACTGCGAATACTCACTCTAGAAACTCGAGACTGGCACCATTCGAATGCTGGCAATCAGGCGAGTAGAATGGTATTACTCAGGTTTGTGTAGCAGCTCAGTAGCAGAAGTTAGAGGGGCTCTGTTTATCTACCTAATACTTAAGTAACACGCCAAGAGTCGTTTGCTTTGGAATAACAAAAGTCTACTTTTCAAAACTGCGAATACTTTCTCTACTGACTTGAGAGTGGCACCATTCGAAAGCTGATGATCACGCGAGTCTACTCGTACTACTCTCATTTAGCTGGCATTTCTGTTGCACGAGTTGTTGCCGGAAGTCATCTAAATAAGCCACTCTGAACTATTTACTTAGGGTTTAGTTAGAATGGAAAGTCATTTAGGGGTGCAAATTCGAGGTTCCAGAGGTGTCAGCTCTTATTGGAGGGTACCAGGGGATAGCCAGTAACTGACTTACTAACAAATAAAAGCCATTGACGTTACTCAGGCTTATCTGATTATGCTGTGACGATTCTTAGCTCTTGCAGCGTACCTAGTTTACTTAGGTTATGGACCCCATCTCAAATGTGGACAATTTATCAGGTAAGGGTTTGACAAGAATGGAATCTATACCATTCGAATACGCTGTTCAAGGGGAGTAGAATGGTACCAGTCATGGGCTGTTTTGAAGACTATGACTCAAATCTGAGAGTCTGGTTAATGTGTTGGTCAATCCCACCATTTACTTATAATTTAGGTAAGAAACAAAGTCACGTTTAGTTAGGTTTAGATGGTCCCACTCAGACAACGGCTTCAGTCACTAGAACTCTATCAATACTGGAGATATGAAAAAATGAAAAGTGTCCCGTGACTAACCACGTGATTTCATCCCTAGTCTTTTATGTTACTTTTTTGATTAAGACACTGTGCATCATTCTAGACAAGTATGCCCCTTTCGTATAGTTCAAACTTGAGCAATTGGCTACAACTCTGTCAAAGTTGGAGCTATCATGATTAGAAAGACGTCACATGACTATTCACGTGATTCTAAGGGCGGTTTGTTATGTTACTTTTCTGATTGAGACCCTTCTCGTCGTTTTAGAATGACCACGTCTGTAAAGCTAGAATTGAACAGCTTTTCACATCTCCACCAAGAATGACTCTATTTGACCCGAACAGCTGTCACATGACTAATCACGTGATTTAAGATCTAGTCTCCTCTCTAACTTTTTCAATTCCGTCATTCCTCGCAGTTTTGAAGTTGAAAGTCAGCTAGATGGGGTACATCTCATTGAAAAGTGATAAAAGAGAGCAGAGTCTTTTGGAATCACGTGACCACAGCTAGACTAAGCCGCAACCACAATTTCAGCCAAATCTGTCTGCTCAAATGTGTTTCCTCGTAAATAGATGATCGCAGAAAGCGGCTTTTATGATCTCATTTCCTACTGCGGAATAGCAAGACCCACGTATATGCTACCGTTCGAACGAGCCGGATCTCACAATCATTTTGGTGGGAATTTTGGCCACTACATGACTCATGTCGTAGGCATTACGTCACCCATGTCGTGGGCATTACACGGACAATGTCATGGGCATTACACTGACCATGTCGTGGGCACCACACAACTCGTGTAATAGAAAAGGAAATAAGAATATTGACAATTTGAAGACAGCTTAGTAGAGTAAAGTGGGTACGGGGAGTTCAGGAATGTGCATGAAATCTTTGTAGGATGTCTGAGACGTGTTTTAGAGGGTATCTCTGGGAACACTCTATAAACGGCTCTGTCTGAGAATATGACAAAAAAGAAAGCTTAACTAGGGTCCATCTAGAATCACGAGGAGAACAGATATCGAAGTTTTGACGGCTGTCTAGTAGAGTAAAGTGGGCACGGGGAGTATGGAAATGGGCTTGAAATTTTTCTAGGATAGCTGTAGGGTTAGATAGACAGCTCTGTAAACGGGCTCCTATAATTACTTCACCAGCAGCCCCGAGTTAGTAGGACGTTTGTTGACGCACCCAATTTTGTCCAACTAGCTTCGTTTGGAACCTTGACCTTTGTTTAGTTAAGGAGTTTACTTGGGAATACTTAAGATAAAAAGTCCTTTAGGGGTGCAAAATCGGTGTTCCCGGGTTTTGATGAAAATTCGGAAGCTACGAGGAGATAGATAGCTATCTACTTGCTAACAAATGTGCCACCAAAACTATCACGTGACTCACATATCTGGAGATATCTGGATTTTGAAACACAACATCAACTATAATCTAGTTAGGTTTAGTTGTGGGCGATTATTGACCGTGAGCAAAGAAGGGTGCTTCCAATTCAAGTTGTGAGATCGCCACCAAAGTGGTACCATTGGACTCCCCTGGTTGTCAGCTTTCGAATGGTTCCAATATTGAGCACTTTTAACAAACTATGCTTCAGCCCGCCCTACAGCTAATTTACTTAGACTTTAGTTGAGCAGAAAAGTCCTTAAGGGGTTCAAATACGGGGTTCCCGTGCTGCTATAAAAATGAGAGTGGTGCCATTCGATAGCTACAGCTCTTGAGATTAAAAATATAAAATAACATTGACGGATTTCCTAGCCAACTCCGAGGTTTTTACCCTTTCATTACACTTCAAAATTTTAATTTACTTGGACTCTGTTAGACCACTCATGACCCTGCCAACTCCAGGCAATAGTATCAAAAAGTGGATTGTTTGGTACCATTCGAATCAGCAAAGCGAGAGGAGTAGAATGGTGTAATAAAATCCACCCCTCTCAGTGCTAATTTCGTAAGTTGGAGACACGCCTCCGAAAACTAGTTTTTTTTGTACTCCGCATCACATCCAGAATGTCGTGGGCGTTACATGACTCATGTGGTGACCACACCGGCTATGTCGTTACCACTGATCACGTGATTCCCAATCGGGCAATAGTGAAATATTTAGAGTTTTCCAAAGTAGAGACGATAAACGCACAGTCCGGTAAAGACAATTTATGTACACTCTGGTAAAGACGGAAATCTGACATTTCGTAAATTATAAATAGGCCCCTTCCCCCCGGTTGAGTCGTTCTTGTTAAGCATCACACTGATCATGTAATGACCATGTCGTACCCGTCACAGAGGTCATGTCACGTGAATGACATCCTTCTTGTCACGTGAATGACATTGTTCATGTAATGACCACTACATGGAGTGTGTCGTGGGCATTACATGGATCGTGTCAGGGCACCACCAAGGTCCTGGCAAGGGGATCACATTGCCGATGTCGTGCCGACCACATTGACTATCTCATGTCACATTGGCTGTCACGGGCATCACATTACCATCACTGTCGTCGCACTGACTGTCGTGGCATTACATTGACCATGTCATGGGCACTACATTGACCATGTCATGGGCATCACATGGACTATGTCGTGGGTGTCACATCACCTGTCACCGCTACATCTCTCTTTCGGACCACCCCACTGGCCATGTCATTACCATCACACAACCAATGTCGTTGGCACCACACTGACCATGTGGCATTACATCTCCCATGTCGTCCCATGTCGTCACCATACATTGTTCATGTGGTCCCCACCTCAAGGTCATGTCGTGGGCACCACAGAGGCCATGTCACGTGATCACATCGCCACACTGTCGAGGGCATTACACTGACTATGTAATGACTATCAGACGTACGCCGCAGAGCCTCTGTCATGGGCCGGCTTCAGGTCATCACCTATGCCGTGGCATTACACCGACAATGTCGTGGGCACTACATCTTTCTGGTCATGACGTCACTGGCACTGAACCCCCGTTTCAGGTCGCCACATCAGAATGACACCGCTTTTGTCATGTGCATTACATGGACTATGTCGTGGTCATTACATCAACCATGTCATACCCACCACATCCTTCATGTCACGGGCACTACATCCATGAGGTCACCACAGTCGCGATGTAATGCCCTCCCACCACATTGACCATGTTGTGCCCATCACACGTGGTATGTCGTGGGTATTACACCACATTGTCGGCGCCACGTTGACAATGCCACAGGGGGACAGGTCAAGTCGTGGATTTACATTGGCCATGTCGTCCCCACCACAAAGGTCGTGTCGTCCCCACCACGAGGGTCTTGTCACCCCCACTACATCAGCTATGTCACCACACCATTCACATCGAGGGATTACACTGGCAATGTCATCAGCACCACACCACTTTTGTCATACCCATCACATTGACTTTGTTGTGGACATTACACGGACTGTCACACCACACCACTGATGTCGTGAGTATCACATCTATCACGTCATGGCATCACAGGGCATTACACTGTCATGGCATCTGTCGCGTAATGTCCACCAGGTGTCATGTGATTACACCACCTATGTCGTGCCCACCACAAGGCTCATGTAATGACTGCCACATTGGCAATCTAATCACCACCACAGCTGTCATGTCGTGAGTATTACACGTGCTATGTTGTGGGCATGACACTGGTCATGTCATTGGCATTACACAGGTGATGTTCGTCGGACCTACCCGACAGTTACAGTTAACCGATGGTCACAACGTCACACTGTACAATTGTTGTGGACATTACACGGACCACGTCACGTCACTACACTGACCATATCATGCCATGACACCATCGATGTCGTTGTCATTACATCTCGTGCCCACCACACCGCCTATGTAATGACCACATTTGTCATGTCAGTGCATTACACGTGGTATGTCATGGGCACTACAGAGGTCATGTCGTGGGCATTACATGGGTCATGTCATGGGTATTCCAGGACCACAGGGCATCACACTGCCTATGAAATGACCACCACCCATTACATCCCCTATGTCGTGGGCATTACACGTGCTATGTCGTGGGTATCACATGACTCATGTCACCACACTGTCGTGGCTATTACACGGGTTATGTCATGCCCACCACATCACCTATGTCGTTGTCATCACATTGGTCATGTAATGGGTACCTTGAGGTGACACCATCCATGTCATGGGTGTTACATGACTCATGTGGTCACCACATAGTCTATGTCACCCCACCACACAACCTATGTCGTGCCCACCACA
Organism: Yarrowia galli; assembly: GCA_900519055.1. NCBI lineage: Eukaryota > Fungi > Ascomycota > Dipodascomycetes > Dipodascales > Yarrowia > Yarrowia galli. Next base: position 220,686 of record ULGS01000002.1, read on the forward strand.
TTGACCATGTCTACTTTTTTTTTTTTTTTTTTCTTTCACTACACCTCTCTCTCATCACCTCTCACCATACACCTCTTATGCACTTCTTGTTATCTATTTGGAGTCGCTGTCGCTGTCACGTGACCTGGGAAAAAAGAGTTGTCGCTGTCATGACCTCACGTGACCAGGAAAAAAGAGTTGTCGCTGTGATTCACGTGACCTCGCTCGAATTTGAGCAAGCTCAAATCCTCGCTATAGGTCCGCTCACTCACTCGCTTCGCTCGTTCTTTCGCTCAGCCTAGCTCACGTGATCAAACAACATACTCACACTCTCTCCATTATGAATCCGTCTAATGGCCTCCGCAAAAACCCGAGAAATGTCAATAACATCCAACTTCTCCCCCAGCTCAATCACGTGATCATCCTGAGGTGTGGAATTCGTCGTCACAATCTTGTCAATCTCGGATTTCTTAATCTTTTCCACAGCATCGCCAGAAAACACGCCGTGAGTAATCAGCGCGTAAACTTTAACCGCGCCCTGGTCCTTGAGCAGTTTAGCCGCGCGGGTAATCGTGTTGGACGTGTCGAGCAAATCGTCAATCAAAATCGCCACCCGGCCACTGACATCTCCCACAAGCATGGTTGTGGCATTGTGTTTGCCGGCAATATGATCTCCAGAGATTTTAGTAGGCCGCCGCTCTTTATGGATGAGCGCAAAATCCATACACAGGCCGTCGGCTATAGCTGTGGCTCTTTTAGCGCCGCCAGCATCAGGAGAAACAATTACCGCGTCCTGGTAGTTGGGAATCTGCGTGGAAATGTAATGTTGCAGAAGGGGCTTGCCGTAGAGGTTGTCCACGGGGATATCGAAGAATCCCTGGAATTGGGGGTCGTGCAGATCCATGGTGATGATATGGTCTGCTCCTGCGCAGGTGAGGAGGGAAGCGATGAGGGTTCCGCTTTGGGCCACCCATTGTTTGTATCCAGTGTTGTAGTCTTTGAAGAAGCCGGATTGGCGGGGTTTGGAGGGGGCGGCTAAATCGGCGGCTGAATCGGCGGCTCCGGCGGCTAAACCGTTTTTACCGCCGGCGGCTAAATCACTATTGCCGCCGGTTTTACCGCCCACCTTGCTGGCCGGCACTGCCGCCTTCGTATAAGGCACATCCGGCTGACGCGAGTACGGAAACAAGGGCATCACAGCAGTCACCTTTTTAGCCGAAGCAGTCTTGCAGGCGGAAATCATAATCAACAACTCGATGAAATTGTCGTTCACGTGACCACAGCCGCTCTGCACGACGTAAACGTCCTTTTCCCGCACACTGTCGCGGATCGTCACAGAAGTCTCGCCGTTTTTGAATTTCGCCAAATCCACGTTGGACGGCTCGATGGCCAGATTGGCGCAGATTCGGTCCACCAGTTTCGGGTGAGACGAGCCCGAAAAAATGGTGGCGGAACGCATGTTGGACGCTATGGCGGGTAAAAGTTTAGGCGCGCGGCTAAAACAAGGATCTCAAATATACTACACTCCGCGGCTAAAACGAGGAGCTAGGATATTTGGGCTTGTTGAAGAGGAACGAGCAGTGGTGTGGAGGTGGTGAGGTTGACAGTTGTGCAGTGATATTTTTGACCGACAACTTTTATATGCATGTAGAGTTTAATTGGGTTAAGGTTTGGTTGCATGTGGGGTGGTGGAAGTGCAACTGGAAGTGTGAGAAAAGCTGGTTGTGCCCTCAAGAAGTCACGTGATGTTGTCTATTTGTTGCGGTCACGTGATATCACCAATTTAAAGTTCAGCCGTCAAACTCTGATCCGAATCGGGCAAGTACACGTGGGTGATTAGTAATAGGGTGAATATGTTAGTAATAAATCTGAGAAAATGGAAAATCGTACAATTAGCCGGATTCTAGTGTCTGTGAATTTTCCAGATTTTTTTCCACTAATATTGGCCACGTTATTCATAGTTTCAGTTTCCCGGAATTATGCTGATTAATCAAAAGAAATCGGAAAAAATCGGAAAAAATCGGAAAACGCTAAAATACCGCTCTACACGGTGTCACGTGACTCCAAAATCACTTACAGCCCGTTAAGACCCGGAAAAACACCTCTACCACCACTTTTCTCCCCCACCAATTATTATACACGTGTTTTTCGTCGATAAGACTGAGACAGGCGCTAAAAGCGCTAAAATCGATTCTTGGCGGCATCACGTGACCAATGACAGCAATTGGTTATATTTATATAGATGTTTCGGGTTTTGATGAGTAATCAGGTGATTGAGGGGGGGAATTTTACTGGACATAATTTGGGCGGGTATTTTGGCGGCTAAATAACCGCCCTGAGTTGGTCGTTTATTTTTAGTGAATTTATTCGATTTTCTGCACATATTTTCACTTAGGCTAATCCCTGCATTATCATTGGCTCATCACCTGCAGATTAGATTGATAATTTAAAAGTAGTTGAAATCGCGCAGTCACGTGACCAGTGAACAACAACACCATGACCATTGGTTTCATCACAGCCATTGGTATCACCGCTATCCGGAGTTCTCCGGCCAGCTAGGGTTAGGGCTATCAGGGTTAGGGTTGTATTTTCAGGGCTAGGGATAGGGTGGGTCGGGCTTCCCGGTCAGTACTTCTAGGGCTAGGGTACTCGGGTTAGGGTTACTCGGATTAGGGTTACTCGGATTAGGGTTGAAACCCCGAATTGGGAAGTGGAGCCGGATCAAGTCAGAACCTTATTTCGACATCAGGTGAGCCCGCAGGAGAGATCCACAGTGGAGAGGGGAGGTGGATTAGGGGATTGTGGTTAATGTGATTTGGTGTGTACCGCATGGGAATCGAACGGAGAGCTGTTTAAATGATTGTCGTTCTGAGGAATCGAACGGAGAAGTATTTCATTACTTTTAAGTGTAATTCTGGGGAATCGAACACATGACCTTCCGCCGTAAGACCTTGATCATTTCCGAGCCGCATGGAGAGGGGTTTTTTGGAACTGCTTACTAATCCATGTATAGTGATCAAAGGTCAGCGAAAATTAGACTGGCTTAGTCAGCATGAAAATCTGCATCTTTCTGTGCAACTTTTAATGTCACGTGATCAATACTGAACAAGTTATGAGCTTACGTCATCAGAACAGGACACATGTGCATTTAACTCGGCTAGTATGGATTGTAGAGTCACGTGAGTGGTACCATTGTTCTTTTTAAGATCACGTGATTCGAATGGTGGTAATTTCAAGTCACGTGATTCGATTTTAAGGTTTTCAGACCGACCCATAAATCTGCAACAATATGCACTGTCAAAATAACATGCATAAAACAGGTCATTTATGGCAGATGTGTTCATCACGTGATATGTCACGTGACATTCTCACCACCTTCCAGCTTAGTCAGCAAAACCGTTTTACTCCTCTACGATTACTGATCAGATTATGAGTTTCTCTACACCATCGTATTCATCACGTGATTGAAATTTGCACAATTAGCAAAAAATACGATTACGTAATCTCTTTATATTCTGCTGACTAATTTCCCCATTTTTCTGCGCCCACTTTTGTCCTCAAAGTTTACGTCGCGATAAGGCGTTTTCCACCGCGGCGGCTAAACGTGCATGTAGGCGGTTAAATGGGCGGTTAAGGGTGTGTAAATTCGCGGAAAAATGCCTTTAGTTTGATCACGTGACTCTGATATTTGCGGCTATTTCTTTCAAATTACCGCGCGGGTATTTCTTCGTTTGTTTACTTACCCAAAATAAGGTTCACAGGGGCTGTCCCAATTGGCCGGTCTAAGTATAGTTTACATTCCTGGCCAGAAACCTTATTTTTAGTTGCCCCTTTCTGTTGGGGGCTGGTTAGAGCTTCTTTTCTACTTACCCCTTCATCGACGACAACAGGTGCGACGGTATATTTGCTTGAATCACGTGATACAGTGAATAACACGTGACCAAAAGGTGATACACGTGATCAGCGAGAATTTGCGAGTTTTTTGGTGCCCCTATTTACCCGCCAGGTTACCCGCCCAACCCATTACACGACTCTTGTGACCCATCACATTACCCGTGTAACCCGACACCCGCGACACCCACGACATAACTTGTGTGACCCCATCACATAACCTCTGTGACCCCTTACACAACCTCTGTGACCCCTTACACAACTCTTGTCACCCCACGACATCAGTCTTGTAACCCACGACATCAGTTTTGTCACCCCACGACACAACCCTTGTAACCGTCAGATTACTTAGGCTGTCAACTAAGTCGTCAACTAATTACTTGACCCGTCAACTAAAATTCTCAAACCCCAACTAAACCCCAACTAATCCTCAACTAATCACCAACATGGTCAAAGGAAGAAAGAACAATCTCCCCGTGGACCTGGAGGACTCCCAGCTCGGACAACTCAAGGGCAAACGAGACCAGGTTATTGCCGCCACCAAGACTCTTGAATTAGCCGCCCAAAACGCGTCCTGGGCCATCAAGGACTTTCATTCCGAGTTTGCCACCATCATCGGCAAACTTCAGAATTTAAGCGACGAGCAAATCGAGGCGCTTAAATCGCTCAATTTAGCCGCCCTGCCTGAAAAGGGAGTTTTTCTGGATTCCAACAATCCGCTCTTTGGAGGCCGTCCTGCTGAAGAAGAACTCACTCCTACCGGCCGAAAGAAGCGCAAGCGGGTAATTGATCCCTTAATGCCGAAAAAGCCGATGACGGTGTTTTTGGCCTTTTCCACCGAGCAACGGGCGGTTATTCGAGCCGAGCGGGAAAAACGAGGATTGCCGCCGCTTATTAATGTGGACATGGCCAATGAAGTAGCGCGGCTATGGGGACTTTTACCCGAGGCGGCTAAAGAGCCTTATAAGGTTCGGTACCAGGAAATGCTGGCCCAGTACCATCTGCGAAAGGAACGGTATTTGGCCACCAAGAACCCGGCGCTTATTGCTGCGGCGGCTAACTCGGCGGCTATTTCGGCGGCTATCGAGGATGATGCTGAGGAAGACTTTGAAGAGGCCGTGGAACAGGTCCAGGAAGAGGAGAGAAAGGAGAAGCGGGCTAAGAAGGAGAAGGGGGAGAAGGTGAAGAAGGTCAAGAAGGAGAAGAAGAGAAAGGAGTAACCATGAGCGTAGCGAATGGTTCTTTTTGAGATCACGTGATTAAAGCACGTGATTTTGACGTTTGTCACGTGTTTTAGCGATTGGTCACGTGTCTAGCCTCTGTCCAGCTTGTTTCCAGCTTGTCTCCACCCCCCTGGCTGTATTTTTATGTAATAAATGTATTTTGTGTGTTTTTATGAACAGACGCATGGTCACGTGATTGGAGGTGGGGAGTGTGCGTTTTGTGTCTTTATTTTTGAAGTGTGCGTTTCTCATCTTTATCGGGCTGTACATAAAACGTCTTTACCAAAATGTGCATAAAACGTCTCTATCGAACTGTGCTTAAAACGTCTTTACTGAAGCGTTATTCGTCTCTATTTCTGAGTGTACATTTCTCGTCTCTATCGGAATGCATAGCAGTGCATGGTGCCAAGAGTGCTTTACCAAAATGTACATAAAATGTCTTTATCTAAATGTGCGTTTTGTGTCTTTGAGAAACTGTGCGTTATCTAGTCTTTATCGGACTGTACATAAAAGGTCTCTATCGAACTGTACATAAAACGTCTTTACAAGTACTGGGGTGTACATCTTCCGTCTCTATCACAATGCATTGCAGTGCATAAATGCCAAAAGTGCGTTTTCGATCTTTACCAAAATGTACATTTTCAGTCTTTAAGAGACTGTGCATATTCTGTCTGTAAGACTGTGCTGTCTTTAAGAGACTGTGCGTTTTGTGTCTCTAAGATACTGTGCATAATCAGTCTCTACTGTGATGCACTTTTACTGTCTTTAGTACGGAGTACAGTGTATAGTAGAACAGGTACTGAAAAAGTACAGGTACCGGAAATATCGAAATAGCGGTACCATTCTACTCCCCTCTCTCCGCTGACTCGAATGGTATGATAATATCTGCCTCTCTCAGTACAAAAATCTCGAGATAAATGCGCCTTTACTCTACATTCTAAAGTGTGCGATTTCTGTCTTTACAAAAGTGTGCAAAAATCGTCTTTAAGAGACTGCATTTTGAGGACTGTGCATAAATAGTCTCTAAGAGACTGTACATAAAATGTCTTTAGCAGAATGTCAGTTTTCTGTCTCTATTGCCCAGTGTGCATATTCCATCTTTACAGGAGTGTGTCTTTTCTGTCTTTACAAAAAGTAGAGACCTCGGCAGCTGTTACTCCTTACAAGTTCCGCTACATTTAAACTTTTTCTTTTGTATCATGATCGTCAAAAACCGTTTATGGAGTGTCTCTCAATGGTACCATCAGCAAACAATTCTGTAGGCACGAAAACTCAACAAAATCTGTACGAAACTGATCGCAGGAGCACGCTGACTCCAACCGTCAAGCTCCCGTTTCTTTCTAATCATTATTCAGCGAGATGTCCTCGAGTTACTATGTCGACTTTGGTGTATCTCGACGAATATTGAGGGGAAGGAGTTGAAACCTCTCAAGTCACGTGACAGTACTGTACTAAAGATTCTGTGCAAGTTCCACCTTGATAGACCTGTTGTGGAGTGTTTTGGAAGAGTCACTTGAAATGGACCTAATAATTACTGATGACTCAAGATGACTCAAGGTGACTCTCTTTCCCATGACTCTTTTGGTAGGGTAACTCCATCATTTCGTTTGAGGCTGATATTATTCCACAGCAAGAATTTTGAGGCTGAAATTTTGGGGCTGAAATTTTGGGGCTCATGAGGCACGACCTTAATTGTGTCTAGCCGATTGAAATTGTGAAATATCAGAACTAGAGAAATGAGAGTGGTACCATTGTCATCAGCAGCGTCTGGCGAGCATTTTGGTACCACTTTTGAGCGGTTCTGGTAAGCTTAAGGAACTCCAACTACTAGCTGTCATATTTTAAGGTCGTCGTGAAGAATCATTTCTGAGCCGCATGGTATCAATCTCCCAGGTAGAGCCATATCTCGGAAGTTGTTACTCTAAATAACAAGATAGGGGTACCATTCGATTCGGCGTGCCTACGTTACTGTATAAAAGGCCTCCAGTTGAAAAAAATGTGAAGGGAGAATTTTATGGTCCTGTGTGTATCCTACAGACTGTTAACGATACTAAAAAACACCTGGAACACACAGACCAGATCATTCTGCTTCTTCTGAATGTCTTTTTATTTCTCTGGCACTCTTTTTGGTGGACTTTTCGCAAGTTTGGTTTTTTCCTGAAACAGTCAATAGCGTAACTTCATAAAAGACGACACAAAAGGTAGTATCGTATCAATATAATAAATCTGAGCATTGATCAAAATACATGGCGGGTAGTGGAGTAGAATGGTATAGGTTAGGTATGGCTGGGGTTCTTCCTGGTGGTGTTGGAGACTGTTGTTGTCGAGGTATCAATGTCAGGTGGATTTACTCCATTACTTGGCTTTAGTGGAAGTTAAAAGTTGCAGTTGGGACAATACTTCAATTTGGGGAGCTCTCCATAACGCCAATTGGGCAGTACTTGGCATTGCTTGAGTAAACTAAGGCTTGCTCTAACTTCATCAGTGTTGACGATAGCGACTCTAGATTTTGGCAGTGGACCCAGGTTGCCCGTATATACCATGTGGTAAAAGCCCGACCATTTTTGAGGCCCGGAATGCCACTCTGAGTGGTGCTCATATCTCTACCCCAAGCCGTGCGGCTCGGAAATTAACACCACTTTATTTTGGGGCTGCTCAAAAAACTGGATTACTGTTATGTGTTTTATTACTTGGCTTTAATAGAGGTTAAAGTTTGTAGTTGGGACATTACTGCACTCTGGAAAACTCTTCACAATCCTAATTAAGCCGTACTTGACGTGTCTTGAGTAACATGAGGCTTGCTATATCTTTGCCAGGATTGAAGACAACGACTTCAGATTTGAACTGTAGGGTCAGCCCAGCTAGATATACCTCCTGTCAAAAGTTGGGTCAGATACGAGCCCCGGAATAGCACTCTGAGTGGTCCCTCAAACACTACCCCAAGCCGTGCGGCTCATTAATTCAAACTGTGCAGACCTTATAGGGCTATACCTTAAATCTGAAGACATTCAAGGAATCGGTCAGATATCAGTGGATGACAGTGCGTTTCAGATGTAGGAGGTCTACTGGTACCGAAGTACTACCATTCGAAAGAGGCGGTTCTCCTGATCACAGTGGTACCACTCTTACAGTATTTCAGAAACGTTCAAACCCATAAATCGCGTTTCCCTGTATCTCGACGTGGGGGCATTAAATTGAGATGTGAAGCTATCAGTCACGTGATGAGCCCTCCATAAGCTACTGTGGGAATTTTCAGCCAAATCGCTTCAATAAGTCGCGTTTTCAAGAGGGGCACTCGGCGTGCGGCTCGGAATTGATTCTAGAAGGTTGTTTTACCTTGAATAAAAAAGTCAGCACATCTAGCTGGGTAGTGGTCAGATGGCTGGAAAAATAGTACGGTTAGATTAAGCAGATTCAGGGGATCATTTTGGTACTACTCTTACTGTGTTTTCTCCGAAATAAAACAGAATCAATGTTGTGTTAGCAAAAGTCTTAAATCTGAAAATTTCCCGATTAGGAAATACCTAATTAGGATGTACTTGATGTAAATCCTGTTGAATCAGCAAAGTGAGTATAACTCGACCAGGAGGGCTGGAATCTGAAATTTCATTGCTGGAGTCACATGACGGGCTCCCAGAGAATGTGCTGTCTAATTTTCAGCCAGATCCAGACACTAAAACCCGTTTTGAAGAGGGCTCAAAACACCACCCCCAGCCGTGCGGCTCGGAAATGATTTCTGACGAGGTTCACCTTAATTCAGAGAAGAACGAGGGAGCTCAACATTTCGCTGAGTAGTGATCCAATAGATAAGAGAGCTGTACCGTTGCAATCAGCGTCATCGTGTGATCAAAATGGTACCACTTTTTGGCCGTTTTGGAACGGGACTGTAGCTCTGCTTCAACACTTAGTCCCTCTAAAATGTGCTACGATAATGATATCGAAAATCTGAAACACTAGCTTCGTAAAGAGACATTCCTGAGTCGATTGATACCAGTCACGTGACTTTTTTGGAGTTACTGAACGTGAGATATCGCTCTACCCTGCTCATAATTGTTAGCAGAGCACACAAATATCAGTAGCAGCTCAATACTGGCTGAAAGAAGATGGGAGTGCCTGGAATCACGTGACTAGAGCAAGAAGAATGTGCTGTCCAAAATTTAGCCCAATCGCTTTGATAAGTCGTGTTTTCAAGAGGGCTCAAAACACCACCCCTTCACGTGCGGCTCATTAATTCGAGTCACTGAAGGCCACCTTATTTCAGGGCGGCTGGGCTGAGCGGCACATCTCGCTGAATATTCACTAGAATGAGACGAGAGCTGTACCATTGAAGTCAGTGTCGTCGTGGGATCATTTTGGTACCGCTCTTGCCAAGTTTCGAAAGAATGCGAAAGTGTTGAGGTCTCAGCATTACAGGTAGACTGTGAGGACCACGCAAAAACCGCTACAGTAACGGGAACAAAAATCTGAGCTCACTTTAGTAGTGCAATGTAGGTCTTCTGATTTGAATGGTACAAGTCACGTGACGTCCAGAGCCCCAGATCTCGAGATACAGCCATCTCGTCGGGATCGAACAAAGCCTAGTTCAGTCTACTTGGACTTTACACGAACTCTACTACGATAGCAAACGACTCGAGCCCTGTAACTGCGGCTGTCAAGTGTGGATAATGCAACTTTGGGAAAGCGGCTCCAGAAACTGATCCAGGCACGGAATCAAAAAACAAAGTAGTTCATCTAACTCCCCGAGACTCCAGCTATCTAATGGTACTAGTTTCGAGGCGATAGCAGCACTCTCTGTAAAGTTGACTATTCAGAAAGAGAGACCTTGACTGGTCAGATGAGAATGCAGGAGTGACTTTATGACAGTAATCAGAGTGACAGTCCTTCTAAAACCCGCTAGAGTAACGGTATCGCAAATCTGAGCCCAGTTTAGTAGTGCAAACCGGGCATTCTGATTCGATTGACACCAGTCACGTGATCACTAGAGCTCCAGAACTCGAGAAACGACCTGCCCCAACCGACTCTAACAATCTCCCTTTTAAAGCAAACAACACTTGGCGTGTCACCCTAGATGCAGGTACTGATTTCTAATTTCGAGAAGCTGTCCCAGAACCTGCTACCGACACGGAAACAGAATAAAAAATAGATGACTAGACTCCCCCAGACTCCAGTTCTCGAATGGTACCACTTTTGAGTCGATAGCAGCACTTTCCATGGAGTTGAGATTGTCCTTGACTGGTCAGATCAGAGTCAGATGAGCCTGTCTAATTGCGTTGGCAAAAGACACTCCATGTCAGTAGCCCTCTCTAAAAGGTGCTACAGTGACGGTATCGGAAATCCGAGGCCAGATTAGTACTGCGATGTGACTACGCTGAGTCGAATGATACTAGTCACGTGATAATTAAGGCACCAGATCTCGAAATACAGTCATCTCGTCGCGTTCGAACAAAGCCCTGATCATCCTACTTAGACTTTATACGGACTGTGCGTAATCCATCTTTAACTAAATAACAAAAAAACTATCTACGCAAAGTGTCATGGCCACAAGAGGGCTCTCAAAATCTGACAGAGTAACGGTATCGAAATTCTGAGGCCACTTTAGTAGTACAAACCGGGCATTCTGAGTGCAATGATACTGGTCACGTGATCACTGGTGCTACAGAACACGAGATACAGCCTTCTCGTCGCGTTCGAACAAAGCCCAGTGTGGTCAATCTTGGCAGGTAAAAATCCATCTTTAACTAAATCTTTATACGCTCTTTGTCTCTCCTAGACGCATGGCCACAAGAAGTCACCAAAAACTGCCACAGTCACAATATCGAAATTCTGAGCCCAGTTTAGTAGTGCAAACCGGCCCTTCCGATTCGATTGACACCCCCCAATAGTCAGTCAGAGTTCCAGATCTCGAGATACAGCCACTTCCCCGGAACCATTTACACTCACTGTACAAATTCCATCTCTATCTCAAAGTCTATACGCACTGTGCGTAATCCATCTTTAACTGAATCTCTATACGGACAATGCCCTTTATGAGACGTGGCTACATGGGGTCTCTCAAAATCTGCTACAGTCACAATATCGCAAATCCGAGGCCAGTTTAGTAGTGCAAACCGGCCCTTCTAAATCGAATGGTACCACTCACGTGATCACTAGAGTCCCAGATCTCGAAATACAGCCATATCGTCGTGTTTAGACAAAGCCCAATGTGACCAGCCTTGGCAGGTAAGAATTCCATCTCTAACTAAATCTGTATACGCTCTTTGTCTTACCTACATACAACACAGGACAGTTACATGAAGGCTCTCTCAAAACTGCTACAAGGACTCAATCGAAAATCCAAGGCCAGATTAGTACTAGAATGTGACCCTTCTGAATCGATTGACACCAGTCACGTGACGCCCCGAGCTCTTGAACCCCAGATACAGCCCTCTCCTCGCCACCATCTACACTGCTGTACAAATCCATCTCTCCGGCTGTGCATAATCCGTCTTTATCGGAGGCTAAAAATAACTCGCCTCACCTTACTCTTAATAATACATTTAGCTATATAGCCAGGTGTTCCCCGTCAGATTGAGGTGTCAGAAAAGGCAGAGCAACAAGGCAGCACCACAACAAAGACCAAGTCAGCAACAAAGACAGACACCAGAGCAGTCACATCGGACTCCGACTGACTCCAAAAATTCCGACTCCGAAATTCTGACTCCAGAATTTGTCACAATCGAGAATCGAACTGCGGCACTCAGAGGATGGAGTCCAACATGACGTCACAGTGTCTGACCCAGACTATGTCAGTCTGTCAAACAAGAGCAGCCTTGATACCCTTCCTTGGAACCCATCGGACTACGTCCTCTGAGTTCCCGTGGTCCCTCTGAGTTCCGTGCTCTCTCCTGAGGGCGAAAAACCTCGGACTACGTCCTCGGCTTTTCTGACAGGACCGCCTCAGCCACAGCCTGCTCGGACTACGTCCTTCCAGGCTCTGGCTTCGGCTCAGTCTCGCCCACCTCCACCTCCACAAACGTATGTTCATGCCCCTCTCCCTTGACCAATCTCCCCTCCTCATCATACGTGCAAGCACTAATTCCCTGCACCCAAGGATCTGCCCAAATCTCCTCCAGAGTCGCGCGTTTCTTTGGATCCACCGTCAACATGCGTCCAATGATATGTCGCGACTCCCGTGGCAGCCGGTTCAACAACCGCATCGGGCCCTTGGTCACTTTTTCAGTGGTCTCATCCACCTCTGGCTCCGACACAAACAGCTTGAACGAGTTGTCACTGAGCTTGGGGGCCTTCCAGGGGAACCGTCTCAACGTCATGCAACAAAAGACCACGGCTATCGACCAGATATCCGTCGGCGTGGGATCGTACTTGTTCTGCTGACTCAGCACCTCTGGTGCGAGGTACGGGTCTGATCCTACGACTCCATGGGCCATCACAATCCCGGTTTCAAACGGGTACTTGAACACCGACGCGGATCCAAAGTCAATGAGTTTCAGAACTCCGTCCTTGGTAACCACACAGTTATCGAGCTTGAGATCTCTGTGGGCCAATCCCATGGAATGCAGGTACGTGACGCCGCTCAACAGCTGCTTGAAACAGCAGGCGACCTCGTTCTGGCTCATTTTGCCGCTCATGACGATGGCGAAAAAGTCGTACGGACAAAACTCCATCACCTCAAAGAACCGCCCGTCGTCCTGGATAATGTCCAGCGTCTCGACAATGTTGGGGTGATGCAGAGTCGAGCCGATACAGAACTCGGCAGTCACCTTTTTCGAGTACTCGCGCTCGGACTCGTGCTGGTGCCGTGGCCGGAACTCTTTGACCGCAAACGTCTTGCCGTCACTCTGGCGGTGGAGCAACCGCACAGACCCTCCGGCTCCACTGCCCAGGACTCGGCCGGGCTTGCCCCACTTGCCAAAACCAATGGAGGCAATGTGGGACTGTGACGAGGACCGGGAGACTGAGGGCGTAGTGTTTTTGGCCGAGGATTGAGACACGGGCCGGCTTCGGGGGATGTGGTCGCTGTCGGCGTCTCTTTCCCGGTTCTTTCGGTTTTTCAACTTGCTCGATTTCTTTTTGAAAAACCGCTTGAGCTCGGCCATGGACCCGGACGAGCGGTGGAAGTTGCCGGAGGCCTCGTCGGTGTTGATGCGGCGGTCGGGGGAGGACCGGGAGGAGGACCGGGACCGCGCGAACCGGAACCGCGGCGCGATGGAGTCCACGTCACGTGACGAGATCTGCGGTGGGCGGTGCTGGCGCGCGTAGGGGTCGTGGGCGTCTGCCTCGGGGAAGATGGACGTGTCTGCGATTGACCCGGGGCGGGAGCCTGGGCGGGATGAGGGGCGGGACCCGGGTCGAGAGCCGGGTCTGGACGGTGAGCCCAGAGAAAAGTGGACTTGGCTGGTGGTGGGGTTGGGGGTACCAGGGTAAGGGCCCGATCCGGGGGTGCCAGGGTAAGGGCCAGATCCCGGAGTTCCAGGGTTAGGGGTTCCAGGGTTAGGGTTGTGTCCCGATCCGGTAGCGCCCAGGTTAGGGCCAGGGTTAGGGTGTGTCGCTTTATCAAACGACACAATGCTGGAGGAACTCGAGGGAGAATCATAGGCGTCGTCATTGGCCATGCCTAGAAAGACGGCTGACGGACGATGAGACCGTGAGGAGGTGCGAGAGGTGCCATTGTTGTGGGAGTTGATTCGCGAGGTGGAATTGGGCGAATGGGGGGAGGGCGAGGGAGTGTGGCTCTCTGTGAGAGTTAGTTTGTGGAAGTCGTCCATAGTCAGGGGTGGCAACCAGCGGGTTGTGTGTCTAACGATGGGTTTGGTTGTGTGTTTAACTACTGGTTGTAGTTTAGTTGGTGTTTAGTTGACCTCTAGTTGGTGTTTAACAAATAGTTAAGCACCGAGTTGTTGTTAGTTGACAATTAGTTGAACAGCTAACTGTGTCAATTGTGGTGGTAGTAGTGTGGTGAGGTGACAGGTGTAGTGTCGTGGGTCACAGATGTTATGTCGTGGGTGACAGAGGTCTTGTGATGGGTGACAGAGGTCTTGTAATGGGGTCACAGAGATGATGTCGTGAGTAATCCTGATCTAATGTGACAGAGGTCGTGTGATGGTAACGACAGTACTCTCGTGGTGGTAACGACAAAAGTAATGTAATGCCAATGACACAGGTTATGTCGTGGGTTCCGTTTTGCTGTTGATGTACTCCGTAGATGAGTCACAATCGGAAGAGCCGTATTGTTGTCGGAATTGAGCCGTTGATGGATTTGTGTTTGTGTCACGTGATCACCTGTTGAGTCTGTTTTTGTAACTTATGACAGAAGTAATGTCGCGGGGTGACACTGAGTATGTCGTGGGGTGACACTATCTATGTCGTGGGTTGATGAAGTCGGTTGAAATCGCTAAAACCGTCAAAAAGTCACCCGATTTCGCTCAAACAAAAACCAATCGCTTCGTCTGGGTCTGTAGATTCTGGAACAAGTTCTCCGGTCCGATTCTGAGCACTATTCGCAGATTTCACAGCCAATGTCGTGGGGTCGGTGAAAGTAGGAAAAAGTTGCCGCCAAAGTTGCCTCCAAAGATGCTGTCAATTCTTTCTGTGTTAGTTAAGCTGTATCACGTGACCCAAAAACTGTCCCTCTTTGATTGTTCTACCGCCGTTTGTGTAACGTACCTTTTTGTGTCGGTTTTGCTCCGTTTGTGTCGGTTCCGTTTTGTGTCGCTTGTGTCGGTTCCGTTTGTGTCAGTTCCGTTTGTGTCGGTTGCGTCGTATTCGCTGCCAAGCCCTCGTATTCGCTTAGGTCTCCTTTCTTTGTCTGTCTGTGTCGTTTGGGGAACGCGGTTGCCTCTTCTGAGCCGTTTGTGTCACAAGAGAAACCTCGACGATAGTGTCATGGGTAATATTGACGCATCAACCTAACTAAGTTGCGGTGGTAGATTCTCCCAAAAGCTTAAAAAGCTTAACTGGAAATGTGTGGGGGGAAGTGGAGGTGTAGAACTTTTGATCTGGTAACGTGATTGAAAAGGGGGGAGCGGGAATCGAACCGTCTCAGTCACGTGACTCGATTCCAACTCTCAAATCACAAATCGAGCAACTACATCTCATTTTAGAAACATCTCTTTTTTTTATGCGGCTCACTCATTACATAACTGCAGTAATACGTGCAAGTACGGAGTACATTTCTTTGCTGGGGATTTCTGCTGCTCACAGGCGGCTGAGCAGTTGTAGTTGATTAGTCAGCGGGAGACGTGACATGACTTGTGTGGTGGGCACGACATGAAGTCTGTGGTGGGCACGACATGGGCCATGTAATGGGCACGACATAGGTCATGTAATACCGGGGTACCCACGACATTGTTCATGTAATGCCCACGACATGACCTCTGTAGTGCCCACAACATTGTCTATGTCATGCCCACAACATTGTGTATGTCACGGAACCTGGCCAACTCACCCAATCTAGACCAAATCACTCCGGACAAAATCGGGATAGATTATGACCAAGTCCCAGAAGTCACGTGACCTATCCTCTTAGTCATCATCATTTTATTCGAAATTCTACAGATTTTTCAATCTTTCCAAGTCTTTCCAATCCAGCTCGGCTACAGTACGAGCCGAATAAAATTAGACCTCCCGCAAAAAACGGTTGATGACGGAACTTTATTCAAAGTGGGAAAAGTGTTGAAAAATTAGAGAGAAAAAACTTATAATCAGGTCTGTGCGGTGAGGGACAGGGTTAGGGTATTTGTGTTTAGTGTCAAAAGAATTCACGTGATCTCCTGAATACGCTGATACTAGTCACGTGACGCTAGCGACATTATTGGCGGAGATAGCTGTAATACCGGGCCAAAACAGAATTTCGACGGTAAGGTCATAATCTGTGTTCTCACGTGACCTAGATCACGTGCTTTATTTCACGTGTCCTGATACACCCATTTTGTCCTCCCCAGCAGTTAATTTCCGGTGGTAGCATCATTTCCGGATTTTGACGTCACGTGATCAGCCTTATGTAATATTAGTTACCAGATGTCTTATGTAAGCCTTTGTAACCTCCTGCTGGTCATAACCTATAGTCATAACCTGTAGTCATAATCAGTGGTCATAACCTGTCACATGACCCCAATCATAACCTGTTGTCATAACCTGCTGTCATAACCTGTCTCGTCACCTGACCCCACTCATAACCTCTTCTCACAACTCCCCCCGCTGACTAACAAACTCTATGCACTCCTTCATCTGACACGCTCCATGTCACCACCACACACAACACAACACACGACATTGATGGAGTCACTACTGACGGAAAAACAACGGCGCGACCTGGAGGCGAGTATTTTCGCTTACGTCAGCAGGCTGACTAACGACGAGGATTTGCTGAGTAAGCTGGCGGGAGTTCTTAGTCAGCCGGAAAAAACCGAGGATGACGAAGGACAACCCGACGATTCTACTCATAAGGCGTCGGCTCTATTGCTGGAGAAAAAATGGATCAGTGTGATCCGCTTACAAAGAAAAGTGATGGATCTGGAGTCACGTGTGGAGGCTGCCGAGCGAGAATCTGCTCATAAGGGCAACGGAGGAGGGTTAGGGGGAGGGTTAGGGGATCCCAAAACATGGTTACCTAAGACGTCGCGGTTCAGCCTATTACATAAGCAGCCCGTGAATGCCGTGTCTTTCCACCCGTTTCACTCAACCCTAGCCTCGGCGTCCGAAGATGGCAATATCAGGGTTTGGGATTACGAATTGGGCGAGTTGGAGCGGACGATTAAGGCTCATACGAGGGGGGTGTTGGATTTGGATTTTACGTCACGTGATAAGTCACGTGATCAAAATTCGGGGTCACGTGACCAAAATTCCGAGTCACGTGATTTGCAAAATTCCACATCACGTGATTTGTCACGTGGGTCCCGCGCCCTCTTAGTCAGCTGCTCTTCCGACCTAACCATCCGAATCTGGGACCCTAACCACGAATACGCAAACGTCAAAACCCTAACCGGACACGACCACACGATCTCCGCGGTGAAATTCACCGAATCGGGCGATCACGTGATTTCCGCGTCACGTGACAAAACAGTTCGTGTTTGGTCCGTGCAGTCCGGGTTCTGTGTCCGAACAGTACACGGTCACGTGGATTGGGTCAAGTCATGTGCGTCGCTCAACGAAGAGTTTATTTTTTCGGCAGGGATCGATCACGTGACCCGCGTTTCCGATTTCGTGTCAGGTGACCACAAGCAAACCTTAATTGGCCACGATCACGTGATTGAGGGTGTTTGCGTCTACTCTAGGGCTAGGGCAGGACTGCTGACTAAGCTTGATAAGTCATCAAGTTACTTTGTCATTTCGTGGTCACGTGACAAAACAATTCGCGTCTGGTCGTCACGTGGAGATCCATTACTAATCCTCAGAGGCCATGATAACTGGGTTAGGGCTGTTTTATTACATCCCGCAGGTCGTTATCTCGTGTCTGTGTCAGATGACAAGACTATGAGATGTTGGGATTTGGAGCAGGGCGGAAGGTGTATTAGGGTTGTGGAAGCACACAGTCATTTTGTCACGTGTTTGGCCTGGGCTCCGGATGATGTTAATGGTAGGGTTAGGTGTGTTGTTGCGACTGGGGGGGTTGATGGGCAGGTCAAGGTCTGGAAGTGATGACTAAGCGCAGCTTAGTCAGAACGGACAACAACCTGTTGGTTACGTAAGCCGACTCATAATCTGTGGTTGCGTGATCCCCAGCGAGATTCTGACCACTTTTGGAGGGGTTATGAGTGGTTCTGACGTGATCACGTGGTTCCAAAGGGTTTGTACATCCACTCATAAGGTGTGAGAATTAGTCATAACCTGTCGGGAAATACTCATAACCTGTGCAGAGATACTCATAACCTGTCAAACCGAAATGTGCACGTGTTTTTCATGTGATTGAACTCGGTGGAGGTTGATGCCGTTTTGGACATGTCTGGAAACGTCTGACGGTGTCTGCCATGTCCTGATGACTAAGCAGATAATACAGTCACGTGACCCAGGAAATTACGTCAGCAGGCCAGATTTCATGTCTGTCACGTGACTAGGTAAAAATTCGGACTGTTCAATCAGTCTGTGGTTAGAAGAATGTATTTGTATCTGACGAGGGTGGTAGTTGTAGTCACGTGATTGGAGGGGGTGAGTGTGCGTCGAATAGGTCACGTGGCCCATTATACACTAGTCATAACCTCTCTGTGCTTACTAATCATTCCACAACAGCTCCATCTCGTCGTACAGAGGTGGCAGCCAAAATCTAAGACCATCACGTGACTCCGAATGACCACTTCTCAGTACTAAAGTGAGCTTCGATTTTCGATATCTTTACTGTAGCGTATTTTGGGGTACTTTATTGTAAACAGAATAGATGTGTCTATCTCACGTGAGAGAGCCTAAAACGAAAAAGTGATATAATAAAGTGGCATTATTTTTGTTTGATTAGTCAGATTGAAAAGGTCACGTGATGCTGCCGTTTCTCTGTCGTGTGTTCTGACCTTACAGATGTCCAACAACTTCAAATCATGTCAGCTGTGTTATTAGTAAGCAGAAAGTTTCAGAATCACGTGACGTCGAATCTGCAGACTCCAATTTACCTATTCACAACTTTAGTCACGTGATTGGCCTTTGCGTACCTTCACTTTTTTATTCTTAAAGATTTTACCTTAATAGCACTGCCA
>ULGS01000002.1:239962-263557 GCA_900519055.1 Yarrowia galli
GCCTTCCCCTAACCCTTTTAACCCTTTCCACCTCCGCCTTGACGATAGAGTTGGAGCAATGTACGATTTATAACGATAACACGGTTGCCAAAGTACACGGTTGCCATTCATCACCACCAAACACACGGTTTCCACGTCACCCCCAACAAACACACGGTTACCACGTTACACGATTGCCATGTCCTTCTTTCGCACCCTCCAATTCTCCAAAGGAGCAGTGTCACTCTTCGCCAACCCGAAATTCGAAAAGTCACGTGCTCTCGCCAAGTACATTGAAACCAATCTCAATGAGGCTGGAAAAGATGTAGGTGACCTCCCGTTTGATTTTGAAGAAACTACTTCAGCCCCAACTCTCGATCAACTAATTACTATCAAAAGTTTTGTTGAAGATAGACGAGGAATTGTGCCCACCAGTTTTTCTCCCTCCCAGGTTTTTGCCCCAGCTGCTCCAGCTCTAAAGGAGGCCGGTAAAAGTTTCCCCGAGGATTGGAAAACCAGTCACGTGATTTTGGAAACTCTTCTCAAGGCTGATACCTTTGATAATCCCACTGTTATTCGACCTATTCTTGTTGATTGGGAAAAAGGTCAGGTTGCAATTGACGATCTGGAGGAAGCCAAGAGATTGTGGCAGGAGTTGGTTACAAGGGAGGTTTAGGCGATGGTGTCTTTGCCAGGCCGATTCCGACGTCTTTAGATGGATTTATAGTTGATTGAACCAATAACAAGTAATCGTGTTTTTCTCGGGATTTGTGTGACCAAAAGTAGTAAAAGGGGTACCATCGTACTCCCCGGAATTGGACGATTCGAATGGTACCACTCTTGAACAGATTCCGGCACTATTGACGTTTCTAGAGTGGTATGTAATCAATCAGATTCAATATTGAAAAGGTGTTTTTCTCAAGATTTTGTATGATAACATCTGGGAAAAAGTGGTAAGGTTTTATTCTCCTGGATTTGCTGATTCGAATGGTGCTACGTTTGAGTCGATACCGGCACTATTGACGTTTCTAGATCGTTGTGTAATGCAATACCGAGTAAACGTAGTCTGATAATAGAAGTGTGTTTTTCTCAAAATATTAGTATGTACAACACATAGCAAAAGTGGTATGATTTTACTCCCCTTGTTGAGCTGATTCGAATGGTACCACTTCTGATTCGATACCATCCCTGCTGATGTTTCTAGACTTGAGTGCAACTCCACATGTCACAGATGACATATCTGGCCCTCACAACTTTTGCTACAGTGACGCAATTGACACAAAAGTAGTACCATTGCACTCGTCTGTTTTTCAGCTATTGAATGGTGTCAGTCTTGTTGTGTTAGGACGACAAACCACAAACCTGACACTTAGACTTAACCCAATGAATAACTGAGAAAGAAACGAGAGTCATGCTATCTCTTGCTACAGGCGTGAAATTACTACAAAACTAGTACCATCATGATCGCCCAACTCTCAGCTCTCTAATGGTACCACTTTTGAGTCGATAAGGTGAGTATCTGAAGACTTGATATGTACACTTCTTTCTACAAAAGCAAACGACTCTTGGCATGTCACTGTGATAGATTTGTACAAAAAGAGAGTCCTAGTAACTTTTTCTACAGACATTCAAAGAACACAAAAGTAGTACGGCTAGACTCGCCCGGTTTTCAGCTTTCTAATGGTACCACTTACAAGTCGGTAGGATCAATATCCATCGCCTTGACTTATAGGCTCCAGCAAAAGACTCTTGGCGTGTCACTTCAAGACATATAGCAGAAAAGAGAGTCCCTCCAACCTCGTCTACAGACATGCTATCAACACAAGACTGGTACCAATGAACTCCCCTCGTCTGGGGCTACGCAATGGTACCACTTTCAAGCCTGTTGGACAACTACCTGACATTTTCAAATCTGCCCATGCACCTCTCTGAAAAGGTGATCCATTTCCCCACTCGAATCTGACCGATCAGATCTGACCTCTCAAATCTGATAACCATTTCCGAGCCGCACGATTTGGGGGGATATTCACGATCTGAATAGGAGACTCTAGATTTCCCTACAGGCACCGGATCACAGTAAAAAGTACATCACTAAACTCCCCAGATTGTCAGCTTTCGAATGGAACTGCTTTTGGGTTGATTACGTCACTTTCCATCAACTTGATATGGTCAAAAAGAGAGACCTTGACCTGTCAAATGAGCTTGTCCAAATACGTCTTACAAAAGATACTCTCAGAAAAAGTCCCCTCTAAAAACTGCTACAGTAGAGATATCGCAAATCCAAGGCCACTTTAGTAGTGCAACTTGAGTATTCTGATTTGAATGGTACTAATCACGAGACGTCTAGAGCTCTGGAACCCCGGAAACAGCTAGTCCGGTATCTTTCTCAACAAACCCTGTTTAATCTACTTAGGCTTTAGAGAGATGGGAGTCTTTCTTCAACCGCAGCAGCAACAGAAGTTTTTACGTGTCATAGGCACGGTATCCAGATAATAGCTATATTGCATTGTTCTCCTGACCCTCAGCTTTCGAATGGTATAGTGTTCATTCACATTGGACATTGATCCGATAAACTGTTTACATTTATGGTTGGCGTCGATAATCTAAGTAAACTAGATACGCCGAGAGTGCTAATAATCGTCACAACATCATTGGAAGTACCCGGAAAATGTCAATGGCTCGTATTTGTTAGTAAGTCGAGTATTAGCTATCTTTGAGTACCCTTCAATGAGAGAGCTACTACACCGGGAACCCCGAGTTTGTACCCCTAAGTGAGATTCAGTCTTAACTAAACTCTAGGTAGATAGTGTCAAGTGGCTCTTCCCGTATCAACTTCCGCTACAGAGATGCGGCATAGACAAAAGTGGTACCATTATACTCCCCTCAATCACAGCTATCGAATGGTATCACCTTCAAGTCATTTGAGTGAGTATTCGCCGATCTGATTTATTAGACTAAAGATGGAGGTTTACCTACCACAGCAAACAACACTTGGCGTGTAACCAGAGTAGAGGAATGGTAAAATGGTGTCTTTCTAACTTCTGCTGCAGTGGTCCTTTACAAATCAGAGTAGTACCATTCTGCTCGCCTGACTCGCGGCTTTCAGTTGGTACCAGTCACGTGATCACAGACCCACTACTCGTGAAGTTGTATTTGCCACTCTTCCCAAAGAGGAAACACGATTAATCAGATTTGATCAGTCGAATTTGAGTGGGGTAATCGAGAAGCTATTTTTGGAGTGGTACATGAGCAAAAGCTGAAGAGTCAAGTAGTAGTTAGATCCCTTCGAAAGCGGTACCATTAGAAAGCCCTCGACTCCAGGAGTCCATTGGTGCTACTCTTGAGTTTATAGAGTCACTATAGGAAAAGTTGAACACATGCTATCTAGTCATCTTTAATCTAAGGGTGACACGTCAAGTGTCGTTTGCCTAGATAGAATGATGTGGATCTCGAGTCTATAAATCAAGTCTTTGGATACTCGTTCTACAAGTATAAGAGTGGCACCATTCGAAAGCCCTCGGTCACGTGATAACAGTCGTACTAGTCTCATTCTTATTGCACCTCTATAGCGGAAGTTGAGTACGCTAGGTCGCCCCAGTCACCTCAGCTGCTTTGAAGTGTTGTGCGTTCGAGAAAATACAGCTTAACAAAGTCCAAGTAAATTAAGATTGTGAAAGTTGTTAGAAGTGCACATATCTTAGGACGTACTAGGAAATTTGTCAATTCTACTTTATCTGTTTGATCCCCATAACCACAGCTATCGAATGACTCCGGTATCAAATCTGTGGCATCACCAGAACCCTGTTTTTGCATCCCTAAATGACATTTTTCCTTAACTAAAGTCTAAGTAAATGGGCTGTAGGACTGATGCAGGCATGGCTGTCAAAAAAGCACATGACTGGTACCATTCGAGAGCTGGCAGGCAGAGTAGTCCATTGGTGTAGCTCTTGTAGTGATATCACCACTGTAGAGTGAGTTAGAGGAGCCCTTTTTTTGGAGTATGGCCCAAGTCTGGGAATTGAAAAGTGCGTTTATCTCGACGTTTTTGTACTACGAGGGGTTGGTTTTATGGTACTATTCTACTCCCCTGGATCCGCTCATTCTAATGGTACAGTTTTTATCATATGTCTCCATAGTAAAATCTGGACCTGGAGGCGTTTCAACGCGAAACAAGACAGACGATAGTCCAAAGGCGATTCACCACCATGACAGAACGTTCCTGTCAACTCCTGCTACAATGGTACTACAAAGATGAGACTGGTACTAGCGTGATCCCTGAGTTGAGAGCTCTTGAATGGTACGGTTCTTGTACTTGTAGGCTGATTATTGACGGACTTTATCTAGGGACTCGGATCACCCTATTTCTGCTTACGACTTGGCGAAATAGAAATGGGTTTCCATCTTTTGTTACAGAACTTCAAATGAAACAAGAACTGTCCCAAAAGACTCGCCTAACTCTCAGCTTTCTAATGGTACCACTTTCGAGTTTCTAGAGAGAATATTCGTGGACTGGATAGCTAAGAGAAATTTAAGAGAACACATTTCCCATATAGCATCTCCCCAACTTCCGCTAGAGGTGTGATATCAAGATAAGAGTTGTACCATCGGACTCTTCTCAACCAGGGCTACACGATGGTACCGCTCTTGGGCGGATCTGACAATCAATTGAGACGTTGCTACGATAGCCTTACTCTTACTCTCACTCTCACTCTCACTCTCACTCTATTATTCTGGGCCACCTTATACCAACCCTTCCTCTTACACACCACTCTAAGCCAAACAAAGTGGCTGTTGTGTTTGTGTCTCTTGTCTTTGGTGAGTGAGTCTGTCTCTTGTCTCTGGTGTGCCTGAGTCTGTGTCTGTGTCTGTGTCTACGTCTGTGCCTCTGTCTGTGTCTGATGACGTGGCAAATAAAGACCCGGTGTTGAGTCCACTTATTTGCCACCGCAACAATTGGCATGTCATCATCGTCAGTCACCTTTTGTGAGAATAAGGTGGTGTTCAGTCCCACCCACTTTTATTCTTAGCTTCTTACACCTCACTCAAGACCACAAACACAAACACCAACGACAACACCAACAACAAGAACACAAACCAACTACAACACAAACAACAATGATACCGTCGAATTCACGATACCTGAAGCCGGTGAGTTCATCCCGAATGCCTTGATTACCTTTCAAACGATACCTATTGCTCTGTGATACCCCCTCCCCCCCCACTACACTAACCATGTCACCTTTTCTAATGGCCACGTCATCGGACTTGGACACTTCACAACGACATCTCCAGCCCTCAAACACGTCCAGACTTCTTTCGTGTCTCCCCCCAGCTTCGTCTCCCGCTTACCATCCCCCTGAGTCGTCTTTCTGACTCTCATTGAGTGCTGTCTGGCCTGGCTTGTCTACCACCGCCTCAGCCCACAACACACTTCACCACTAGGCCATCCTCACAGTTGAGAGTCCCCCATTGTGTCACTCGATTGCAGCACCTGTTTGCAGCACCTGTTTGCAGCACCTCTGTTTGCAACTATGCCAACTCCCCACGCCACATCATGTGCCAACCACAGTGAGTACGACACGCTTACACTTCATCAAACAGCACAGACAGGGTCACAGACTGGGAATGAAGCCTGAAAACTGACAGGGCTTCCTCCTCCACCACCACCTGGCCCACATCTCACGCCGAGCTGCATAACTCGCTGTCCGCCCACATGACACAACCCGTGTCACACGACCTATGTCACAGGAACATCTCGTCACCCGGCCCACCTCAGGTATCACACTAACGCAGAATCGACGCAGACACCACACACCCTCTGTGACATTCCCTTAGTGATACGCTCTGTGACTCCCCCAGTCACATACACCACAGACCCCCTGCTACAGATACAGCTGCTGCCACTCTCGGCCTTTAGCATCTTGTTGTGGCCAGACACACGGCTCCGAACCAGCCCCAAGACATCCACCAATTGACTCAGGCTCTGACTCACCCGTCACAATCGTCATGTTGCTGTTTCTGTTGCTTCGCCGTTGGTACTGCCATTGCCACTGTCACCCCACTAGTAAGTACGTCGCCATTGATTGATTGAATGACACCGGGATGACACTCTTCTTTACTAACACAGACCCCTATTAGGAGCGTTGTTGCGAAGACACACCCAGTCGCCATCTACTTACACAGCAGTCGCCCCCAGAACTCGTCTGAGCCACTCGCACAACTCGTCTGAGCCACTTCTCTCACCCTGAGCTGTCCCCATCGACGCCCATTGGCTGCAGTTGGCCCGCCCACCGGTTAACGGCATTGGATCAAGGTCGGCCAGCTGTTGACGAAAGGAACCTTCATTCCCATCTTCTGGGCCACGACACCAGCAATGGCAGCAGCCAGGCTAGAAATGGTCGTCTCAATCGGTTGAGTTCAGACAAGGTTTCGTCGAACACCGATAAGCCGGTCTCTGCAACCACCGCCGTGAGTACATTTGAACTAACCTAGGTCCGACTACTCTCCGGTGAGAGTGAGGTCATTGGTAGAGACGCTGATTCCACATCAGTGTCTGGACGTCACCGCTCTAGACAATGCAATCGCTTCTGTCCTGCGGCTGTTGTCGATAGTCATTGTCGGCAGCAGAGAACAGCCAATCGCTCACAGCCTCGATCACCCCGATCGTATGTCCTCCCTGTATTTCACAAGTGGTATCTGCTACTACTGCTGATGATGACTACAGCCACTTATCGAATGTCCTCGATTCAGTCCACGCCACCATTCAGCTTCTCTGCTTCTAGAGCTACGTTGATGATGTGTCTGCAGGCTCTGGTGTTGCTGGACGATGAAAGTGGCCTCTGGCGTGTTACTGTTGCAGATGTGCTGGTCTGAGACTCTCAACCGAGGTCGACGGGGCCTCGAATTATCTGGTGGTGGTATAGTATCAGGTTTGTTACAGGCTCTGACAATGGAGGGCGGTGCTGGTGGTGGTGTGTTCTGATACAGGCACTAACGGTCCTGGTCGATGACTCTCGGACACGTTCTCGAATCGTCTGATGGTGGTGTGTGTTACAGGCTCCGGCGGTATTGGTCGATGATTCGAGGACGTGATGGTGTGTCTTGCGTTACAAGTACAGGCTCTAACGGTCCTGGTCGATGACTCTCGGACACGTCCTCGAATCATCTCCTACTGTTGGGTCGGCAACAGTTGCTCCGCAACAATTGCCTCCGTCTGTTCTAACAATTAAAATACATACCACTATCTACTTTACTTCTTGCTCTTCTTCTCCTTCTTAGGCTCGTCCTCATCATCCTCCCGCTTTCGCTTCTTGTCCTTCTTTTCCTTCTTTTCCTTCTTATCCTTCTTTTCCTTCTTATCCTTCTTTTCCTTCTTGTCCTTCTTTTCCTTCTTTTCCTTCTTGGCCTTCTTGGCCTTCTTCTCCTCCTCCTCGGAGTCGTCAGAGTCCTCGTCGTCAGAGTCGGCGCCGGCAGTAGTGTTGCCCACGGTATCGGCGTCGGCGTTGTACTGCTTGGAAGTAGAAAGGTCGACCTTCTTGTGCTCGACCTTGTTCACGTCGGGTCGGACGGTGCCTACAATCTCCTTGCCCTCGAGCTGTCGCAGGCGGTTCTCGACCTTGATTCGGTTGTCGATGCCGAGAATGGGCACGTCCTCCCGCTCCTCGGCAAATGCGTCGTATCGCATGGACACGGAGGCCTTGGCGGCGAGCATTCGGGCAATCTTACCCTTGTTCTTGCCGGAGGCCTGGCCAATGAGGGATGCGTGGTAGATGATACCGTACTTGGGGGTATCGTGCTTGGTCTTGAGGGCTCGGAAAAGCGCCTTTTCGGCGCCGAGAATCTGGACGGTGGAGGCCGGGGCCTTGGCGAGGTTGACGAGCGAGCCGGAGTGGGCAATGAGCCGGGCGCCGACCAGCTCGCCGACCAGAGCGGTCAGGTTGGGGGCAATGGCGGCCATTCGGGCGTTGAGGTAGTTGGAGAGCTGTTCTCGGTACTCGGCAAAGTCAATCACCTGGTCGGCGAGGCACTGGATGTTCTCGAGATCAAACTCGGTGATTTCGGTGCCCATGGACACCTCGGCGGCAACCTTGAGGGCAGCCTCAATCTCCTCGGGCAGCACCTCGGACAGATCGGTCTCGGAGGCGGAGGATCGGTAGCCCATGGTCTTGATGACCCGGGCGTAGGCAATGTTGTCGGCGACAATCTTGGCCATCTCGGGGAAGTGCCAGCCGTACCACTCCTTGATTCGCATGGCGTATGTGTTGAGCTCCTTGTCCAGGTCGTCTAGTAATGCGATGGCCTGCACAATCATGGTGTCCACCTTGTCGGGCGAAAACTTGAGCTTGTGTCGTCCCAGCGAGTGGGCCAGACCCAGGCTCATGGTGGCCAGATCCTTCTCGGTCAGACCCGGCAGCAGAGAGGGCAGGTTTTCTCGGATGGCCCGGAACAGGTCCAGAGAGGCGGACTCGGCCACCACGTCAAAGGGCAGGTCCAGCTTGTTGATGGCGTTGCCCAGCTTGGGATCGGCCACCACCAGCGCGGCCTTTTTCTCGTCCTTGAACTCGCCCAGCAGAGCGGCCAGCTTGTCCGAGACCCGGCCGTCGACAATGGCGTTGACCTCCTCCAGAGCCGAGGCCGCAGAGTCAAACTTGGAAAAGCCCTTGACCTTGAACTGCGACGTGACCAGCTCGGGGGTCGACAGGTCCTCGAGAATCGAGTCCGACTTGTAGATCTTCTTGTCCTTGGCCTTGAGCACGGCGTAGCCGGCAGACGTTTCCGTCAGAATGAAAGTCATGGTGTTTGGGGAGATTGGTGGGGTTGACAAGTGTGGTTGTCAGTAGGGATTAGGTAGAGTTGGAAAAATTTGGGACGACTAAATTTTTTCCAAACGTTATTGGGGGGTTAGGGTTGAGATGAGGAGCGTAGCGACGAGTCTCAACGGCGGGGACCTGTAGCGCCTTGAATATACCTGCGAGCGTAGCGAGAGGTATATTTCAGGTGCGCCAAACCTGTAGAGCCGCGATTTCGAGTAATTTCCACCATTTTCCGATTTTCCCCGATTTATCCCGATTATTCTCATTAATCCAAAAAATCCCATAAAATCCCATCTGTCCTACCAGTTGGTACCTCCATCCTCCCAACTGCCAAACCCTGCAGCCTCCCACTCATGCACCTCCCAATGCATACTGCTGCAGCCAGAGGTGGTATCAAAGTCCTACAGCAAAATAAAATGTGGATCGGTGGGGCCCACGGTGAAATGTGAAATGGGTGGGTCACGTGATACAGTGCATATAAGAAAATATATTTTTAAGGTTTGTCAGGTTTGAGAGTTACCCGGCCGGTGGTGGTGCTGGCAGTTGGGCAAATATGGTGTAGTTGTGCTAAGGTGAAGTGGGTACATCGGAGTACTACAAAACCCGCCATTTTCGCTGGAAATGAATTTTCAAAATCACCAGCAGCTTTGTCACGTGATTTGGAGAAGAATGGTGGTTTTGGAATTTCCCTAGAGTGACTGTAGCGTGAGATAGCGATGTGTGGTGATTTTCCGATCAAACTGAGAATCTGGAGATTCCCGTACTTGTGTGTCCGTCACGTGACTTGAAGATTGGTGCTTTCAAATCCCCGATATCTCCTCTGTAGCGTCAATTATGTGCAGTTGTTTGGAGGTGTATACATTGAAGGCATGAGTGGCTAAAACGGCGAATATTCGGTGGATTCACGTGATCGAAACTGTCACGTGATGTTCACGTCGTCAACTACAAAAGTCTCCATACAAACTTGTCTGTGGAGTGTCTCGATCGGGGTGTAAAGTGCTGACTAAGATTTTCCCACAGGTTAGAGTGGAACTCGCTCTAGAACTGCGAGTAGTAGGTCGATTAACGAGATTGAAGCTGGAATCGAAAGATCACGTGACCAGGAACAATAGTCTCCATACAAACTTGTTTCTGGTGTTGCTCCTTTGTCCTGAAAAGTGCCACACCTAATGAGAATATGGGGAAGTGTATAACTCCTCGAATCCTGCTCTGATTTGAACAGTTGAAGCGGAAATGTGATGTTCACGTGACCAAGAACAAAAACCTCCATACAAGTTTCCGCGTAGAGTGGCTCGATCCGGAGATACAGCGACTATTGTTGTCAGAGCATATGTCTCAGCTAAAACGATGAGTAATTGCTCAATTGAGATTTTTGAAGCTGGAAAATGATGGTCACGTGATTCTCTACAAAAGTCCCCATACAAATATTTCTCTGCAGTGTCTCTGTTAGTCAGAAACTGCTCTTATCGTCCTCCCAACTAAGCTCAACAAATATGTTCAACTAGATTAGAAGGGGGAAAACGTATGTTTCTAGAACCACCAATATAGCTCCCAATGAAACGATCGTAATTCCGTTTTGAAGCCCTCATCTTGCTGACTCTCACAAAACTCTCCACTCTTCGTTAGCTACTCTGGATCAGAAGTCATACCAACTCCCATTTTCTCAGCCCCAATTCGTCTAGATTCAGAACCATCAATACAACTCCGTCAAAAGTTATCACAGCGACACAAAAAGACATCTCAATGAAACCCCTTGTTCTCGGGTCTCTTTCTATCCACTCGCCAAATATATAACTGCTCTCAATCCTCCGTAATCTGTCTTTAAACATTTTTCAAATCACCATGCTCTACATTCGCGAATCGACAGCTCTCAATATCAACAACAAGCGGTTCTCCGATCCCAACGGACAGGTGGAGTATCGACCGTATCCAAAGTTCAAGCAGTGTGTTGTTACATAGGTGTGTGGTGGGCACGACATGACTTGTGTGGTGGGCACGACATGACTTGTGTGGTGCCCATGACATGACTGATGTGATGGGCACGACATAACCCACGTTACTTGACCTCATTCTCTAGATTCCATCCTGTAATAAATATTCTCACGACATGACTAATGTAATGCCCACGACATGACCTGTGTAACCCACCACCCACCACACAGCCCATGTAACACCCACCACACAGCCAATGTAACGGGTCAACTTCTCCAATAAAGTTTCGATCCTCACCTCAGCAATGACGTCACCACAGCAACGGAGCCAAAAGTGACCAAAAATCGACCTTCTGAATCCGTCTGAAAACCACCCCATCACTTCCCGATTCTCTCTAGCACTTGTAGATTGTGTGTTGTAAGCGTTCTGGTGTGACAATTTAAAGTTTGATACTCATAACCTGTGATATAGACACCCTCAACATAGCCACATCATCGGAAACACACTCCTCATCAATTGCCCTACTCCGTCTCCCTCCCTCTCAAAACCACCCCAGACCTTTCCTTTTCTTTCTGACGTCGCTGGAATCCACCACACCACCTCCGCCAAGGCTTTACGCTGGTCAAACCCCCCAAAACCGGTACCAAATCCAACCTCTCGAGCCGCTCGTTTCAATGGCACCACTCCCGAGTCCACCACAGTTCTGCGTCCCGAGTTATTGTCCTTTTCGTTCCCGTCTTCAAATAAGGTGGCATGTGTTCCAATGAATTTCCGAGCCGCACGCTTGGGGGTGGGTGTTTGGCCCTGTTTCAAAACACGCCGAAGTCAACTCGATCTGGCTGGAAATTTGGCAGCAGGTAGATCTACCCTTCAATAGGTCACGTGCAAAGCCCTAACCCGCTGGCCTCAAAAATGGGCGAGAACGGAGCCATTAAAATTACCCAGTAAATGTTAACTAAAACCTTAACTACCTCCCCCAACATCAACTAATCCCAAGTAACTCGAAAAAAGTGGTCAAAAACCTGTTTTCCCCAAATCATTTGAAAATCACTCCACCACTTTCCATTTCGTTGTAGCACCTCTACCCGTCGAGTTACAACCACTTCTTGCCCCCCCCATCTGCCCCTCTTAAAGTTCATGCACTACACCTAAACCTTCTCAACATCCCAATATGCCAACCCACAACACCACCACTCTCACCACTCTCCAACATGATCAAAATCAAACTAAAGCCGGAAAAACGGTCTCCGGAGCCGTCGCCCGAGAAACGCAAGTCGAAAAAACGCAAAACCGAGCAAGAACCAGCGAAATCGGCCACTCCTTCGTTGAGTATTAAACTGAAGGCTCCCAAGAAGGAAAAGGATGTTAAGCCGAGGTTATCGTTGAAGTTGAACAACAAAAAGGACAAGGACAAGGGCGGGAGCGGTAGTACAGATAGCCGCCAAAGTACCGCCAGCGCTTCTTCCACCAAGAAGGGCAAAATCGTTCCTAGAATCCGAGTTAAAGCAGCTAGAGAACCTGGACAAGGATACGACAGTGAAGCTCCCGATCGAGAAGACGATCCTCTTATCGAGGAGGGCCTGATTTTGCGATTTCCACCAATCGGAAAGCGAGGACGCGATGATTTGAGTTATTTGAGAACGGCTGTGGAAAACCAGGATTACAGCAGTCTTGTGATTCGGTTCAAGGATAGCCGCCGGGCGGTTATTTCCGTGCGTGGCCGGCACTATGCGGCTAAACTCGTTGATTTACCCGCCATTGTCGAAGCTCAAAAGACGTTTGATCGTGGAAAAAACATGTTCAAGTGTTTGGATATTTGTCAAATGCTTCTTGTGACAGAACCCATTTCTTCAGAACATAATATCATGGAAGCTAAATCGATGCAATGGGGTAATAAAGAAGGAGCCGAGGTAGCTCTGACGTGTCAGAATGGTTTGACTCCGCCTCTTTTTGATGCTAAACGACGTCGGTTTCG
This sequence comes from Yarrowia galli, assembly GCA_900519055.1. Taxonomy (NCBI): domain Eukaryota; kingdom Fungi; phylum Ascomycota; class Dipodascomycetes; order Dipodascales; genus Yarrowia; species Yarrowia galli. Next base: position 252,662 of record ULGS01000002.1, read on the forward strand.
GAAAACAGTGTCAACTAAAGTTATTGAATCGGTTGAACAAAAGGTAAGTGATTTACTTGACCTAGATGATGAAGCCGATTCCACATCTTATGAGTTGGTTGATGGTAGGACGTTAGCGTCATTATACAGTGGAGTGACCGGTTCTGGAGGCTCGCAATCTGTGAGTCAAAACGTGTCGGCTGCTCCTACCCCTCCTGCTCGCTTCGCTATGGTGGATGAAGGAGAAATGGACGTGGATCTACTAGATAAAGAGCTGGAGCGAGCTTTGGAAGATCACGTGATTTCAGAAGATGAAGAGGGTGAGGAGATTGAGGCTGATGATGCCTCTGAATCTGAAGATGAGGGTGAGGCCGGAGCTGAGTCAGGAGCTGAGTCAGATGCTTCTGACGATGAGGAGCCTATTCGAGCCTCGGCAGGAATGGAGGATGATGAAGATGACGGAGAAGGAGGTCATAGTAAGGTGTTGGTTGATACGATTGCGGATTTGGAAGCTACGATTAGTAAGCAGCAAGAAGATGCGGATCGTACTGCAAATTCGATTTTGAAAGAGCGGTTTTTGCAGAGAATCTCCAAACTCAAACATGAGCTGGAAGTCAAGAAAAAACAGCTCAAGGCGAAAAATATCGTCAAGGAGAAAAAGAAGGAAAAGGGGAAGAAAGAGGGAGATAAGGAAAAGGAGGAGAGTGAAGGAAAGGTGGAAAAGGGAGTGGAGGAGGGAGGTAAAGAGAAGGGACAGAGTAAAGGTAAAGGGGTGGAGGAAGAGGTGGGGAGTGAGGATGATATGGATTTGGATGATCTCTTTTGAACATGAGAGCGAACTAAACTGGAGAGCGACAGCGATACAGTTAGTGCGAGCGATCATGTGAAAAAGAGGGCTACAGAGAAGGAGAAAGGCTGAATGAGACTTCGAGTGGACTAGCTGGATCACTTCTCTAAAGAGATTTCTTGACTCTGAAGCCTCTAGAGGACTTGTTAGCTGTCTTACACGCAAAAGGACTAGTCCAGAACGTTCCCAGAGAGAAGAAGTATCGAATGGCGCCTTTCTGGCTCATTTCTGATCACTGCAGTTCACTTTCATCACTTACAACATTGTCTCCTGCTCTCTGATATCATCAAGTCTGACTCTCACAATACCCAACGTCACGTGACTTTATCTATTACGTCATGTGACTAGACGACATAGCTGGAATGCAATAATTTATGACTAGCTGCTGTAGTGCACCTGTTTAGTAAACTACAGTACTGTACCTCTTTTTCCACTGTCTCCCATTACAGCAAGTGGGGGGGACCCCTAACCATTCCAGCCCACAACCGTTTTTTGGTGGGTTACATTGTCAACTGTTGACCTGTTTCTTGAACTCTAACTACTTGTAGTTTTGTTAGGCAGTTGGGAGTGGACCCCATTCAACCCGTGTATTGTACTGTATCAGGCTCAGTTAGCATAAACTGCAAGAAGAGAGTGCATACCAGGAGACAGTGGAATAAGAGGGGACTTCACTGTACTTTTCCTGAAAGTGGTGGATACCTCAGAAAGATTGGCTAAGCTGATTTTTTAGCTAGAAGGATATAATATCACGTGACTCATGCCGTTAGGCTGAATAACATGTGAGCGGACCTGTGAAGTTCTTCAGTCTAATAGACCTATCTAAAAATTTCTTCTGTGAAAATCTCTTGGTTCCTAGTGGAATACACCCAAAAGGACCTGCTGGGGATGTTCTCAGAGATAGGACCTTTTGAATGGCACTTTTCTGGTTCCGTTCTGATCACTACTTCCTACTTTAGCATTTCTTCTATTCATGCTATATTGTCTCCTGTCACTGCAAGAGTCTCACACTAGCTCCAATGGGTCACGTGACTTGCTCAAATAGTCACGTGAATAGCTCTACTTGATCACGTGACTTCAATACATAGCGAATTCAATAATTTATTCAAACACTGTAGCTACCTGGTAGCTGCTGTAGTGCACCTGTGTTACTGTACCTCCTTTTCCACTGTCTCCCATTAGCTACTTAGAGTTGAGAAAGTTAGAGATTGAATCTGACTGATCAATCTGACTGATCACGCTTCCTCTTTGGGAAAAGTGGCAAATACAACTCCACGGGTAGTAGGTCTATGGTCACGTGACCGGTACCGCTCGAGAGCTGTCAATTAGGCGAACAGAATGGTACTACTCTGATTTGAATAGCAGCTCTGTAGCGGAAGTTAGAGGGACGCTAATTCTTTCAAACCAAACTTCGGTGACACATTAAATGTCGTTTGCTGTTGTAATAAAGCTCCATCTTTAGTCTAATATATCAGGTCGGTAAATATCCATGCCATTGACTTATAAGGGGTACCGTTCGAAAGCTGGTAATCAGGAGAGTAGAATGGTACCATCCTCGTTTGTAGAGCATCACTGTAGCGGAAGTTAGAGGGGCGCTAATTCCTTCAAACCAAACTTCGGTGACACGCCAAGTGTCGTTTGCTTGGGTACAATAAAAGTCTACTGTTTGACTCCTGCGAATATTCACTCTACTGAGTTGAGAGTAGTACCGCTCGAAAGCTGGTAATCAGGCGAGTAGAATGGTACCACTCTTGTCTTTACCGCACCCATGTAGCGGAATTGGAGGCTGCTACTGGAAGTATGCACCATTTAGTTAAAGATTACTTAAAAGAAAATGCCACTTGGGGGTGCAAATAGGAGCTTCCAGAGGTCGCAGCTTTTATCAAAGCGTACCAGAAGATAGCCAGTACTCGATTTACTAACAAATACAAGCCATTATAGAGCTCCCTACGACTGAAGCTGCAACTCGTGGAAGACCAGAAACACTACTTGTACTAATTTCGAGTCGATCAGACCAATCCCTGACGTTTTCATTTTAGTCAACAGCCTCATCAGTCCAACTTTTGCTGGAGTGGTGATAGCAATTGAAAAGTGGTACCAATGTATTCCCCTGACTCCCAGCTTTCGAATGGTACCATTTATATTTCTATAGGATGACTACCCAGTGAATTGAGTCATATATCCGTAGAGTTAGAATCAGTCTTTACCAGCAAACGACTCTTGACGTGTAACCGGGACATGAAGTAAAAAATGAGGATCTTCACAACTTCTTCCACAATGATGATAAAAGTACAAGAGTGGTGCTGTTGCACTCGTCTCGTCTGGGGCTTTCTAATGGTACCAGTCTCGAGTTTCTGGAGTGAGTATTTGCAGAGTTGACATTGTCGCTGACTGTCGGAAGAGAGACCTTGACTTGTCAGATGGACGTGCAGTACAGGATTCGGCGTGGATTTCGAGAAGTTGGCCCAGAACCTGATCCAGACACACAATCGAAACAAAAAGTAGTTCATCAAACTCCCCTGACTATCAACTTTCGAATGGTACTACTTCCAAGTCGATACTGGCACTCTCCATAAAGTTGGCTTGGTCGTTGACTTATTAGAAAGAAAGACCTTGACCAGTCAGATACAGGTGTAGGAGGCTAATGGGTAACAGGTTCTTTCAAAAGCCGCTAGAGTAATGGTATCGTAAATCCGAGCCCAGTTTAGTACTGCAATGTGACGTTTCTGAATCGAATGACACCAGTCACGTGACGTCCAGAACTCCATAACTCGAGAAACTACCAGCCCAACCGCCTCTAACAATATCCCTTCTAAAGCAAACAACACTTGGCTTGTCACTTGAGCTAAAAGATGGGAAGCGTGCTTTGGGGAATACGGCTCCAGAGATCGATCCCGTCACGGAATTGGAATAAAAAGAAGATGACTAGAGTCCCCCAGACTCTAGCTTTCGAATGGAACCACTCTCAAGTAAATCGGTTGAATACTCGGTGCTGCGTAATGCTACAGAAAAAATATTTCAACGGCTGCACTCGTCTGGTCTCCAGCATTACAATGGTATCGGTCACGTGACCATAAAGTCACTTTTGGTGGAGTTGTATGTCCCGCTTTTCCCAAAGAGGAAACATGATGAGTCGGATTCGAGCAGTCACCTTTTCAAACCAAAAAACTGGAGCTTCGAAAAAGCTGTTGGATCTACTCGAAGGTAATACCATTAGAACGCCCAGGACGAGGGGAGTCGAATGGTACTAGTCTCGTCTCTGGAGCACCACCTTGGCAGAAGTTGGCCAAGTGCTTCCAATGTAGTTGTACATTTTCTGTCTTTACCAAATGAGGTGGACACGTGTGACTTGTCTTCTACATTGAAGCTTCCATGATGTTCCATGACCTTCTGTGACGAGCTCAATGTAGCAGACCAACACCTCCTGTTCATCCCATTCAGCAGTTATCGGATCGCTATAAAAAGTTGATGGTTGGATTCAGCAAAACTCCAGCTATCGAATGGTACCACTTGCGCATGTATTACTTGTCTCTTCACAATTGCCAAGACCCTTCTGACTCGTCGTTCTCTCACGCAAACAAAGGTTGCCCTCCTTTCAACATCACCACTTTATGGAGGTTGAGGTTGGAGTGCATGTGGTGCAACAGATGTGCACTCAACTATTGAAGGAGAGATGCTGTGTGCTAGTGAGACATACCATCATGTTCACCACAATGTCAGCTTTTGAATAGTACCACTTTAAGGCGTATATCTCCACTTTCTGCAAAACTGAACCGACCCAAAACACCCACCCCTAGCAGTGCGGCTCGGACCATCTATAACAGCACTAACAGTACTTCTATGGACAAAATAATTATACCAGCAGACTGCCCGTACCCTAGTTACTCTACTAGACTACTGTTAGAATTGCGATATCTCTACCAGATCGTATGATACCGTACATTTCAGTTTTGGCCAACAAAACCCATATTAAGGTTTATGATCCGTTATATAATCCTCCACAGCCGTTTTGGTGGTGCTTTCAAAGGGACACTCCTAAAACGGTCCTGGACTAGTATATGACTAATGGTGAAACTGTAATGTCTCTACTGATGACAGTCCCCCAAAATCACAAGGAGAGGAGATATCAGAAAACTGGCGGCACTTTAGTAGAGTAATGTGTTCCTTCCGAGTCCACTGGTACGCTTCAATTCCTGCTATGACCCCTGGAACACGTTTTAGACGCAGTTCCCCAGACGTTGCTGGATATAAATGCATTTCCACAGTGATACAAAGATGCCAAGGTTACGGGAGCTTTTGGAATATGACCATTGATCTCTTCTAAACCGATTCCAAAAAGAATCATCTAGTTTCTTCCAAAACTAACCAAGTTGAAGACTTTTCTCCGGCAACGGACCCTACCATGAGGAAAAATCTTCAGGCTCAATTTCCAATGCATTTCAGTGGAGATCGGGAGGAGGTTCTATGAGAGAAAATGTACATTGGAGGGTGGCAGATCACGTGAGAGCAGTTTGGCTTTGATCGAAGAATTATTCGGGGAGTTGAAACAGGACACCTGATGACGTCATAACAGAGCCCCCATTTTTAGACAAGTCATGATATCCCCATGAATACCGCCACAATAGCCACAAAAGTTGCATATTCGTAATCCTGACAGAAAGACGATTCTAATGAGCTCAATCAAACTTTATTTTAAGGCACTATCATTTTCGTCATTTTTCTTAGCAAGGTTATGTCTCCAAATATATTTTTTGAGAAGAAACTTAGAACTCCAAAATTCAAAGGGTGACCTGTTTAGAAAATCTTTGTAAGCGGATAAAATAGCATTGGAGGCTACGGGTAGCTTAGTGAAGGGTACAGCTGTAATGGGCGAGATCGGAGGATTCTAATGGTACCACTTATATTGCGGTAGGAGGGGAATCTGGAAAATCGGGCTAGTCAGTGGTTAGACTGTGTATCGGGTGGATATGGTCAGAATCGTCAATATTGGAGCTACAAACAATCCGAGACCATGGCTGTGATCCTTGAGGCTTGGTGAGTCGAATGGTACCAGTTTTGACTTAATTCGATTATGTAATCAACATATATGACTAGCTCCCAGAACTGTATCCACCTACACCTATACAGGCTAAATAAGAGACCCATACAGAACAGTTCAGAGTTGTCAGAAAAGGACACCAGCAAATCAGACCACCTCCACCAAACCCCAAGTGTCTGATAATCAACTCCACAAGTCTTCGATTTTTCAGAAAACTTTTTTCCACCACTTTCTACTCTTCTCCACCTTAATCATATAAACAGAGATAACGTCTCGAATAGCAACACCACCGGAAAATAAACTACATCATCAAAACCGCCTCAACATGACGATCACAATGATACCACTAATGTTATGTATTAACGAACTTCCGATAACTCCCCTCCTAACCTAGTTTATATTTCCAGTATAAAACCTCCTTCAAAATCATTTCTACGGGAATGGGATCGAGAACGGGCTCAAGATAGTTGGCCATAGCCACAGAATCTCGATGGCCGAATCTGATTACGTAATCACGAACCGTCTTGCTGGGACGGGGTCCTAAGTTTGGTCCTGGGTACGACATTATTGGGAAAGTGTGAATAACTCCTGATGTAGGTCAGATGAGATGGAGAGGGAAATTGGAAGCTATAAATAGAGGTCTGAAGTTGATTGTTATCTGGTTATTTCTTCAATTGGCCTCATATTGCCGGTTCTACAAGGCTATGTTGTGGTGATAGGTGGATATGACTTGTTCCGGTCTTGAGGCTGGTAGGAAGGAGGTATGGGGATTGTTGGGGTGTCAAACTAGAGGTCTTAACAAAGGGGTTTTAATGATTTTGGTTTTGTAAGACTTGAAGGTGTTTTGGACGACATCTCTGTCTTATGGGCTATAGTCATTTAGTTGAACATTCGTACTTTTAGTTAAGCTGAGTACTTCGGGATTAGTTAAGATGGTTTTGTGACAATGGGCCATGTCAAGAATGAGGCCACCGTATCTTTAATTTTTCAGCCCCAAGATGGAAATTCTCAGAATTACCCAAAACGGATACCATAGTGACCGGGAGAATCTCCTCTTTCGAATGGTACCATGCGTTTACTTGTTAGATGGCTACGACCCGAGACAAGCACCCTTTGTCTTCATCTTGCAGTTACGATCCGTTTTAAGGTGAGAGAAAATCATTTCCGAGCCGCACGGGAAGAGGCTGTATTTGACCCCTCTCGAAAAGATGCAATATTGAGCGGATTGGACTGAAATCTTGATCAATTACTAATTGAGGGTACATCACGTGACTTGTTCGTTCGTGAAGCTCTGCCGCTGATGCTCGTCGGAATACAGAGAAACGCATTTAATGGGGCTGAATCTGCCTCAATCGCACCAAGAGTGGTATCACTATGATCACGAGAACCGCCTCTCTCGAATGGTAGTAGTCTCAAATTTGGGGGGTCCTTTTGTGAGATTTCGTAGACATATCCGCCGTACAATAGCACTTTGAGGCCACAACACGTTTAAGGTGAGGCAATCATCTCCGAGCCGCACGACAAGGGGTAGTGCCAGATCCCCCATCGAAAACGGGCTCTAGTTCATGGATCCGGCTGAAATTCAAACTGTAGGTATATCAGGGTGCAGAGACGAGAATGTAAGAGTCACTAGTCGCTAGCTGTCAAACTGGGTGAGATATAAGGAATCATGATTTGACGGTGCTAGCATGCTCGGAATCACTCAAAAGCGGTATTAGACTGATTGGGAGAGCTGCGGCTTTCAGCCAGTAGTTCTTTGGTGGATATGGACTGACTATACGTGAAAATCCATGTCATCCACTGAGATCTTAACGCCTCATCACTATATTTCACGTTTAAGGTATTGCCCTCGTCCCACCAGACCTGAATTAATGAGCCGCACGGCTTGGGGTAGGCTTAGAGGCACCACTCAGAGTGACCTTCCGGGGCTCCTTTTTACCCCAACTTTTGCCACCAGCTAGCCAGAAGTCCACTGACCCTACAGCTAAGATTTGGAGTCGCTTTCATCAATACTCCGCCAGTTACTGCGAGCCTCATTTTAATTAAGCAATATCAAGTACAGCTCAGTTAGAGTAATGGAGACTCTCTCTCAGCTGAGTATTGTCCCAACAAGTAGTCTTGGGGTCAACTATAGCCAAGTAATAGAGTGCACAAAGCAGTAACCCTTGAGCAGCCCCAAAATAAGGTGCTGTGGATTAATGAGCCGCACGGCTTGGGGTAGTGTTTGAGGCACCACTCAGAGTAGCATTACGAGGCCTAGATCTGACCCAGTTTTTGAGACCAGCTAGCCAAAAGTCCACTGACCCTACAGTTAGGATATGGAGTCACTATCTTCAATACTAAGCAAGATACAACAAGACTTCGTTTACTCAAGCCACGTTAAGTACAGCTCAATTAAAGTTGTGGAAAGCCCCCCAGAGTGGAGTAATGTCCCAACCGGAACTTTTAGCCTCCACTAAAGCCAAGTATTAGAGTACTAATAATTACACCCAAGACAGTAATACAACGACAACGACAACAGTCTCCAACAGCACCAAAACAAACCCCAAAGCTACCAACTCTTCAACACATACACTTCTACACTCACACAATGTCAATCAATGCTCAAATCTATTATATTAAAACTATTACGGGCTATACCGTCTCAATCCTAGAGCTACGCTAGTAGCTCTGTCAAAAAAATCCAAACTTGCGAGAAGTCCACCAAAAAGAACGCCAGAGAGATGGGAAGACATTCAAAACACTCGTCTGTTGCCAGGGAGTGTTTTGAACGCGTCGAATCTCCGATTGGGCTCAACGGTTCTCGAGCTATGCTCTCGAACCGTTTAACGCCAATCGTTCGATCCGACAGTTCTCTTTCCACTGAACAAATGCTTAGGCTTTGTCTCTGCGATATGTCGATCAGCCTCTCCTCGTCTAGCATAAGCGTTTCGGCTTCTCTGCGAGTGCTTTGCCATTCGGTCAGCCTTGGATCTAACAGTAGTGACAATACCGTCTTCTCTTCGGTTGGACTGTCCCAGAGGCATGAGAGACATTTCCTGGGTGGACACAGCTTCCTCGAGGAATGTTTGGTGGCCCGAGACCTCTCCAGTGTTCTTAGCGTCAGCCAAAGCGTTAGCTCTATCAACCACCTTACTAGAATCAAATCCAACCCTCTCCAAATGCTCCTCCATCTCTCCGAGACTCTTCTTTGTCTTGGTTCTAGGGATAACCGAGTTTTTGAGCGACTTCTTCGATCTGGCGGTGTTTCGCATCATTTTGATCTTGTTTCGCAACCACTGGGCCTGTTCATGAATCTCTTCGGCCTGATCATCCTCAATTTCCTCCTCAGAGTCGTAAAAACCCTCCTGTTCGAGTTTTTCCTCCTCGTCTTCAAGAGCCTGCAATTTCTGGGCGATATCGGGATCGATGAAATCATACACGTTTCTGCCGTTGAGAAGCTCCGGCATAATATCCTTTTTCCAAGCCTCATCTTCGAGCATGTAATCCTTGGACATGTCGATAGAAAAGACTCCAGCACCTCCATTTTCGTCCTGGACATCTCGCATGAGCTTTTTTCTGTTGGGGTCAGATTTGTCATACTTGGCCAAAAATTTGACAGCTTCAGGAATCGAACTGGGGCGTTCCAAATCATCCCGTTTCACAGGCTGAGCAATATGCACCTGGTTGAGGAGATCAGAATTGGCAGAAACTCCTCCCTTGACGTGTCTGAGCTTCTGTTCGACTCTGGCAGCCAACAATTTTTCACACGCACGGTTTCGAACCTCCATAAGTCCTTCTTCAGCGTGACAAGAGAGTTGCATGATCTCCACATCAGGTTGAGCAGCAATACCCTTCAGAAGCTCCTGGTTTTCCTCATCAAGATCCTCAGGCCTCTTCACGTCAATTTTGTTAATCACCACAATAACCTGTTTGTTGGCAAATAAAGGTTTAATGGAATGGAACAATTTGACCTGTTCGGCCACACTAAATCCACACTGCTCAGAAACGTCCATAAAGTAAAGCACGCACGATCGAATATGGGCAATGGCATAAATCGACTGCATTTCAATATTGTTCATTTCTTCGGTAGGACGGTCCAAAATGCCAGGAGTGTCAATCGCCTGGAATCGCAGATACTTGTAGTCGAAATGACCAACATAGAGCGATTTGGTGGTAAAAGCATAAGGCTGGACCTCTACCTCGGCTCTTGTGACAGATTTCAAAAAAGAAGACTTGCCAACATTGGGATATCCACAGATTAAGAGTGTTCGTGTATTGGGGTCGATTGAGGGCAATCGTCCAAGATGCTGACGAACCTGTTCAAGATAAACAAGAGGATCCTTGAGACGTTTCATAATCGTTGCCATTCGACCCAGAGCAGCCCGTTTGAGCTGTTTACACTGAAAAAGCGATTGGCCAAACTTCAACAATCGCACGTAATCACGTGACACCTGATCAATCAAGGTTTTGGCACGTGACAAAGATGCCAAACTCACCTTGTAATGATTCTTCTCATAAAGAGTGTCCAGAAGATCTCGGTGAAACGGGTGAATCTCGTTAATGTTGGGGAACGACGTGACAATCTCGTTCAACTTCTCCACAAACCCATCGGCCGTAAAACGCACTTTTCTCATATAAAAAGCTCGGATTCTGGAAATTTTGAATCCGGCTCGAATCACAGTGGGAGTCTTTCTCTGGGTGCGGTTCAGGACGATATCGAGGAACTCCCCCTGATTGGGAATCGTCGGAATATCTTTCCACGTTAGTTGCATTTTGGTGGTGATGACAAGAGTGTTGTGGTGGGTGTGTGTGTGGAAGGAGGGAGGTAATTTTTTTTTCTATCTCTACGGCATGCATAAAACTTTTAAAGTTAAGGTTTGGGAGTATGCAGAGTCACGTGGCGGTGGCAAAGGAAACTGAAGAACTGACAATGGTCCTAGAACCACGAGTTCTAATCGTACCCGGCGAAAAAACTTGCCACCGTGTTCCCTGCTTAGGGGGTCTGTGTTGTGTAAAGTTTTGCCGTGTTTGCGGCGGTTTTATTTTTTTTTTT
>ULGS01000002.1:263577-318368 GCA_900519055.1 Yarrowia galli
GTCTTAACACTGTTTTGTAAAAACGGTGCCTTGGAAGGGAGGAGGGAGAAAAGGGGGTTAGAATGATTGGGAGAAATGGGGGAAATTCAGGCCTTTAAATTCGAGGGTCAATCCCACTCCTCTGAAATTTCCCGAGTTTTCCAGCCCATTTTGGGCGATTTTGAGCACATTTACAAAAGAGTCAAGCTGCTCGAAACAAAATTGACAAGAGGGGGCCAAACTGGTCGAAATCAATTTATAGAAGTCTTGGAAAGTTAGAGGAGAGAGAATGTGGTCCGAAGAGGGGTATGGGATTTCCCCCGTTTTTTTCTCGCCTGTTTTGAGCGGATTCGTACAACATCGACACTTCTGGAACACAAAAGGGGAGGAAGGATAAAAGTTGGCTAGAATACTTGGGATAAATCGGAAAAATTCAGAGTAGATGGATTGACCCTCAAATACGATAGCCTGAGTTTTGCTGAATATTTCCACCCATTTTGAACGAGTTGGAGTAACACCGGCACATCTGAAACACCGCCTTGAATGTATAGGAGGGGAAGACGTCCAAGTCGGTCAAAATAATTGAAAAAGATCGGAAAAATTCACAGCCACGAAATCAGCCTTCAAATACAAACCCCTGAATTTTCCAAAATGTTCCCCCTCATATTCAGCTACCTACAACGACCCCCCTGCCCGATTGCGAAAATGAGCTTATCGAGAATTACCAAGAATTATCGAAAATCTGCCCGATTTTTTTGGCTACGTCGTAGATACAATGGGGCTGAAGCAGAAAACACTTGTCTCTAAAGAGCCCCACCATCCGTATATACACAAAGACAATTATATCAGCGTGATCCCCTAAATCCCAGCTATCGAATGGTACTACTTCTATCGCCGTACGACCACTTTTGGCACTTTCCAGAACGGCACCTGACTAAGGTGACCCACTCAAATCTGACTTGTCAAAGCGGAAATACAACATGCCAAATACCCAGTCTATTGACACAAGACTAGTACCATTCGAAAGCTACAGGCCGCAGGAACGCAATAGTCAAAGTCCCATTTCTGTAGCGTTACTGGTCAGTGTTTTGGCAAATTGTACTGCAACAGCCTAGCCATGTTACCCTACCTTGACATTTAAACTGCCGAACCTGAAGTTTTAGGAAATCCCAGATTTTCTTCCGCGAGCGAAATGAAAGTGCCATCGTGTATAATCGGGTGTTCGGAACGTATCTTGTGCTTTCTAGAGTCTTTCGACCCATTCTGGTCATTCTATGTGACTTGGTAATTTCAGTCTGCCCGGTTAGATGATGTCTGGTTGGGAGGCCTTCTGACTTAACCAAATTGAAACAATAAACAATTGCACAGTAGGGAAATTATGCACCCCCGACCATGGTTTAGTTGACTTTTGTGAGACCCGCCTCTATGTCAACAACGCGAAGCTCAACTGAGGCACAAGGCAAGGGGACCGCAAAAACCTCATTGATGTACAAACAAACTGCCATGACCATCACTTAACCAACGCGAAACCTTTCGTATATCCTGACAGAAAGAGTTAAGAAAAAAGTCACTTGGGGGTGCAAAAACAATGTTACGGTTGAGTCACAGACTTATGACCGATGTCTCTCGATAGGTGCAGTCTTGAGTATCATTTATAAAGAGTAAAATTTAAGGATTTCTCAAATATACTGGAGATATTCGCAATTTTCTAAACTCTGTGGACTCCCATTTACTTAGACTTTGTTGATGCATATGTATGACCTTTCCCGTTCCTAAAGACTCTGTTATCTACTTAGACTTTAGTTGAGAAGGATGGTCACTTGGGGGTTTAAAAACGGTGTTCTGGGGATGCCACTGATATGAGAGTAGTGTAATTCGATAGCTACAATCTCGGAGACTTATTATAGAGAGTAACATTTCGGGATCTCCTTACAAATCTGGAGATATCCGCACTTCTCTCAACTTCCACAGTTTTGACTTAGTTAGACTTTGTGAGAGGCCATGCTCTCAACTGACACCTATCATTACATGACTTGTTACACCGCTTTCCTGATATGTTGGCACGTGAACGACTGGCCCTTAGTGACGAGATTCACGAGAAATACTATACATTTTGTTCATAGGGCTTCATATCGGAATGACGTGCACTGATCCTTGGTTTGTTGTGGGCCTTTTTTCTTGTTGACATTAGTTAAGCATGGTCGAGGTGCAGAATTTCCCTACTGTGTTGGGAGTTATTGTTTGGCCGTGGTTTTGATGCACTTTTTCCCATCTTTACGATCTACCCCATAAATTACTCTCATAAATCGGATTAATTCGAATTTAATCGGGAAAATCTCAACAGATCGAAAGATTATCACACTAAATCACAGACACTATATATATAGCTATTTAAACCCCTAATTATGTAATCCATCCTCGCTCTATAATTACCACAAACTCACACCCCATTAGACTTGCATCTCCGGTTATCCCATCACACGATTCGTGTAACCCACACAGTCTACTAAACACGTGACCCATTACACAACTTGTGTCACCCTACGCTACTCACGACATTGCCTGTGTAACCCATTACACCAACGATTACACTGCTCTTGTGCCCACGACATACCTTGTGTCACCCATCACACCGCCTCTGTCGCATTACCCAACTTGAGTAACCCTTACAGAGTGTGCAACCCATTACACCACCTCTGTCACATTACACAACCTGTGTAACCCATCACACGAACTCACGACATCATCTCTGTCACATTACAGGACCTGTGTCACACGACATTACTTGAGAAGCTCATTACACAACCTGTGTAACCCACAACATTGTTCTTGTAACCCATTACACAACTCGTGTCACCACGACATTACTCAAGTGACCCATTACACAACTCGTGTGATCCTACATTGACCCACCACACAACCTCTGTCACCTGCAACGTTACCTGAGTAACCTATTACGAACCCACGACACAACTCGTGTAACCCATTACACTACTCTTGTAACCCACAACATCAACTCTGTCACCCACGACATACCTTCTGTCATACTAATCAACCCACCACATCGTCCGTGTAACCTATTACACAACTTCTGTCATCCTCAAGCAACCCATTACACAACCTGTGTAACCCATTACGCTGCTCTTGTAACCCACGACATTGCTTCTGTCACATTACTCCAACCCACGACATTACCCGTGTAACCCACGACATTACCCGTGTAACCCACAACATACCCTCTGTCACCCACAACACCACCTCTGTCACAGCTCGCTACGCTCGCCATGTCCCTCAACTCCAGTAACACCACAGGCATGCACCTCTGTGCAAAAGGAGTCCACCTAGTCCTGTCGGAAACGTCCAAACCCCACGACGAAGGCCGTTCCCCCGTTCGCTACGAAACCACCGGGGTAACCGTGTTCATTGACGGGTCACGTGTAGTGGTCCAATCGGACTCCGAGACCGCGCCCCCCTTGCCTCACGTGATTGCCTTCAAACTCGACTGTGTCTCTTTTGCCTCTTTGGAAATCCCCATGACTAATATTCTCAAGGTTCAGCTGACTCAGCCCTGGTTTGGCCCCAACTCGGTCGACGTGTCATTTGTGGCAATTCCCAAACCGGAACGCGGTCTCCACTTGGTTCCCGGACTCCGACGGGACGGAACAACTTGGCGGGCGGATTTATATTTCCGAGAGGGAGGCGCGATTGAGTTTCAAAAAGTCTTGGCGGAGAAACATACACAGTTTAGAGAGGGAGTGGGGAGACAGGTGACGGTGGAGAGTTTGCCGGAGTATGAGGCTCCGCCGGGCTACACTGAATAGTCACGTGATCGAGGCGCCACGAGAGACAAGATCACGTGAGGACGTAGTCCGAGGGTGATTGTTCTCGAGTGGCGACCGAGGGAGCGAGTGGTGACCCCTTAGCAATCATTCTGACTTTTCTCACGACAGACTTCTTGTGGTGCCCATTACATGAGTCGTGTGGTGCCCATTACATGAGTTGTGTGGTCACTACATGGGTTATGTGGTGCCCACGACAGACCTAATGTAATGGGCACGACAGACCCGGTGTAACACCTCCCACATCAGACATCTTGTCTTGGTCACTACAGAGTAGTACCCACAACATCGCCTATGTCGCGCTTATTACATGAATGGTGTGGTCACTACATAAATCATGTGGCGCCCATTACATCCCTCATGTCATCCTGACAGACCTCTTGTGGTGCCCATTACATTGGTAGTGTGGTCATTACACTAGTCGTGTGGTCATGTAGCGCCCACTACATTACGAGCCGCACGGCTTGGGGTACCATTCAGAGCACCACTCAGGGTGGCATTCCGGGGCTCGAATCTGACCCAACCTTTGACAGAAGGTAGGCAATTGTCCACTGACCCTACAGCTAAGATTTGGAGTCGTTATCGTCTGAACTGAGAAAGATACAGCGTGCTCTTATTACTCAAGCAATTCCAAGTATAGCCTAATTAGTGTGATGGAGAGCCTACCAGAGCGGAGTATTATCGCAACTGGAAATTATAGACTCTACCAAAGCCAAGTAATTGAATACATCCAGTTTCTTAAGCAGCCCCAAAATAAGGTGATATGAACTAACGAGCCGCACGGCAAGGGCAGTCTGATGGCCCCTATCAGAAAGACGACTTATTGTGCCGATCTGGCTGAAATCTGGAGAGTTGGTAAATCGAAACACGCTGACACGACTGTAGAGGCCTTGAGTTGCTAACTGTGAGACTGAGCGAGATACAGGGATTCATGATTTGACGGAGCTTGCTCGCTCAGAACTCTTCGTGAGTGGTACGAAAATGACCGTGAGAACCGCCGCTTTCGGATGGTAGTACTTCTGTACCGGGACACCTACTATATGAGAAAAGCACTGTCATCCACTGAGATCTAGCAGCCTGATCACTACATTCCACGTTTAAGGTACAGTCCTATTGGGCCTCCCAAGTTGAATTTCCGAGCCGCACGGCTTGGGGCAAGCCTGGGGGCACCACTCAGAGTAGCATTCCAGGGCCTAGATCTGGCCCAACTTTTGCCACATGGCATATCCGACCCCACAAATGCTACTGTCACAAATTCAAGGGGATATCGCAATCAGAGAGCAGGATAGAGACAGCACCTATTTACTAAAGCTATACCAAGTGTTGTCCAAATAAGATTGTGGAAACTCTCCCAAAGTGGACTATTGTCCCAACCGGAAATTATAAACTCCACTAAAGCCAAGTAATGGAGTACACAGCAGTAATACAGTACTCTCACACCGACGACAACACTATCTAACACCGCCAATAGTAACCCCAGAGACATACGGCAACTTCTATTAGCTTCTACTACACTTGCTTTCTATCAATAAATGCTCAAATCTATTAATACTAAAACTATTACGGCCTATACCGTCTTATTCCTAGAGTTACGGTAGAAGCTCTGTCAAAAAAATACCAAACTTGTGAGAAGTCCACCAAAAAGAACACCAGAGAGACGGGAAGACATCCAGAAGAACCAGCAGAGGCTGGTTCGTGTCAGGAACGCATCGGATCTCCAATTGGCTCAACGGTTCTCGAGCTGTGCTCTCTAACCGTATAACTCACCAATGGCGGCAGACACGATATTGGCAATGTGACAATGTGCCTCTGAGTACAGCTATTCTGCTGCCCCTACTTGTCGGCACTCAACACTGCCTTCTACGAATCCGCCTCACCCTTTCGAGTTACCACCCTGTCACTGGCAGCTACCTGGTACTCCGAAGCCACCACGACTCTGAACAAGCTACTACAGCTCATACAAGACTCTGACGCCTCACTACAGCTAATACAAGACTCCGACATGAGCTCAGTCTCTGCACTACGACCCAGACCCTGTCTCTCCCTCTTTTCCTTATCCAACTTCATTGACTATGCTCTTTTCCTTTTCTTCCTCCTCTGCAGTCCTTCTGCTACCGTGACACAACATCAACACTAACGACCAATCCGTTAGTGGCTGCCGGTCTTCAGATACGAGCTTATGGCATATCTTACGCTCGTCTGACGCCGTCGACTTCTCATATCCGCCTAATACTCGCTTCGCTCGTATTAGTCGTCTACTCAAAGTCTCCCGCCTCCTCCTCCCCATCATCATCACCATCCACCATCTTACTCTGCTGCTTAGTCTTCGTGAAAATATGTTTTTTTTATCGCAAAAAGCGGATAACGTGATAGAACAGAGTCTGGCGAGATCAATGGTAATCTTCATTCGTTGCTGACATCAATAATGCTGCTTACCTAAACGTTTCAGTGGAATTAGGGGTTACCCGGCCTTTGGACTCCAGAGGGATCCAAACAAAGTGTGTGCAACATTGCAGCCCAATTCGGTTCTTGTAGCGTATTCCAAAGGAACTTGTTCGGATTTTTGTTAGCTCCATTTTCATGTCCCAAGTAAAGCCTAAGTAATGATCAGGACTTAGACCGGACGTATTTCACCTAGGAACATTTTCTCTCAACTAAATTCCAACTAATGATGGCGATGGTGGTGGTAATGAGACCGCGAGACCATCCTCCAACAACATCAAACCAAGTGATACTCACGTGGCTCTTGTTACCACTGCATCAGCTTGCCCAATATTGCTTTTGTGTATGATCACGTGACCGGTACTGCTGGAATGCTGGAGATGAGAGGAGTTCAGCAGTCAAAGGGTCATCTCGATAGCAGTTCTAGATCAGGTTCTGTGGTGACTCTGACCATTGACAAAAGACTGCTATACGGCGAGCCATTGAACCTTAAGTACGTACTGTCTAAATTCCGTCTTTGATGAAACCAATATACGCCGCATCATCACGTGTCGTCATAGTCAGAAGTCTGCAAGAGGTAACTGAAGACCACCAAACTTATCCGTCAGCTGGGGTACCACAATAAAAAGTAGATCACTGTAATCAGCGCCGCGCCAGCTTTCGAATGGTACTGCTTTGAAAGCGATATATCAACTGCTCATCCCTGCCAAGACTTGAATGACCAGTCGGAAAAGTTACTTCAAACATCGCCACTTTTGGGAGGTGAGCTTGGATGAATATGGAGTTGACTTTTTCCAGCTGTTGGACCGCAGTAAAAGTAGTACCAATGGATTCCCCAAGCCCTCAGCTTTCGAAACGTACTACTCTGGAGCTGATAAAGGGAATATTCGGGGAGTTGACAACTTGTACCACTGCTACCCTGGTACGTACCACTCTCTTCTACGGCAAACGACTCTTGGCATGTCACCAAGATGATAAACTGAAGGGAGAGTAGCTCCAACTTGGGCTGTAGGGCTGCAACAAATACAAGAGTAGTACCATTAGCCTCGCCTGGTCACTAGCTCTCGAACGGTACTGGTCACGACTCGATTCAATCCGATCTCTCTTCGCGACTAGTGGGTCTACGATCACGTGACTGGTTCCATTCTAATGCGGAAGGGAAGAAGAGTGCAGTGGTCAACTTTGTACTGCGATAGACCTACTGGGTCAAATTCCATGTCTCAAAGGTGTGCTTGCACAACACGCCAGTAAACCCACCAACCTCTGTTAAGAGCTAATTAGACATGCCAGTAAATTACTTGGCATTCAGTCAAAAGTATGTTATGGTATCTCCGAAAAGTAGTAGCCCACTCAGATGCTTCATTCAAGTCACTGCCAAAGAGTGGGTCAGCTTCTGGAAAGTGCAGAAACAGAAGTACATTTCCACAGGACCCTACTTAAGGAACTCAGGCTTCTACAAGGATGAAAGGTAACACTGTACCGTACTTGTAGTGAATCAGAAGTCGATCAAAAAACGTTCGAAACACGTCAGACAAAGGCTAGAGACATCAGAGAGAGCTCTAGAGGTGTCAGAGACTCATCTGGAGCCGTTTAGAGCTGTTTGAAGCTGTCTAGAAAACAGTTAGAGTCGTTAAGAGCCATCAAATGTCTTTAGTTTTTTTCATTCATCGGACCTCGGTATTTCCCTAACCAGTCGTCCTCTCTCTGCCTCTCCCATTCTACACGCCTCGAATCTTTCTATGGACTTGGTCACGTGACTGGGGCAGTACACAAAGGTCTCAATCCAGGACAGTGCTCTGGCTTGAACATCGCCCTGAAGTCACACACGTCACTACACGGCTCAGATGTCACCACTACTCTGAACAAGCTACTACAACTAATACAAGACTCCGACATGAGCTCAGTCTGTTCACTACAACTCATACACTGTCTCTTCCTCTTTTCCTTATCCAACTTCATTGACTATGCTCTTTTCCTTTTCTTCCTCCTCTGCGGGATCCATCCGCTACCTTGGTTCAGTCCTAGCAACCTGCTACAAGTAGTGGCTGCCGGTCTTCAGACACTCGCTACGCTCGTGTCTGACGCTCGTCTGACGCCGTCGACTTTTCACAAACACACTCGCTTCGCTCGTGTGTTTACTCAAAGTCTCCCGCCTCCTCCTCCCCATCATCATCACCATCCACCATCTTACTCTGCTGCTCAGTCTTCTCCATCAGCTTTGCCAGCTCAGCATCATCAGTCTCGGTCACAGCCTTGGGCTCCATCTTCACAGTCAGACTACCTCCCGAAGCCTCGATACTCTCTCGAATCTTCTCAATCGCCTCGCCAAGAGTATCAATGGCCTTTGCTTGTCCAGACAAGTAGAAGTCAGCACAAACAGAGGAGCCGCCACCAGCTTGACCTTGACGGGCACCAGCTCCGAGTTGAGCGTCTCACCGGCAGCCAGAGCCCGCTTGATGGCCTCAATGCCCTCGTAGGCAAAACAGGTGATATCAATGTCGGCCCGGACCTTGACAGGGTTAGGGGTCAGACGTCGGCCAATCTGGGCCTTGAGATCCTCCATGATGGCAGGCGAGGCCGGATCCTCCAAATCGCCAAACACCTGGTCGGGGTTGGTGATGGACAGCTTGAAGCCGTCGTAGGCATGGCCGTACTTGGTGCTCAGCGGCCAGCCCACCTGCTCGTACAGCTTTTCCAGCGAGTACTTGTGTTTCTCGGCCACGTGCCGCAGAATCGAGTGCACCGTCTTGGACTTTGTGTACTTTTCCTCGCACTTTTCCACGTCCTCGGCGCTCACTCGCCGTTTCGACAGATCAATGTACCCCTTGTCCTTGTCGACTCGCAGCACCACCACAATCTCGTTCTTGCCGACCTTGATGTGTTTCTGGATCGACCGGATTCGCCGCCGCGACAGCTCCGACAGCAGAATCATGCCCTCAATGTCGTCGTACTCCAGCAGCTTGACGTACGCGCCCATGTCGGCAATCTCCTTGACGTTGACCATCACCAGGTCGTCGACCTCGGGATACTTGTTGGCGTAGAATCGGCAGGTGGTCGTGTTCACTTCGTCCATCTTGTGTGTTGATACTGGATAGGTGTGGGAGATGATTGCATGAGGATTTTTCAGGTAGGTTGGCACGTGACGAACGAGCCGAACGAGCGCTAGCGAGTTCGATCCTGGCCAACGTCAAATGCTAATTTGTGCGGCAGATGCATCTGTCGATCCACGGTAGGGTAACCCTTTAAACCTAGTTAGTTGGTTAGTTAGTTAAAGACGAAAATCCAACAGACCGGCTCTGGCACTGGCCACCCCCACCCACCACACTCACCTCTTCACACTCACCCCAATAAAGTTCACCAACCCTAACTCCTGGAGACGACCGATGCAGGGGCATAAACAAGTCGCACCGTCGATCGGTCATAATTTATGGCCACAATATGTTGGCAGGCTGTGTTAGTGTTGCAAGAGTACACGTCATCGGTGCTGTGGCGTAGGGGGAGGTTACTCTTAACCTGTGGATGTAAGGTGGTGAGAAACCGTAAAGTTGGGTGGTAGCCGAGGCCTGCAGTCACAACAGTGATGTGGTGGTTGGTGGTGGTGGTGGTGGTGAAACGGGTGGCAGTCACCAACGGTAGTGACGGCGACGACAGCACCTCCAACCCTAGGCCACGTGACCCCTCGTGGCCTCCACTAGATGCCACCTCATGGGCACTGCTCTTGTGACACAGGCGGTGTCATGTCACTGGAAACAACGGCAGTCGGCAGCAGTATCGACTGCAATATCGACTGCCACCAACTTCCACGTGACTCCCCGTAACGTCCCCTGTCCTCTCGTGGCTTGTCTGTGCCCATCTCAGTGTTTGTGTAGCAGTTAGGGTAACAGCTGAGCGTGACCTGTTTGTAACATAGCACATACACAGACACAGACACAGACACGGAACCGTGACAACGTCAACGGCGTCATCACCGTCGTTCGGTAGGCCACTCCACCACCCCCACCACCACCCCCCTCAGCCCCCCCCTTTCCCTTGTACTCACCTCTCGCTGTCCTTGGCACAGACACAGATCGACACCAATGACAAAGCCGATGTAACCAGCAACGGTGACAACAGCAAAGCACCACCAGGTCATTGTCACCACCCTCCTTCTAAACTCACGTGATATCACCTCTCTAGAACACGATTGCGTTTGTGTCCGCTGATTGTGTCTGTGAGTGGTGTGTTTGTGAGTGGTGTGTTCGTGTGTGTTTCTGAGCACTGAAAGTGACGTGGAGAAGGAAGAGTTGTGTTACTGGGAGAAGAAACACGTTTAAGGTGGAGGTGGCTGTTTGTGTCGGATAAGGTCATGTGCTGTGGAATAAGGTGATGTGTGGTGGTTACAGTGGTCACACATGGTTACCGGTTTGGGTCACGTGACCTCATTGTAACCAGAGTACCAGGGTCACATCACCACATTGTAGCCTGAAAACCAGGGTCACGTGATCTGCTGATAACTGATAAACCTCACTCACTCAAATAGTTGTATCTCTTTAGATGCAGCTCAAATGCATCTTTTGAACATAAGGTTCTAGAAGTACTGTACGTCTATGATGCATTGACGATGGAGAAAGATAAGAGGGCAGTTCAAAAGCTGATGTGGGAGTTTCTCAGTGTAGTTTGTATGAGGAGATGTGCGTAGAATCACATGATACGTCGATTGAGCTTTGAGCCGCTCAAATATGGTCTTTTTGATGAACTTAGAGTGTTGCTACTATCACCGAAAAAGCCAGATCGCTACCCAACTCAGAATTATGTCACCAGAATGTGTCACAAGTCATGGAGAGTGGGAGTATATCTCTCAGGCTATCTGGTGACTCTAATCACGTGACCATAAGTCAACGCTACAACTGTTTGATCATCTATGCTGAACTGCCCAGAAAGCCCAGAAACGGATCACGTGACTTCCTGAACCACGAGACTTCTTGACACACTGCTTAATCACCCTCTCCCGCTGACTAATCAACACTGTAGACGGCTTCATCAGTCTACACCCTTGTAGGGTGGAGAAGGTGGGCTAGTGAAAACCTAGATGAGGTTATAGTGTTTCAAGGTGTGATGAAAAGTGGAGATTTTGCTTAGCAACATCGAATGTCACGTGACTGGAGCTCTGCTATCCAGATCCAAATTAGTCACGTGACTTTAGCGATAAAAATGGGTCATTTGGAAGCCTGTGTAAACCCGAGATATGTTCTACCCTGAGTCAGAGTTTATCATACGATAAAAAGACCCTTGTTGTTGGGCGATTTGGTCGTTTGTTTTTGCATCGTTTGAGGGTGATCCTGGAGGAGCGGTTGGTGGCTTTTCAGCGACTTCTCGGCTATTGAATCACTTTTCTGAGTACCTACAAAATCCATCAACAACTATCTTTAACAGCATCTAAAAGTCGATCCAGTCAGCGGAAAGTCCAGGAAAGTTGATAATTCGGTAATTGAGACTGTTGTAGCTGTTTTGAAACACCTCCCAGGTTATCAGCATCAAAACAGACTGAATTGACATCATTCAAGTTTACAACAGAAGTGACAACAATCATACACTTCCAGAATCGTCTACAGTACTCAGAAATCGACGATTTTTGAACTAATCAACTCAGCTCGCTGCTCTCGTCACGTGCAATGTTACCAATCACTTTTCTGATGCTGTTTAACACAGCTACAACAGTTCTGGCTGATTCCATAATTCCGTCAACAGCCAAACAACTGGAGAGATTACTGATCACTCCTTTACTCGATTCTGCTGAGTCAGCTGATGCCAATCACGTGATTAGTGTTGATCTGGCTTTTCTCGAGGTTTCCTTTGGAGAAGACGATTCAGACAATCTCCTTAGTTGCAGTATTACTCAGCAGCAGCAGAATCGAACCCAAAATCGAACAGAGACAGATTATGAGTCATCCACAGGTTATGACCTCTCTACCTCTGAAATATCACGTGACTCGATATTTAGCCTCGTTGGTCTCTTTACATCTTCTGCACTCATCTACTGGTCTCAAAAAGCTCACAAAACCTTCTGGGAAACTCAGAGATGTTCTTTCCGGTTCGAAGCTGACAAATCATGTTTCCTCAGCCTTATTGTATCTTCTCTAGTATCTTCAATTGGGTTTGGAGGACTTGGAGGGTTCGGAACTGGAATGTGGAATGATTGGACGGAGAAGATAGATAGAGACAAGAGGAGAGAAGCAGCTGAGAGAATGAAGAGAGTAGAAGATCATTATGAGATTTTGGAACAGATTGCGAGTCTTTTGGATTCACAGGGACGGGTTTTGGTGGGTTCTACAGGGTTCCATGGTCACGTGATGGAAAGGGGTTCTGGATTAGTCAGCGGATTAGTCAGAAGAAGCTCAATCACGTGGAAGGATGGCAATGAGACGAGAGTTGAATTGTTTGAGCCTGGAGCGGCGTTGGCAGGGGTTATTGAGATGTTGAAGGGGAGGGGAGAGGCTGGAGGGGGGGTTGATATCACGTGATGTGTATTGGTTTAGTCACGTGGCCGGTCTGGGGAGGGGGGTGGTGTGTGGTCATGTGACTGGAGCCGTCGAGAACTGTCTAGAGCAGTGTTCAGGGAGGATTGATATTACTTGAGAGTAGATGCACTAGTTGGGTCTATACTTAATACGTCATTTCTATACTTAGGACTCAATACCTTTAGTTAGACATCTCTAACTATTATCTCTCTGACTGAGTTTGAAGGAGAGTAATTGGGTATGTACGAAATGGCGGCTAATGAGTAATATGGGTGAGCGGAGAACAGTGGTAAAGTCCGTTTGTTGATGAGAGCATTACTGTTGGAGTTAGAAGGGGCTGCTGGGACACTCCCTAAACGGCTCCCTGGAATAATGAGACAGATTTGAAACTTTAACCACCAGCAGCTAAAATTACGAGGAGAGGAGAAAACAAAATTCTGACGACACTCTAGTAGTGTAAAGTGTAGTCGGGGAGTCCGTCGGAGTGCTCAGATTCTTCCTAGCACCCCTGGCTCTCGTTTTAGAGACACTCTCAAACATCACTCTGTAAACGGCTCTTCCGATAATTGAACCAACCTTAATATGAGACGGTGAAACGAGTGGCATACTCCAAAACACGCAGCAGAGCTGGTCTCTTAAATCTAACTTGTAATACCCACATTATTTTCGTGTCTTTAGTCTACCTGAGCTTTCCCCTTTGTGATTGGCCAACAATTGGTGGCACTGCTAGTCTATGATGTTTTCTAAGTAATATTACTTGGACTTCTAACTAGGGCCAACTCTCCCAGTTCTGCTCCAATCCTTACCGGAACTTGACCATTCAATTCTCCGTAGCCGATTGAGTCTTTTCATTAACTCTCCATTTGTACAACTCCTCTATTGCGTTTTTCAGATATGCATCCATCCTTTCAATTCAATGTCCAGAACACCCCTACCCAACTCCACCAGTTCTCATCCGATCCAAATCCAGACTTGACCATTCGATTTTTCGTAGCCGGATACACGTATCAGTAAAGCTCTTTTGTTACTACAGCCAGGTATTACCATGATATTCCCATCTTAACATCTCCAAAATACACCCGCCTCCTAAACACCCCATGACCGAAACCAAAATGCTCCCCGAGATTTGCTCTATCGAATGGTACCACTCACCAACTTCTAGCTCCAATATCCACCAAATTTCCCCCTTCGCCCGTTTGCCAAGAAATGACCAGTCATAACCATTCACAACCACTGTCCAAATTCCATCTCTACCAAACTAAGCCCCATTTCAAAGTCACGTGATCACAAAAAAACAAGTATACATATAAACGCCCCATTTTCCCCAACCTCCACAAACACATACATGCATCCATTTACACGCTTAGTCATCATGTCCAAAGTCGAGATTCTCCGATGCCCCAGATGCAGACACCCGTTCAAACGCCTTCCTGAGATGGAAGCCCATTATAAAAAGTGTGCCAGTAGTTGAGTGATTATTTAAGCTCAAGCTACAGGAGCAGAAGTGCCAAGTAATATCATAACTAAAGTTTGTTGGGTCAACTAAAGTGAAGTAAATGAGAGTAGATGGGCGTCATACGTATGTCGTCTTCTGAGACTGCTACAGACACGTGACTTTGACCGTTGTAATTGTGTGGTGTCGGGCACTCTAATGGTACCAATCACGTGACCAAAAAACCCACTAATCGTAAAGTTGTATCTCTCGTTCAACCCAAAGAGGAAACATGACGAGTCAGATTTGAGCAGTCGGATTATGCATGAACTTGCAGGAGCGGGTTTGATGATGTCGAATAGTGGTTTGATGGTGACAAGAGCGGTACCATCGTGTAGCCCTTGACGAGGGGAGTACATTGGTACTGTACTATGCATGTGTCTTTTGTGTCACTTTAGCGTGAGATAGAGGCACGCTCTTTTTTCAAAGTTCTTATCGATAACATGCCAAGTGTGGTTTGCTGGGATACGTGTGAGTCTATACGTGAGATTACTGGATACCAATTCTACAAGCCTGAGAGCTGTACCAGTAGAAAGCTAAGAAACAGGGGAGTCCACTCGTACTACTCACGTGTCTGTAGCGTGATTGTAGCAGAAGTTGGTAGTTGAGTCCGATATCAAATCGGTCAATTTCGGAGATACGAAGACAAAAGTGGTACCGTTCGACAGCTGGAGGTTTTTTGGGTACGATGGTCAGCTTTGTATTCTAATCCCGTGCCTGGACGACCTTCTAGTACGAGCCGCACGGCTAGGGGTGGGTGTTTGAAAACGCGACTTAGGCGAGAGATTTGGCTGAAAACTTGCAAGGATGTTCATAGAGGGCACGTCACGTGACTGGTACCTTCACATTTCTATCCAGTGTCTCCTCATCGAGATACATGGAAAAGCCACTTTACAGAGCTGAATCTGCATTAATCGAGCCGAGAGTGGTACCACTGTGATCGAGAGAACCTCCTCTTTCGAATGGTAGTAGTCACTATACGAGTAGATCTCTCTGTGAGATTCTGACAAGATCACTACTTTTTACACACCTCTTTGGGGCTGTTTACAATTAAGGTAATGTAGGCAGGGAAACAACGAGCCTCGTGGCTAGGGCACTCTCACGACCCCAATCGAAAACAGGTTGTAGAAGAGAGATCAGCTTGGAAATTTGACAGCAGCTAGCTGAGAGTACACAGACACGTCTGTAGCAGTCACGAGACGCTACCTGTTAAACTGGCCGAGATACAGAGAATCGTCTTCACCTGATCCTGGCATGCTCATAATCTCTCAGGAGTGGTGCCAGTCTGACCGCGAGAACCGCAGCTATTGAACAGTAGTATTGAACAGTAGTACTCTAGTGGATGTGGACCTACTACATAAAAAGATCAATGTCATCAACTGATATCTGCTTAATTCTTAGCCTTCATCATTGTTTAAGGTATTGTCCCTATGGGTCGAATTAATGAGCCGCACGCGAAGGGGTAGGCCTTGATGCACCACTCAGAGTAGCATTCCAAGCTTTCAAAATGGTCCAACTTCTGACAGGTAGTATATCTAGCTGAGGTGACATTGCTGTTGAAGTTTTATGTCGCTATCTTCCGAAGTGATGAAGCTATAGCAAGCCCTAGTTTACTCAAGCCACGTCAAGTAGAGCTCAATTAGAGCTATGAGACACCCCCTAAAGCTGAGTATTATCCCAACAAGTAATTCTAGAGTCAACTATAGCCAAGTAACAGAGTGTACAGAACAATGAAGCAGCCCCAAAATAAGGTGGTGTCAATTTCCGAGCCGCACGGCTTAGGGTAGGTCTCGAGGCACCACTCAGAGTGAGCTTCGAAGGCTTCTATCTACCCCAACTTTTGCCACCGAGCCTTCTACCGTCCACTGACATTACAGTTGAAATCTGGAGTTTCTGTCGTCAAAGCCGAGCAAGATATAGCAGGACTCATGCTACTTGAGCCATGCCAAGTACTGCCTATTTATAGTGATGGAGATTCTCCCTCAGCTGAGTATTGTCTCAACTACACGTCCTGGCGTGAACTAATGCCAAGTAATAGAGTACACATGACGGTAATCTAGTTTCTTGAGCAGCCCCAAATCAAGGCAGAATTTCCGAGCCGCACGCCTACGAGTAGGTGTTTGGCCTCTTTTGATAACACGACTCAGTGAACTGATCTCGCTCAAAATTTGCCCGGTAGCTGATAGAAGGTACGTCACGTGACTGGTAGCTTTTCATCTCTATCTACTGGCCCCTCGTTGAGATACAGGGGAACGCAACCTTTAGGGGCTTATCCTTTCTGAAATACTGTAAGAGTGGTATCAAAATGATCGCGAGAATCGCCTCTTCCGAATGGTAGTATACTCGTACCTGCTAGAGCGCGGTATAAAGTCTTTGTCAGCATCTGTTCACGTGTAACCAGCTTGTCCGTGACTCCCTCATTTAGAGTGGCCCGGGATTTAACGAGCCGCATGGAAAGGGCGATGTGCTGGCCCTTATTAAGAAAACGACTTATTGAGCCGATTTGGCTGAAATCTAGACAGTTGGTATAGCAGAACACGGTGCCACGTCTGTAGCAGTCACGAGCTGCTAGCTACCAGACTGAGTGAGTTACAGAAGAGCACCTTTTGTTGGTGCTAGCATGCTCAGAATCTCTCAAAAGTAGTACTGGGGCAACCGCGAGAACCGCAGCTTTCGAACAGTAGTACAATTGTACAGACTAATCTGTGGAACCAGAAAAATCACCTCATCCACTGAGATCTGACCGCTTCCTTGTTCCATCAGGTGTTTAAGGTATTGCCATAACTGGTTGAATTAATGAGCCGCACGCCTAGGGGTAGCATTTGGAGCACCACTCAGAGTGGCATTCCAAGTCCCAGATCTGACCCCCCGTTTTCTACATGGCACATACGGGCGACTTGACTCTACTGGAAGAATTTGGAGTCGCTATCTTCTATACTGAGTAAGATACAGCCAGTCTCATTCTATTCAGGCCAGGCCAAGTACAGCCCAAGTATAGTGTTGGAGACATTCCCTAAGCTGATTAATATCCTAACTACAAACTTCGGCAACAACTATAGCCAAGTAAAAGACAGTAATCCAGTTTCTTAAGCAGCCCCAAAATAAGGTGGTGTCAATTTCCGACTCGCACGGCTTGGGTTAGCATTTCAGGCACCACTCAGAGTGACATTCCGAGCTTGGAAAATGGTCCAGCTTTTTCAGCCACGTATATCTAGCCTTGTCGACCCTACAGGCAAAAGCTGGAGTCGCTATCTTAACGATGAAGCAGGATATAAAGGGTCTTATATTACTGGAGACATACCAACTACAGCTTATTTAGAGTTGTTGAGAGCCCCCCAGAATGATGTAATGACTCAACTGTAACTTTCAGCCACCACTAAAGTCAAGTAATAGAGTATACGTAACAATAATCCAGATTCTTGAGCTGGCCCCAAATTAAGGTAGACTGAATTACCAAGCCGCACGGCAAGGGGACTGTCATGCCCCCCATCAAAAACAGCAGTTTGTCATCGAGTCAGGCTGAAAGTTGTACTACTGGCATATTAGACCTCAGGGAAACGACTGTAGCAGCCAAAACCTATTAGCAGCCAAACTGAGAGAGATACAGAGAGTCGTCTTCCCTTTATCCTAGCATGCTCCGAATCTCTCAAAAGTGGTATCAGACTGATCGCGAGATCCGTAGCTCTCGAACGATACCACATCTGTGTACTTGAACCCATCAAATGTGAATATCTTTGTCAGCCACTGATAGCATGGTACAGTGTAATTGACCTGTTCATTGATGCCATTCTGACTATTAGGTATTACTTTACTGTATGAGGTTGCCTCCCAAGTTGAATTAATGAGCCGCACGTGAAGGGGTAGGCAAAACAGCACCACTCAGAGTGGCATTCGGGGGCTCGTATCCGGCCCAGCTTTTGTCACATGGTATAAATAGGCGACCTGACTCAGCTGTGAGACTCTGGAGTCTTCTTCTTCACTATTAAGCAGAATATAGCGGATCTCATATTACTCAAGCTACCCCAAGTACACCTTAATTAGCGTCATGAAGAGTCTCCCAAAGTGGAGTATTATAGCATCAAGTATAGTCAAGTAATGGAGTGCACAAAACAATACAGCAATCCAGTTTCTTAAGCAGCCCCAAAATAAGGTGGTGTAAATTTCCGAGCCGCACGCGAAGAGTAGTGCCAGATCCCCCATCGAAAACGGGCTGTAGTAGATGGATCAGGCTGAAAACTGTACCATAGAATAATCGGGGGGCAGAGACGCCTCTGTATCAGTCACAACTCGCTAGCTGTAAAATCGAGCGAGATACAGAAGAACGCATTTTGCCGGTGCTAGCATGCCCTGAATCTCTCCAAAGCGGTATTGGACTGACCGGGAGAACCGTAGCTTTCGAACCGTAGTACTCTTGTACCTACAGACCTATCAGACATCAACCTGAGTGTTGCCCACTGGGATCTAGTATAGCCTCATCACTACATATCTTGTTTAAGGTATCGCCTCCCAAGTTGAATTTCCGAGCCGCACGGCTTGGGGTAGGGGTGAGAGCACCACTCAGAGTGACATTCCAAACCCGGGATCTCACCCACGTTTTGCTACATGGTATATACGGACGACGTGACTCAGCTATCAAAACCCGGAATCGCTATCTTCCGATCTGATGAGGCTATAGCAAGTCTTAGTTTACTAAAGCTACTTCAAGTACTGCCTAATTAGCGCTACAGAGAGTCTCAAAAACTGGAGTATTGTCCCAACCACATATCTGAGAAATAACTAAAGCCAAGTATTAGAGTGCACGTAGCAATATTGTAATCCACTCTCTTAAGCAGCCCCATAATAAGGTGGTGTCAATTTCCGAGCCGCACGCCTTGGGGTAGCATTTGGAGCACCACTCAGAGTGGTATTCCAGAGCTCATATCTGGCCCAACTTTTGCCACATGGTATATACAGGCGATCTGAGTCTACTGGCAGAATCTGGAGTTGCCATCGTCAATACTGAGCAAGACACAGCAGGCCTCATTTTACTTAAGTCACACCAAGTACAGTCCATTTATAGTGATGGAGACTCTTTCTCGGTTGAGTATTGTCCCAACAAGTAATCTCGGGGTCATCTATAGCCAAGTATTTAGAGTACACACAGTCCAGTTTTTCCTGAGCAGCCCCAAAATAAGATGAGCTGAATTTCCGAGCCGCACGGCTTGGGGTACCATTTGAAGCACCACTCAGAGTAGCATTCCGAGCTTGGAAAATGATCCAGCCTTTGCCACCAGGTACATCCAGCCCTGCTAATGCGACTGTCAGAATTTGGAGCTGCTGTCCTCAATGCTGAGCAGGATACAGAGGGTCTCCTATTACTTAAGTCAAGCCAAGTAACGTCTAATTAGAGCTATAGAGAGCCCCCCGAAGTGCAGTAAAGTCCCAACCACAAAAGTCAGAGTCAATTAACGTTAAGTATTAACAGTACAATGCAGTAATACAATAACACCGACGACAACAGTCTCTAACGCCACCAATAACAATCCCATAGCCACCAACTCCTCAATACATCCACTTCTGAACTTGCTTTCCATCAATCAAAGCTCAAATCAATACCGCCTTATCCTAGCAGGGAATCAAAGTGAAATACAATTATCTATAGTGTCTATTCTAGGGTGGTTGTGACGTGACCACCTCATGTCTTTGACTGCAGCTGTTGATAGGAGAGCTTAATAAGACTGTAGTAAGAGGGTGTTGTAGAGATAAGACGATCTGTTGTAGTAAGAGGGTGTTGTCGTAACCTGCTTCGCAGCTTACTATTGGACCACTCGGAGCTCGCTTCGCTCGCTCCTCGTTCAGGTCCGTTCGCCAAATCTCGCTGCGCTCGATTTGGCTCACTACCTATCCAAAATCTCCAACAACATCTTCTTAAACACCGGCAACATCCTTTCAATCTCCACCACCTCTGGTCTCTGTGGTGGCAAATCACTACTCTGCTGCTTCTGTTCAATCTTCCTGGCCAACTGCCGTCTCCTTCTCTCCTCTTCCACCGCATCCAGCTGTCCCTCGCTCTTTCCCATAATCGCCCGGTCCTCCAGATCCAGCTCCGCCACGTCCAGCTCCAGCTCGTTGATATCTTCAATATCAATGCCGAAATCGGCCGTATTGATCCCGTTGGCGCCTCCAGGCAGCGTAGAGTCCCATTTCGTGTCGATATCGTCCTCTGCATCTGCCCCCATGGCTGCCAGCGTGGAATTCACCGAAGAAGACCGTGAAAGCCGCTTAACTCCGGAATCCCGCATCTGCCGAGCTGCAGCTGCCCGCATATCGTACCAATCCTTTCTCCTTCTTGTCCAATCGACAATCTGGTCAACTTCGGCAATCACCCGTTCTTTATCTCCGGGATAATTCGCCAACATGACCCCCAAGTCCAGAGGATGGCCATGTTGCTGTCCCTCCTTCAGAAAAAGGATAATATCGCTGATCCAGCCCATCAGCTGATCAAATAGACCTCCATCGTGCTGATACACATTGTGGATGAACTTGAACAACGAGTCCACGTGCCGATTGCACAGATCCACAAAAAGCTGGACCTGTGAATTCGCGTCAGAAGTGAGCGAATCGATTTCCGATTTAGAAACCGTCTTAATGAGATCATCTGCAAACCGCTGGAGATCACCAACAGCTTCGGAAATGTGCGCATCTTTGAAAACTCGAATCAGAGGCTCGTAAAAAATGGTAATGAGGTCTTTAACGAGCTGAACAGTTGCTTTTTCATTGATCAAATCCTGAAACAAGTCCTTATCACGTTTTCTCGTCAAATGCTTCAGCAGATTCTTCGTAGCACTGAATTTGGCCACCTCTACAGGCTGAACAAAATGAGGATCATTCACCGCGGGCTCCTCTTCTACAGCATTATCCCACCGCTCATACCACAACTGAACCGTTCTCTCCTGCTCCCAGGAATGGTTCTCTTCGGCCTGGAGCTTGAAAATCGCCAACACCATGTCACAATCATGCGCATGTTTGATTTTCAACACTCTCTGATGAGTGGCTTCATCAGCATACACAAAGTCCTCCAATCCCTGGCAAACCGAGTCATCTGCAATCAAAAGCTTCAATTCCTTGATTGCTCGCTCCTGCTGCTTGATATCTTCCTGTAACATGTACCAGATGATGTTTTGGAACAGAGACTTGCGTCCAAACGGCTGGGCAAGGAACAAATCCATCATTCCTTTCATAATCGAGACTGGATTGGACAATCGCAAAATACCCTTGATCACAGTGTACGGAATGAACCTGTGAAGTCGACAGACCTGCGCAAACACCTCGGGAGCGTTATCTGAGGCCACAAACATGTGGAAAAGTGTGGCGGCAAACTCGATTGTGGCCCATTTGATGAATTTCTGGAATCGAGGCGATAAATCACGTGCACTGCTTTTTTCCCGAATCTCGTCAAAAATGTGTTTCAGGCCATCTTCTCGAACAAGATCTTGCTTGAACTCCTGCAAATACACATTCAGCTCCTGGGCACGTGACTGGGCCACCTCGTAGAACTGCAACTGGTCGCGAACACGTGCAATGTCGACTTTTCGCCGCAGCTCCGAGTCGCGAATCTCCGATGACGTCATCTGAAGAGGATCCATGTACAGAAACTCCAGCAACGTCTTGGAGGTGGCCACCATGCGATTCTGCACCAGAGAATGCAGATACGCCCGCAGCGTCGTTCTCTGCTTTTCCCGGGGCAGAGAAACCCGTTTTCCGTCATGGTGGACGTTGGCCGTGTCATCTTCATCGACATGTTCCTCTGCATCGTTCAGATCGTCCTCCACATCGTCGTTTTCGGCCTCAACAAACCCGCCGATACCCGAGGACGTGGCCTGAGAGGCCGCTCGGTTTCTCACGGGCAGATTCGGCAATCCTCGGCCCGGAAACTCCCGATGGAGTTTTTTCGCCAGTTCCTTGAAATCATGGAACGTGCGGGCCACAACGACGGTGCGGCCCTCGTGAGACTCCATTTTCGTCTCAATGAGGTACTCTGCGCTCACGTGATCTCCCGCGAGAAACGAGAGCATTCGTTTTGTTCGAATCTCTCTTACACCAACGACATTGACACAGAGACCGTTGATGAACTTGCCCGAGGCCAACGACGACAGCACCTTTTTGTGGTCCAGCTGTTCAACGCCAGCGGTGGCCGGTTTTTCCACCTTGGCCGACGGTTCATCGACATTGGTGGTCATCAGACCCGCAGACATGTACATGGCAAAGGCCTTTTTGATTCTCAGGGAGATCTTGGACCGTTTTGTGTCTTCTGCCCGGTCTTCAGAAGAGGAGATGTTTTTGTCAGCAAACGATTCAAGGAAGGCTTGAAGTCGTAATTGCCAGAAATCTCGATCGTCAGCTTTACTGAGAAAGGGGAAGGTTTTGATATGGTGGACGAACATGTGTCGTACGATGGGAAATTGGTACACGACGGCAGAAGTGTTGTCGGTGTTAGGAGTCACGTGATTGTTGTTTGAGGTCACGTGATTGCTGTTTGGGGTCACATGACCAGTCACATGACCAGCACCAAGACTAAGATCAAAATCATCATGACTGTCGTACTCCTCGCCATGGACACCATGTTCACCATGACCACCATGTCCATGCTTAAAAGGAACATGAATATGCTTCTTGATATGAGACCCCTTCTTCTTGATATGCTTGATACCACCCATGACAACCGACGTGTGAGATCCTCCGGAAGATTGCGGTTCGAGATTGGGAGAGCCGATTGTTGGGGTGTAGTGGGGGGAATCAGACACGTGACCAGCCGGTGTCACGTGACCAGGAGTGTTCGAATCTTCTGTTGGGGTCACATGACCAGGCCCGTTACTGGCGAACGGCGACCCAAACTTCCTCAATCCCCGGAAATCGGCCAACTCCAAAAACTCGTCCTGAATCTCGAGCCGCACCAGCTCCCGTTTCAAATAATGCTCCTGGATCGGCTGCAGGGCGATTGGCGGCGTTTTGTGTAAATTTGACATGTTTTTGGCGTGTTTTGACGTGTTTTGAGAGTGTTGTAGAGTGTGGTGTAAGAGGAAGAGAGAGTTAGAGAGAGAGTGGTGATGTTACAAGAACAGTGTAATAGAGGGTGAAGGTTAACTCTGTTGCGGGATTTGGTGAGGTGGGGGGGGCAGAAGAGGATAGAATGGGTTAGAGGGGTCGGAATGAGAAATGGAAAGCGGGAGGTGATTCAGCGTGTTGCAATTAGTCAGGAGACGGAGTTTGGTGGTGTTTGGGTGACGGGAATATCACTTTGAATACACCCCCTTTCTCTGATGTTACCCTATAGCTAAGGGGAGAGACTGGGTGGGGTGGTTGTAGAACGGGTTACAGAAGTCACGTGGTGATGAAAAAAGCTGCGATCTACTCACCACCGCCGCTTCAGTCACGTGACAAAAATTTGGATCTTTCCGGCTTCTCTAACCCCGTTTTTAATGGACTCTCTGTTTTGCTTAAAGTTACTACTATGGGAAAAGAACATATCGTCTCTAGAATTGGAAGGAGAGATGGTATGAACAAACGGAAAGCGGGGTTGGATTCTGCGGGCCGTAAATAGTCATGTGATAACTTCTTGTCCGTTTTCCAGCCCTGGAACCCGCTTTTGAATGACTATCTAAACACTTAAAGTTACTACTATGATAGGCAGTGTTTTGGAGAATACCCCCTCTAGAATCTGATCCAGACGTCACGTGACCAAACTGACAACGGGGTTTTGTCGGCAGTGTCCGAATTACCCTCATGACTGAGGTTCAAGCCTTTGCCACCCCTGGAACCCACTTTTAAATGACTCTCAACCCCCCATGACATCATCACCACAACATACCGCCTCTATCTCCATCAAAAGACGGTTCTGAGACACGGTTTTTTGTCCACTATAACAGACCGCCGGTATTAATAGATTCCCGGCGTCGGAAATGTGTTACATAGCCTGGATTGTGTTCTACAGCGATTTTCGGCCATATCAGTTTTTTTAAAATAACTCATACTCACCCCAAACAACACCAAAAGACGCGTGGCTAAAGACAACCCCAAAAGTAACTTCTCCGAGGGACGCTCTCCCTTCTCAACACCTTTAATACCGTGTTAATCGCGTCTAAAAGTGACTCTAACTGAATGTTGTCAATGTGGTGATAAATGGCGCAGCAAATGAGGGGGGTAGTGTAGAATGTGCTGTAGACATCCTATCACTATATAGGGGGTACCATTCAAACCGTCAGACTCTTCCGAACACACTGATACCACTTATATCATTATACCACCCAATCTCACCTCTCCCTGACTTATCTCCGTTATCTCCGAACTGCCTGATGCACCTTCCTGCATGTGCATAACGGTCAACAGCAATAGCAACCAACATTACAGCAACCAACACGAGGTCTCACTTTCTCAGCAGCAGTGTAACAACACGATAGCCGCCGTTTAGCCGCTTGTGTCACCAGCATCACCCTGGCATTCTTGCAAACTTGCTTTTTCCGCCTTTTACCCGCCGGAAACTCAACATCTGCCCGAAATGAGCGCAAACAGGGGAAAGCTGCATAGCCATGGGTTTAAGTTGGTGTATTGAGGAGATGTGTGAGGTCATGGTTTGATCACGTGACAAAACATGAAAAAAAAAATCTTTCAGCCTCAAAGTGGTGAAAAACGACGCAATTCCGATTTCAACACAACGACCTTGTTCGCGAGATCACCAGCTTCAAGAAGAGACCAAACACGGTCATATCACCACCACCATCAAAGAGTCGTGGGCATTTCTCCTGCATCTATACGTACCGGTAAACCTTATATTTTAATTTGGCGAGCCGAGGCTAAGAAAATAGAGAGTCGTTCTATTGCTCTCAATTTGCGTTGAAAGTGGCCTAAATTGAAATTGGAGCTTCCTCACGCCCTCAGCTACCTCTCAGTTCAACTCCCAAACTCATAGCTCCAACACAAGAAAAGTTATCATCAGCCCATTTGTAGTTAACCTCATGGTCTAAACTTAGACAGCGGTGGAGATTTTTGGGTGGAGGTGGAAGGCTGTTGGGGGGAGTAATCCTCCTAAAAGTGGTACCATTTTGTTCGTCTCGATGAGGGGAACATGGTGGTGTGCTTGGTTAGTTTTTATCTTCTATGTGTCAGACTCTAGAGAGGATATAGGATTGCCGTCTAATGATGGCTCATCAGAAAATAGCTGATATCACTTTAAGCTCACTCTGGAACGTGATTGTCGGTTGGGAGGGTTGATTAGAAGTGTCACGTGACCAATTCCTGGTTGAGCTATGCTTGAGTCACGTGATAGGAGGGTAGTGGTGATATCTGCCCTGAAAGTGGTTCAATTGGAAAGTTAAGCAAACCATTGTGTTTGTCTCGTGCTGGGGATCATTTTGGGGTAATTATATATAACAAAAGTCGCCGTTTAGATTTTGACCAATTTTCGCCACCTTGTAATTGAGTGCATCAACCGGGAATCGAACTGAGGCTAACTGTGGAGAGTGGTGTAAAATGGGGGAGTTATCAAACAGGTGGAGGGGTGGGGGAGGGGTGTGGGGGAAGATGTAGAATTGGTCTTCTGACTCCGGTGAGTCATGTGACGTTTTTAAATTTCAAGTTCCGTCAATATTCGTCGAGTTAGATCTACCTTGACTATGGACCCAACTAAAAAGTCACATTAGTGAAGGATTACTTAAACGACGGTATAAATAGAGCATCTCTTCAACTCCACGAATTTTGGTCAGATTTGGACGGGAGAAGAACTGGGGTATTTTTTGCAACCTCCTAGCACTATCTACACCAGCTAATGGTCAACAATCCTGCTCCCCCAGATTTTGACCTCCTTCATCTTTTTTCACCCATTCTAATTAGGGTTTGGCGATGAGTTATAGGAGTCCCCTCAGAGGTACCAATACCCATTCAATTCCGAGATTTAAAGGTACCATTCTACTCCCCTCGTTTCGGGCTACATTTTGGTACTCTCAAATTCACCATACCACCACCCCAACTGTGTATAAATCCTCGCCCCCCTCTGCTTGCATAAACCTTAATAAAATTTCGGATCATGCATATTTTTCCCAGTGCGATTTTCATCTTTATCACAACACCACCACAACATCACCACATCACAACTGCGATGAAATCCGACTACAAGTTTTCCAATCTTTTGGGAACGGTGTATCGACAGGGTAACCTGGTATTTACGCCCGATGGCACCGGCTTGTTGTCTCCTGTTGGCAACCGTGTGTCTTTTTTCGATTTGGTCAAAAACACCTCTTTCACCTTCCCCTATGAGCACAGACGCAACATTACGTGTATTGCTCTCAATCAGCAGGGCAGTTTGTTGTTGACGGTGTCTGATGACGGCAAGGCGATTTTGGTCAACTTCAAGCGTCGCACGGTGATTCATCATTTCAACTTCAATGACGTGGTTTCCGACATTCAGTTTTCTCCTGACTCTCAGTACTTTGCCATCAACATTGGTAGTCGTCTGGAGGTGTGGGCGATTCCTGCTGGAGACACAAACAGCAGTCGATCTTTTGCGCCGTTTGTGCGACATAAGCGGTATGAGGGTCATTTTGCCGAGATTACCAGTATCACGTGGTCTGACGATTCTCGGTTTTTTTTGACAACCTCCAAGGACTTGACTTGTCGAGTGTGGTCGTTGATGGAGAAGGATAAGGGAGCTTCAGCTACTCTTGGAGGACATCGGGACACGATCACCAATGCGTTTTTTAGTCAGGATCAGGAGACTATTTATACGGTTAGTAAGGACGGTGCTTGTTTTGAGTGGAGATACGAAGATGGTGATGATGACAGTGATGAGGGTGACGACTCTGATGTCATGAGACCCGAGTCAAAACCCGAGTCAACAGAGGGAGCTGTGTCAAGACCTGAGTCATCTTCGTCAGGTGCTTCCCCGGGGTGGACAATCACCGACCGCCATTACTTCAACCAACAAAGCGTGCTCAAATGCTCAGCATTCCACGCTGCCTCAAACATTCTCGTCGTGGGGTTTGCAAACGGAAGTTTTGCAATGTATGAACTGCCCTCAATGACACAGATCCAAACCATGTCTGTGTCTCAACATGGCATTGATTATGTGACCATCAACGCCACCGGAGAATGGATGGCTCTTGGCGCGTCCAAATTGGGACAGCTGCTTGTTTGGGAGTGGCAATCCGAATCTTATATTCTCAAACAACAAGGCCATTTCGATTCCATGAACTCCCTTGTTTATTCTCCTGACGGCTCTAAAGTCGTGACTGCCTCAGAAGACGGTAAAATCAAACTTTGGGACACGTCATCAGGTTTTTGTCTTGTGACCTTCACAGAACATTCGGCTGCCGTCACTGCTCTGGAATTCTCCAGAAAGGGCAATGTGCTCTTCTCAGCCTCCCTGGACGGCTCCGTACGAGCCTGGGATCTCATTCGGTACAGAAACTTCCGCACTTTTGCCGCTCCCGATCGAGTCCAGTTTTCCTCTCTCGCTGTAGATCCTTCTGGAGAAGTTGTTTGTGCTGGTTCGCTGGACAACTTTGACATTTACGTCTGGAGTGTTCAGACCAGTCAGCTGTTGGACACTCTGGCAGGTCATGAGGGTCCCGTGTCGTGTTTGTCTTTTGGGGCTGAAATCGCAAACGCCTCAATTTTGGCCTCAGCCTCATGGGACCATACTGTGCGTGTGTGGAACATTTTTGCACGTACACAAACAGTTGAACCTTTCCAGTTGACGTCAGATGTACTGCAGGTGGTGATGAGACCTGATTCTAAACAATTGTCTGTTTCCACTCTTAATGGAGAAATTACCATTTGGGACATTGAAGAGGGTAAACAGGTTGGGGGGATTGATGGAGCCAAAGATATCAGTGGAGGTAGACATTCGTCGGATCGATTCTCAGCAAAGAATTCGGCCCGATCGAAATATTTCACTTGTATGACTTATTCGGCAGATGGCAAGTGTCTCATTGCTGGAGGTAATTCTCGGTTTATTTGTCTTTATGATGTTGCCTCGGCAGTGTTGTTGAAGAGATTTGAAATCTCCCGGAACATGTCTCTGGAAGGAACACTCGATTACCTCAATTCCAAAAACATGACTGAAGCTGGAGCTCTCAATCTCATCAATGATCCAGATGCCTCCGATTGGGAAGATCGAGTCGATGATACTCTTCCAGGAGTCGTTAGAGGTGATAAATCTAAACGTCGAACCCGTCCTGAGATTAGAACTACGGCAATCAAGTTTTCTCCAACAGGAAGACAATTTGCAGCTGCTTCAACTGAGGGGTTGTTGATGTACTCTATCGACGATGAACTCATGTTTGACCCCTTTGATCTGGACGTGGACGTGACTCCTCAAACCACTCTTCAGGCTCTCTCAAACAAAGAGTATCTCATTGCTCTGGTTATGGCTCATCGTCTAAACGTTCCTAGACTGATTCAAAGAGTCTACGAGAGTATTCCTGTTGATACTATCGAACGAGTGAGTCGAGGCTTGCCCGTGGTTTATCTGGATCGATTTCTGCGGTTTCTGGCCTCAGCCTCGGAATCCACTCCTCATGCCGAATTTCATTTGCGATGGATCAAGGCGGTCATCACTGCTCATGGAAGACACATGGCTCAACGGAAACACGAGTACGCTCAGGTCTTGAGAGCTGTTCAAAAGTTTGTCACCAGAGTGAATAAGGAGGTGGCTAGATTGGCGGGAGTGAATGGGTATTCAGCGGAGTATCTGTTGGGCCAGCCGGGGAACCAGAGTCACGTGATGGACTCAGGTCACGTGACTTCGCCCTCTGAAGTCCTTGTTCCGATCGAGCAGGACAACGACGACGACGAGGAGTCTTCTGATGACTCTGATGACGACTCCGGATGGTTCGGACCAGAGTCCAAAAATGACGCTTTTGCTCAGATGGATGTGGATAGCGACAGTGATGATGAGTAAGCACATGTATGTATGTAAGTAGGGTAAGATTTGATAGATAGATCACGTGACGTAGTAGTGGTTGTAGTAGCGAGACGATTAGTACAGTGTACTAACTAGTGGTGGTAGTAGTACCAGTACAAACTGAACAAGTAAGCTACAGTATTCATCTTCGACTTTTGACGTCACGTGACATATCATGTGACTTAGGCTGACATCAAGTGATTTAAGCAGATATCACGTGACTCAAGCTGATGTCACGTGTCCAAAGTCGACTCATTCTTCTGATGAAGTGTTACACATCACATCATAGCCTTACCCGTCAAACGGCATTAGAAGAATTGCCAACAGAATTTGACCTGCTTTTAGATCAGAAGAATCGCTCACGTGGCTCGACGGTAAATCACGTGACCCTACATCATCACATGACTATATGTTGTGATTAGGAGTACTCGTACCTTTACATGACTACTTGTATTGTGTAGTGTCATGTTCAGGGCTCGTCTCTTATGTCTCAACAAAGTCTAAGTAAATCAAGATTGTGGAAGTGAACAGAAATGCAGACATCTTCAGACAGGCTCAGACATACCGAGATATTACTTGATAAAACTGATCTCCAGAACCAGAGCTATCGAGTGCAACAACTCTTATGTTGATAGCACCTCTGGAACCCCGTTTCAGCCCTCCCAAGTGACTTTTTCTCTTAACTAAACTCTAAGTAAACAAGATTCTGGGCTGAAAAATGGCCTTATCGTGACTAAGAAACATTACATAGCTCTACAACGTCACGTGACTGACACGTAATGTCGTAGCCCGATATCATCACTTGACTGGTTGAAAATATCGTGTTCCGTGTCTCTGGTTCAAGTTTTCTGTTCGTGTCGGTTTTACTCCCAACAAAATCTAAGTAAATAGAAATTGAGTCAGTTTGGTAAAGTGCGAATACTTCCAGATAGACTTTGAAATACTTTAATTTTGTCTCATATTGGTCATCTCCAGAGCCGTAGCTATCGAATCATACCGGTCTCAAGTCGGTGGAACTACTGGAACCCCGTTTTTGCACCCCCAAGTGACATTAACTTTCAAGTAAAGTCTAAGTAAGACTCTCATCAAACAAGCCCATCCATAATCAGCGATAAAAATGTGTATCTCACAAAGACTTGAAACAAGCTTCTAATGAGTAGGGTAACATTCGATAGATCACGTGACGTAGTGCTCACAAGTAGTGTAGGGTATCAGTACAATCACCTCTCAAAATCATTACATAACCGGTCGGGACCCATCTGGTTATACTGACGGGGGTCACGTGACTAAACAGCGGTCACGTGACTAGTCTGGAACACGTCTCCGATAAGATCAGTCTCTGGCTGAGAACGTATCTTACTCAACGTGTGTTCACTAATGTCAATACCTGAAGATACACCCGTTTAGTGGTACCAAAATGACCGCATGGGGCTGCTCTTTCGAATGGTACTGGTTTCAGACGGATATGATGGCTCCCCAGACGTCACGTTCTGAAACCCATCTTCATGTTCTTACCCCTCATTAAGGTGACGACCTTCTGCAGTACATACCGTACATGGGCTCACCCTCCAACTTCTGCTACAGTGGTGCCATGAGGATGAGACTTGTACGAGAGTAATCTCCTAGTTCTCAGCTTTCCAATGGTACCACTCTTATGACTTTATAGTGAATATTGATTGATTTGAATATTAGGCTGGAGGTGTATACTGTTGTGAAATCTAGTGCCAAACACGATCAGCTTCAGAAAACGATCTAGAGCAGCCATAACGATAAGACAAGGACCGCTAGATTCCTATGACTCTCAGGGATCTAATGGTACCGGTCACGTGATCGTAGAGTGACTATTTCCAGAAGCTGTATCTCTCATGTATCCCAAAGAGGAAACAGGACAGGTCAGATTTGAGGTGTCATATTCGAGCTGTCGAATTCGAGTGGGGTAAAATAATATCTCTTTGGAGTACAAACTAAAATTGTCAAGTCGTGGTCAAAAAAGTTCGAGACTGGTACCACCGTGTAGCCCTCGACTCCAGGAGTACAGTGATACTACTCGTTTCTTTATAGCATGCCTATAGCGCAACACAGAAACACCCTTTCTTCTCATAGATCAGTTCACGTTACATGCCAAGCGTCGTTTGCCTTCATATAACGATATCAGCTGGGCAACTTTTTCATGGCAAGAGTCAAGTCGACGAGTATTCACTTGAGAAACTCGAGAGTGGTACCATTCGACAGCTGGGGTTGAGGCGAGTACAATGGTACTAGTTTTGTTTCTTTTGCACTACTGTATCGGGAAATGTTGTCTAGCTGACTTTTGAGCTTGAAAAACTGTCACATCGATTGCTATTATAAGGTGGCTCTAACT
Organism: Yarrowia galli; assembly: GCA_900519055.1. NCBI lineage: Eukaryota > Fungi > Ascomycota > Dipodascomycetes > Dipodascales > Yarrowia > Yarrowia galli. Next base: position 295,124 of record ULGS01000002.1, read on the forward strand.
GGTTCTCTATATTTACTTGACGTAGTTGAAGATTTAGCTAAAGATATGTTCCCTTGGGGGACCAGCTTAAGAACTGTACTTAGCTTTACTTAGGCTATCATCTTTTTTCTACCACACGTGCTTTTCAATTAGAAGAATCGCTCACGTGACTCAACGGTATCACGTGACTCCGCAATATCAAGTATGCAGGTTGTGACACCAGTATATGACGTATTCCGTAATGTCATCTCGGTATCACGGCTCGCCTTTTATCTTTCAACAAAGTCTAAGTAAATCAAGATTGTGGTATCGTGATTTACTTAGACTTAATCAACTTATGTCTCCACCCGCTCAATATTGAAGCTAAAGAAATTTGAGAGATACTACCGTGCTTTTGAAGCTCTCAGATCCTACTTGGTGACACATTTAGACCGATTGCGTCACCTTTGGGTGATTTGGTCTGACTTCAAATCCAACATGAGTATATGATATCCATTTTGGTGACATAAAACTTTGTGGGCCGAAAAAGGTCACATCGCGCCAATTTTTTTGCAGTCGTGTTCGTGAGCTCGAGAGCTGTTTCGTGGTATTACTTTTGTGTCATTTGGCTGGCTTTAGACAATTCTGGACGCACTCTTATTGATTTCATGATAGAGATTGAGAACTATTCAGAACGTCAGGAAGTGATATAACAGCATTTTAGGGTTCAGTTTAGTAGAGTAAAGTGGGTACAAGGAGATGAATAGACCTGTTGTGATCTTCTTATCGTCACTGGAAAGCGCTTTAATAATATAGCACTCCATATATCGTCACACAGGGGCTGAAAAAACGATCTGAAAGCGGGACCGTATTGAGGAGATAAGTGCGAGTAAAATGGTACCACACACGACTACTAAGCCGTCCTGTGTTCTAATATTCGAAGTGATATCTCACTTATTCATTACTCCATCATAAGCTTAGGGCTCAGCCCAACTCTGGGAATATACCTCTGATTGCTACAGGAGTGGGACCGTTGAATAGCCCTCGTTGATACGGTTGCAATGGTGTAGTTGAAAAGTCTCTAAAGTTCGTGGTTGTTAACTGGAGCAGATGTTTAGTTTCTGATAAAAAACAACAGCACAACATGGTTGATGTGATGGCACGACATGACTCATGTAATGGCCGCGACATCAGCTATGTGATGGGCACGACATCGGCTATGTAGTGGGCATGTCGTCGATCATGTAATGGCCACCACACAACCCATGTGACAACTACCGGTACATCAACTACGCTCACACTCTCCAAGATAATAACTTCTAAAGTAAATGGTCAACAATTTTCTTAACAAAATAAACGAGAGTTCTGTCATTTAAGGTATAATCACAGTTCAAGTAAATCCAAGTACTGATACTTAACCAAGAGTATAGCACAAAGGACACATCTCAGAATTCTAGGAGACAATGCATAATTACCGTAGCAGATTTGTTAAACACCTACATACGCTCTATCGAATAGTACTACTCACGTGACTCTACCTCTCTAGGAACACTGTTTTAGCACCCCCAAGCGACCTTTTTCTTCAACTAAATCTTGAACTAGGTTAAGTAAATATAGAGAGATGTAGGGAGAGACAACATAATCATATTGAATAGACTAATTCCAACACGGAGAGATCAGATAGATACTCACTACCCTTCCCAACAATACAACAATAATAAATAATATATACATGTCACGTGAGAGTTTCAGTCATGCAAAACAGGTCACATCATAGTTTTCTCGGTCACGTGACGGCTCGTGCCTCGCCGTCACTTGCCCAACCTCCCCATCAACTCCTCATACGCCTCCTTGGCCTTCTGATTGGCCATTTCCGCCTCTTCTTCTGCTCCACTAGACAACTGTTTGTATTTTCGATCCTTCTTTTTCTGGGCTCGATCGACCTTGCTTTTTTTGAAAGCACCAACTACCTCCTTTCGAGAAGTACCTGGAGGGGCGTACATTTCGTCTAATTTGTCAGCAAGGATCTGACGAGCGATTTTCCGGTTTTCTACCAGAGATCGGGTTTTTTGAGAAGAGACGACTATGCCGGTAGGGATGTGTGTGATTTGGCAGCGGGTAGAGCGGCGGTTGATCTGGGTTAGCGCGGAAGCGAGGGGCCGTAGGTCCCGAGCGGACCCGATGAATAGTGAGAGGCCGTAGGTCTCGAACGTGATACCCATGACATCAGTCATGTAATGGGCACGACATGAGTCATGTAATGGGCACGACATAGGTTGTGTGGTGGGTAGTCACCACATGGACTATGTGGTCACCACATGGTTTATGTAGTGGGCATGACATTGGTTGTGTAACGGGTGACATGACCAATGTCGTGGCCATAATGTCTGCTAGTCATTACACTACCTCTGTAATGGCCATGACATGGGTTGTGTGGTGGTTGGTCTGGCACAACATAACCTCTGTAATGGGTACGACATGGGTTGTGTGGTCACCACATGGCTCATGTCGTGGGTAATCAGGTCACGACATTGTCCGTGTCATGCCCGCCACATTGTCAATGTAATGCCCACGACATTGTCAATGTAACGCCCTCAGTTCATGCTGTTGACATCTCCTGATCCAGCAACTCCACCAAGTTCAGGATCACGTGATCTAACGTACTCTGTGATCACATGACCAGCTTTACTCCTACTCTGCTCTGTGGTCACGTGACCGCTCTCCTCCCCTCTACTCACACATTGACCTCCTGGTCCAGACCCCCGAATGAACGACTCCTTGAGCTCGTTCTCGTCCACCTTTGGCCGCGGTGGCATCTGCGGCGTCTTCTTCAGCAGCGCACGTGACGTGGAGAAAAAGCGGCTGATTTTCAGCATGGTGTTTTGTGCAAAGTGGCGATGTATGGACAAGTAAAAGTGGAGGTGAAAACAAGGTGCATGGAGGTGCATATTTGGGAGTACGGAGGTGTCAACTAGAGTTAAGTGTTGTAGATGGGATTATAGTTGAGCTAGAAAGAGGAGGCCAGAACAGCAAGTCAGAACAACAGAGAGTAACGGTAAGAACAAGTGACTGGTATCAAAATGATCAGCTGAGCAAGTACGACATGTTGGTAAACTTTTTACCAACATCCACCACCTACAGCAAGAGATCAGTGCAGTGTGGCAAACGCCTAACCTCTTTAATCTAATTATGAGCCGCACGGTGTTTAAAGACATAAAACGCTCAGTCTTAAAAACAGAAAACGCACAGTCATGTTCTGGTAAAGACCGAAAACGCACAGTCCCCATTTCTAAAGACAGAAAAGGTACACCTGCCAAGACTTGTTTCAAGAGCAATGTAATCCTCTTGTCTATATATAGACGTCCAAATCCGCTTTTTTTTTTTTTCCAAATCCGACATTCACCTCTGTAGCTACCAGGTAGGTGACAACACAACACACACACAACACAGACTATGTAATGGTCTGTCCTCATCTATCTGTGTCAGTTACATCTGTTTGTGTCACCGCCACAAATTTGGTCACCTCCTCCACTCCAGGGTAACTCCTCTTGGTCACCCCTTTGGCCAGAACACTCTCAACAGGGGCAACAACTTCATCACGTGATCGCCATCTTCTTCCACCTGCCACCATACAATGTCTTGATCTATGGGTGACGCTTCTGGACGTCACATGACACCGCCCTGATCACATGACACCCGCCCTTGGTCACGTGACACCGCCCTACGGACATTTCACCTAAGAAAACAACGACACACAACTACTACTACAACACAACTACGATACAACCAACTGGTGAGTATTACAAGAGGAGGAACATTTCATGAATTGCTTACTAAGAGGTGTTGCCATGTGATGACGTTGGTCACGTGGGTTGGGGGAGAGTCCAGAATCGCGCTGCCATTTTCTCAATGTCACGTGATATGTCACGTGAGATCCTAGATCTCGCCAAGGGACACTTTTCTCCAGAAGTCCACCATCACGCCATGAGCGAGATCACTGGGTCACGTGAGGTTGCTCTTGGTCCCGTGACATATCACGTGATGTCTGGATTGAGGAAACGACACTTTCGCATCCCTCGACCCCCTGACGCCGCTGGAGGTTGCGGGAGGTCACGTGAGGGTGGCTCCAGGTCACGTGAGGTCACGTGAGGTCACGTGAAATTCGATTTTTTGCGAAATCTTGCGAAAAACGTCCCACGTGTGTTTGGGGTCACGTGAGGTCACGTGACAAGCGATTTTTCCGAAAAACGCGGAAAAACGCCACAGGAGTCGTGGGGAGGTCACGTGAAGGCCAAAAATCGTCATAGGCGTTGTGGGGTCACGTGTCTCGGAGTTGACGCTGCCTCTCAAAAGCTCGCTCCGCTCGCTATTTGAGAGCCACCCTCAACTCCTCGACACTCCCCCCCACCGCCCACCTCGCCCCCCTCACCAATCCCGAATCCGTCAAATCCAGCCACACCAGCGAATCTCCCTCCTCCACCAATCTCACCACTGACTCCCTTTTCACCCACATTAACTTTCTCAGTTTCAAAACCCGCAAATCTCTCAACTGTAGCATAGCAACGACCAAATCAGCTGGAGTCACGGGAACAATTTCATCTGGTTTCCACGTGTACAATTTCGGTACATCTGACACAAACAGCAGTCCCGAGGAAGCTGTGGGCAGGTACTGAGACGATCCAGCCACAGCATAGTCTTCTGCGAGCGGCAAAAAGGAGATATCTATCTCTGTGAGGTTTTTGCAGGCTGCTACCACGTGGATCAGGTGACCTACAGGCACGTCCTTCGATGTGCTGTATTGTCTGAGAAACGGCGAGGAGATCGGGTGGGCGGTGGAAAAGGGGATTTTGGGGCGGGTTAGGGTTGTTTGCTGTTTTCGGAGCGCTTCCAGGACTTCTTCCGAGGCTTGGTAGAGTTTGTTCTTTTTTGAGAACGAGAGGAAAATTCGAGATTCACGGATTGCTGTGGTTACCGAGCGGCGCTTCTTGGTAGAAGGCTTGGCATTCTTGGCATCCTTGGCGGGATTGGCGTCAGAGCACGTGATTTCAGCAGAACTGGTTCTGGAAACCAAGTCTGTCGTTGAATTCGATGGCTGCTTACTAATTCTGCGGAACTGCCTAGAATACAACGGATCTCCCCTCAACTTCCAATCTCTCCATCCTGCAAGCACAGCATCATCTTCAATCGGCTCGTTTTCGAAAATTGCTGAGTCATCATCTCCACTTTCAAACCCGGGGCGGATTGCTGACAAATCAAGCTTGCTGACAAAACTCGCCAATTCGTCATTGTGAGACACCTGAGTGACAAACTGGGCAAATCGATAAGTGGACGAAAAAAACGGAAATCTGTACAGATGACGAACAGCAGCAGAATACATGTTTTTGTTGACATAGAGACACATGGTGAGATCGCGTTGGGACGTCACGTGACCCAAAATCTTACTCATAATCTCATGAGGTAAGGAGTTGATGTCTTTGATTGGAGGTTGGAGATGATGAGAGGAGCGGAAGATGCGTCTTACAGACGCTAGAGACGAGCCACGTGATCCGGCTCCACGTGACCCGACTCCCCCGGCGCCAAGCTTTCGTCTCATACTTCTTGAACCACGTGACGGCTCAAACGGGAGAAGTAGAGAGCGGTATTTGTAGGGCTGGTGATGTGGTTGCTTGGACGACGGCGGTGGTCTGATGGTGGACACTGTCGACCGGGTAACTCCGGATTTCATCGAGTGTGTGCACGTGAGTCCTCGTTGGAGGGTTGTTTCTGTGAGCGAGAGGAGTTGGATTGAATCTGAGGCGTCATGTGAGGCGTCATGTGAGAGGTCACGTGATTCCGGTGAGTCAGAGTCATATTCCTCGTCATCGTCCTCATCACGTGACTCATTGCCATTTTCAATGTCATCACGTGACTGGTCACATGACTCAGACAACTCCGTGGCACGACTACTCACACTAGCTAACGTCATCAGAGACTCCTCCTGAGACGATCTAGAGGACACAGACATGACCGGATGCAGCATGGTTGTTTTGTACGTGATTGGCCGTTTGAAATGAAGGCCGTTGGACCGTTGAGAGAGGTTTTGGGGGAACATCAGGAAAGGGGTGGTGACAGGTTGGTAACCGTGTGACGTGGTAATCGGGTTTTGTGTAATGGTGACAGAGGCGATGTTGTGGGGTGACAGAGGTAGTGTCGTGGGTAAAGTCAAGTGACAAGCTGAATGTCGCGGGTTACAAGACTCGTGTAATGGGGTCACAGAGACTGTGTAGTGGGTAGCTCGTGGGTTACACTGACAATGTGATGGGTCACAAGAGTTATGTCGTGAGTAGCACCTGGTGACAGAGGTAGTGTAATGGGTACGTTCTGCTGACAGGGGTAGTGTAATGGGGTGACAAGAGTTATGTCGTGAGATGACCAAGCTGATGTCTGATTACACTGGCAATGTCGTGGGTGACTTGTGGTGACAGAGACTATGTCGTAGGTGACTTGACTGATGAAAAAACTGCTTCTGAACAACTGCTGCTGACAGAGGTGGTGTAATGGGTAGTCAAATGACAAGACTGATGTAATGTGACAAGAGTGATGTCGTGGGTGACAAAGGCTCTCTGAGACTGTAGTAGATGCTTCTGGTGGAGTGACAGAAGGAGTGTAGCGATACGTTCTGGTGAGTGTTCTGCTTTGGTGACAAGAGTGGTGTAATCTCAAGAGTGTGTGATGGTTACACAGATGATGTCGTGGGTTACACAAGTGATGTCGTGGGTACACAAACGATGTAACAGGTCACAGAGATCGTGTGGTGGTCACAGAGGTCGTGTAATGACGTTCTTCTCGTGACAAGAGTTGTGTAATGACTTCTTCTGGTGTGGGTGCTGTCGTGTGACAAAGGCTCTGTGGTGGGGTAACAGGTTACAGAGGTAATGTGGTGGGGTAATGTGGTGGGTCACAGAGAAAATGTCGTGGGTCGATAAAGACTGAAGTTCGACAGTTTCTGGTTCTGTTGGTGATTTCGTTACTGTCACAACTTTTGGAGTGTTTCAAATCAACCCTCTGACCCGCTTTTATGACACAGGGCTGGAAATCAATATATGCAAGGTCCTGCGCACTCATGCACGTTCATGCAGCGCCATGCGGGCGGTTGGGCGGAGACCTATACACGGTGATACAGGGGTGATAGCTGCGGAGAAAAGCAATAAATCGATGCAACCGGACTCGGGCAATCGATTCCCGCTTTCAAATTCACTTTTCCGCCTCTGGATCACGAGATATCAGTGGTATGCTGCATCCTCCCCTCAGCAACAAACTGAAAAGTAGAGATACCATCTTTTGTCTCTTTTTTTTGGTGCCACCCCAACATGGTCCCATTTGTGGTACTAGTGGAATTTGTGGTGCCAAAATGGAGATAACGACATGGAGAGTGTTGTGACAGGCTCCAAAGTCACGTGACTATTTCCCCCGAATTTTTCCGGATTTTTCAAATTTAACACAGAATTTTTCAGCCCCAAAATAAATGCCCCATTAATCACCATTAATTCCCCTCTCTCACAAAGGCATTGATTGAAAACCGTGATTGCAAACCTTAATTTGCAAAACCTTATATTTCAGATAGCAAGCCGCAAAAACAGCAAGCAACAAAGAATGGCTTCAAAACACGATACAGAGCTCGGATCAGGGTTTGGAGAGTTGCAAAAGATTGTCCGGGGCCGCCTGAACTACCTAGCATCAGCTTTTACATTTCCCTCCACTGTCCGAACCCCCACAATTAATTTCAATTTCCCCGAATTAAAACTCAAATTAATTCAAATAATCCGAAAAAACTCAAAATAAATCAAAATAAACTTCATAACAAAGGCCTAGGCACGTGGATTAGCCACACGAGGGGAAACAAAGAGAAAACATGCCAAAAAAATCTGGGAAAATAGGAATCATAAATTTGACGGTTGCAATCTGAAGCCCGCGGCAAGAGCTACATTTATGAATCACGTGCTAGTCACGTGCTCTTTTATTCGCAGTTCTATGAGCCGCTCAAATTCAGCACTGTACATCCAGACTGTACATGACCATACAGCATCCATGTACAAATCCACGTGTTTTTAAAACTGGATTTTTCGGGCGGGTAAATTGCAAAAAAAAAATCTGAAATAACCGCTGGATTCTCCGACTTTTGGCGACCTTTCCCAATTCGGCGAAATTTCGGCCACATTTTTCCAACCCTTTTTACACTAGTTATTACAGTTGTCCCTGGTTGTAGATAAGGAAGGGGGTGTAACATTTGCTGTGGTGTTGCGATTGCTGTGAAAAGTTGCCAGGGGTGTAATCAGGGTCACGTGACCATCCTGGCAAAAATTTAGCTCGATCACGTGACCCGTTGTCATTCTACAACCTCCTTCCTCCACTACCCTAATCCATCCAAATCACCTGTTCTCAGCTGAGCTTAACGCATAGTAATTTTTAGTCATTTATCACACCTGTCTGAGGGTCACGTGACCGATCAAGCCTGGTCACGTGACTTTCCGATTTTCCTGCGATTTTTCCTGCGATTTTTCAACTTTCAAAAATCACCTGCTTATCGCACAGCCCCGCAAATGCCGTGCCAAGTCTCATAGCCCCATCCGTCCGCAGAAACCTTAAACTGAACTCTAAACGAACCTTATTAGAAAGTCTAAACCAAACCTTAAACCGCAATCTCTAATTAATCAAAACATCCCATTCGGGTGCGAAGGAGTTAGACCGAAGCCGAGGTGATTTGTGGGTGAATTGAGTCGGTATTTTCGGGCGGCTAAAGCGCTTAAATTGTTTACAGCGGCTAAATCGGTTAAATCGTTTACAGCGGCTAAATCGGCTAAATCGCTTACAGCGGCTAAAGCGGCTAAATTGTTTACAGCGGCTACATCGGCTAAATCGTGAGGGCGCTAAAATAGCACAGTGCCGTGTACCGGTGTGGTTAAGTGTTGATATAATAGTGGCGTGGTGGGGAATATTAGCGGTTTATCGTTAATGACGATTTATCTGATTTATTTAACTATCGCTGATTTAATTGAGATTAATAAAGATTAGTTAAGAAGTAAATAGACGTAAGTTAACGTCACTAATAGTTGAGTGGATTTGTTGGGAGAAGAGGAGTTTAGTTGAGGGTTGAGAAGAGATTTTAACTGCGCTCAGAGAGATGGAAAAAATTGGAAAAAGTCGGAAAAGAACACTAGCTGTCACGTGACCACTTTATGAGTCAGCACATACCTCTAAATCTTGTTTAACACCCAAACTCCTCCTTCTAGAGCAACCTCCCTCCACCTCCACCAAACTCTAATTGTAAGATCTACAATCAGCAACTGAAATGTGCGGCGGCTATGTCGGCTATTTGTGGCGGGGTAGCGATTATTTCCTCTTTGGGATAGGTGCATGAAAATTAGATCACGTGATATGAAGATTATTTCCCCTTTGGGACACGTGAGACACGTGCCTTCATGTATTGTTCCTGTGCACATGTCTCGTGGTGTGCCTGCATGAGCAATCGTAGATAGCAGAGGTGGGAAGGTTGCTTGCGGTCACGTGACAGTGATATGAAGTCACGTGATAGTCACGTGAAAAAAAGCATGACGATCACGTGACTTTTTAGCACTAGAAGCACCGTATCTCGCCCAACTCCATGAATAGTCACTCCTAGAGCGCCAAACCCCGTCACGTGACTAATTCGACCCCCGGGAACACGCTGGAATTGTCAGAATTTCGATATCTCTTCTGTGGCGCTTTTTAGAGGCGTTTTTGTGATATATTATCTGCTGTTCTAAAAGAGGAAACATGACCGGTCAGATTTGAGCAGTCGAATTGAGCAGCAGATTTGACCAGTCAGATTGAGCAGTCATGTGCAAGGAGGTGCATGAGAAAAAGCTGATGTGTCTGATAGTGGCAGAAAGTTCTCAAAAGTGGTACCGCTGTGATCACGTGACAACGCTGATTCCAGCAGTACTACTCACTTGTTTTTCTGAGCAATATCCGATGAGTTATGCCAGTCTTTGTGTAACAAATGGTTAAAGACTAACTACAATGTCACGTGATGTGTTTTTAAAGACGAAAAACGCACAGTCCGTATTCAGGTGAAAATAGAGACGGATTTTGAACAGTTGATGGGAATCCAGGGCAACGTCATATCTCGAGACTGGGTGCTCGGAAAGTCACGTGACCGGTACCATTCGATTCAGAAGATTCATATTTCAGTACTAAAGTGCGCTCGGAATTGCGATATCTTTACTGTAGCGGTTTTTGAGTGGTCCAGCCCCAAGACCCAGAGACAAGACTTTTTCTGTGACCCGAAACTGGGCAAAAGTGGTACCAAAATGATCCAGAGAAGATGCTGATTCTAGCGGTGCTGTCTGTTTTCAATTTGCATGGATATTCAGCGAGATATTCCGCTTAATCCAACGGCCATGAAATAAGGTAGACCTGGTTGATTTGAATTAACGAGCCGCACGGATGGGAGTAGAGTGGGGTCTTCTAAATGACCCGTCTTCCAGATAAGGCCATATTTCACGCTTTGGTAATCTAGTGATCACGTGACTAGTACCATTCGATTCAGAAGGGCCATATCGTAGTACTAAAGTGAGCTCAGATTTCTGTTATCTTTACTGTAGCAGATTCTAGAGGAATGTCAGGAAATGGTCCATAGTCGAATATGGCCAAAAGTGGTACCATTCTGTTCGTACTGTTACGCCGAGTCCAGAAATGAAGTCCGTTTCTATTTTCAATGACTACTCATCAAGATGTTGAGCTCCTTTAAATTCCTATGAATTAAGGTGGACCTCTTTGACAATCATTTCCGAGCCGCACGACTACGGGTGATGATTTGAGCTGTCCCCAAAACCGGTTTGCATGAGCCGATCTGGCCAAATGTTTGACACAACCGTCTTACCGCCTCAGTCACGTGATTCCCAGCTTTCCGTTCTTTTCTGATCAGTTCTGACTTGCTACTGAGACTTCCGTGGTCTGGTTAGAGTAGAGATGTATCTCTGTATCACGTGCTCTAAACGTCACGTGACTGGTATCATTGGAAAGCTGGGAGTCAGGAGAACATTTAGGTATAGCGTCTATCCAAAAATCATTCCTGTGACACGCCATATGTCTCTTGCTGTTGTGGTTGAAAAAAGACTCCCTCCTCTCTAAGTCTAAGTAAGCTTCATTGGAGTTTGTTGAGAAACCGCGCGGATGGACTGTTTCCCGGGTTCCAAGAGGGGGAGTGTCACGAGACTGGTACCATTCGAATCAGAGGAGTCACATTACCCTACTAAAGTGAGCTTGGATTTGCGATATCTTTACTGTAGCAAGAGTTAGAGGGGACTGTTTCTTCGTCGGACAGGCTCATCTGACAGGTCAAGGTCTTTCTTTCTGATCAATCAAGGGTCAGATCAAGTTGGTGGAAACTGATGGAATCAACTCGAAAGCGGTACTGTTCGAAAGCTGAGAATCAGGGGAGTTTAATGATGTACTTTTCACTGTGATCCGATGCCTGTAGCGATATTTGGAGTCTTCTATTCAGAGCTAGATATCCCCCCAGATCGTGCGGCTCGGAAATGATTATCAGATTCGAGAGGTCAGATCTGAACGGTCGGATTCGAGTGGGGAAATGGATCACCTTTTCAGAGAGGTGCATGTGGTGATTTGAAGAAGTCGGATAGTCGTCCAATATCCTCGAAAGTGGTACCATTGCGTAGCCCTAGACGAGGGGATTACGGTGGTACTAGTCTTGTGTTGATAGCATGTCTGTAGAAGAAGTTCCAAGGACTCTCTTTTCTGCTATATGTTTTGAAGTAACACGCCAAGAGTCGTTTGCTGGTGAAGATAAATCTACTTGTAGAACCTATAAGTCAAGTTGATGGATACTGGTCCTAGAAACTAGTGAGTGGTACCATTAGAAAGCTGAGAATCGGGCGAATCTAGTCGTACCACTTTTGTGGCTTTTGGGCGTCGGAAGAAGATTTTACTGGGACTCTTTCTTCTGTTCAAGTCCATCACGGTGACATGCCAAGAGTCGTTTGCTTTCGTATAATGACGTCAGCAGGGATACATTGGAAGTTAACAAGTCAAGTCTTCAGATACTCACTCAATCGACTCAAAAATGGTACCATTAGAAAGCTGCGACTCAGACGATCACGATGGTACTAGTTTTGTAGTAATTCCACGTCTGTATCATAAGATAGAGACACTCTTTGGCTTTTCAGTTATTCTTGGGGCCGAGTCTAAGCGTCGGGTTTGTGACGAGACGTCATAGCAGAACAAGACAGGTACCATTAGATAGCTGAGAAACAGGCGAGTTCAGTGGTACTACTTTTGTGTCAATACCATCACTGTAGCAAAAGTTGTGAGAGCCAGATATGTTACCGGTGACTTGCGGAGTTACACCCAAGTTTATTTGTACAAATCTGTGAATAATCGTCATAACTCTTCATGAGTAGCACCACCCGAAAGCCACTAGCCAGGGGAACTCAGTGGTACTACTCATTTTCTTCTAACATCACAACTACGGGAGTTGGCGTTGTTGTTTTCAACCAAGTTTGCGAATGTTCGCTAGAAATTCTTGAAAAGGGTACCATTAGAGAGCTTACTGTTCGAGGAGTAGAACGGTGCAACTACTGTTGAAATATAGTCTCTGTAGCAGAAGTTAAAGAGATGTCAAAAGTCGTTTACCACGGCAGCAAAAATACATATAGTTAGGTCTATCATTATCCATCCAAAAGTCTTGAGAGTGGTACCGTTTGAGAGCTGACAGGTAGACAAATACATTGGTACCACTCCTGTGTCGATACCACCCCAGCAGCGTATTATAGCATAACCATCTCTCTTCACACCCCATAAACGGTTCCTCTAGAATCTCTGACAAACCTTACATTCATTTCCAAGCCGCACGGCAACAAGTACCAAACAGGGCATGTTCCCCAAAACTCGATTAGTCATCGAAAAACACTAACAAGTGATATCACGTGATTCCAAAGACCCCCCTCAGCCCCTCTAGTACCTCCCCGAGCCCTCAAGCATCACTTAACCCATATCTTCCCACTTTCTATTTTCCACATAAAAACATACTAATCCAACTTTTCCAAAACTCGTCCAAACACGCTGAATTTTCGAGTCGCGAGTAAACCGACTACTAGAAGTCGATATATCGAGTCGCGTTCTGCCGAGCACCTCTGCCCATCGAGATACAACCCTTCAAGGTATTTTCACCAAAATAAGGTCACCTCAAAAAATAGGAAAAAAATGAATTCCGTCAAATCTTCCAAAAACACCCCTAATCCAGCTCCCATATCGATAGCTCGCAAACTGACCGAGTTATGAGCACTTTGTCGGATGAGCGGAAGTTGTTCTACATATTTAAGGTTTATATAAGTATTTAAGGTTCACAGTACCCCAGTCCATCCCACATGAAATATGTCATGGGATTTGAGGGTCTATCTAACTTGATCACATGACAAGCTACACGGTAATAAACACCAGGAGGTTGATCACGTGATCCACACGAGTCTACCAGTATGTCTTACTAAGCATTTAATTCTGTTGTTGATTAGTAATAACGATTTAGAAACCTTAACTATTAGCTAAGACCTCTCCACTTCCATTACTTAGCTCATTACTTCCCATTAGCCAACCCCAACATACCTCTCCAACTCCATCAAAACTGCTCCAATCTTTACAAAACCACTTTCAATCAACTCCCCTGACCCTCCTTACCTTACCCTTACCCTCAAACCCTTACCCTTAACGTAACCCTAACCCACAACTCCATTTTAAACCCCTAACCCTGTATTTCCCAATTAAGTTCAACACACTGTTCACATGCACGATACGCAACTCACCTGAAGCTCACCACTTTGGTTACACTGGCAATGTGGCGACTTTTGGTCTTTCAGATGGTTGTTTGTGTTCTGGGGACCTTGGTGGTTGCAGAATCGACACAGAACGGGGTCACCCGGTTAGCGGCACAGAACGCGGTTGCCAGGCCACAACCAGAATCGACACAGAACGCGGGTACCCGGTTACAGACACAAAACGCGGTTGCCACGGAAGTTACACAAAACGCGGTTACCCGGTTAGAGACACAAAACGCGGTTACCCTCACGGTCACCATGTCTCACAAACGCAAACCAACAACTCCCCTAGAACTCCTGGAAGACGCTCTGGAAAAACAAGGACTTTTGGTACACAAAAAGGACGATTTCTTGTCACGTGGCCCGCAACTAAAAGATCACGTGATCGGAGTAATCCCCACGGCTCCTTTTGATTCGGATATGAAAGTCGCCGATCGAGACATGTATGCTCCTCTTTTGGCCCATTACCCTACCCGCGGCTTTTTTCTTCGGCTTAGTAAGCTGTTGGCTTTTGGCATGTGGATGAGGACTGAGTGTGTTGAGAGGTGGTGGGTGATTAGTAATGGGGAGTTGGAGACACTTGACGAAACACGTGACCCAGGTTTGTCACGTGACTTGGAAACACGTGACCGAAAAGGTCAGTCACGTGATTTGTCACCTGACCCAAGTCCGTCACGTGATTTGTCACCTGACCCAAATCTGTCACCCGACTCCCTCCACATCCGTTACGTAAGCTCCGGATCGTGCGAATACTTCCCCGAACGCCTGGAACGGCTGACTAATCACGCCTGGAAGCTTTTTGAGTTTGAATACGACGGACAACGACCAGATGCCGTTTGTGTCTATGTCCAGTCACATGACACGTGGATGGAGCAGGTGGTGATGGGGTATGATGGAGGGAGTGTGGGGAGGATGAATTGTTCGGTCACGTGAAGAGTCACGTGAAGAGTGAATGCGAGGTACGCAGTACCGCATTCACTCTTTGACGCACGTGACACAAAAATCTGGTCACGTGAAAAATTCTAGTCACGTGACCAGAACACTTCCCACTGACCAAACCGGACGCTACTGCTGCATATCACGTGACCTTTGCTTGAATGTCACGTGACCAGATTTGTCTACAAAGCCGGTTATTGCACGTGTTTTTCACGTGACTGAAGCTACACTTTGTTACTGGGCAATGTGAGCGCCAAGTATGAGATGGTCACATGACCACAGACTGAGCTGACATTTTTTGCTCTGGGGATCATGTGAGGTAATCATTGTGTCATGTGACTCTTTAAGCATTCACGTGACTCCACCACTTGCACGTGACTATCAGAAGAGTTCTGATGAGCTCGATGTACCATGTGCAGTGTACTGCACCGGTTCTGCTGAGCTGTGGTTTCACGTAACTTTTGCGATCACGTGATCATCTTAGGACAAACAGCTGGCTTGATAGAATCACCACACTGCATCACGTGACATGCTTGTGGATATTTCAGCGCCCATCACCCCGGTTACGACTCTCCGCAATGAGTACTCCTGAGTGTTACCCTGGAGTTTTACCCTTGAGTACTACACTAGAAAGAGCTTTGGGGTCACGTGACTTGCACCATCTCCATCACGTGACTGCTGCATTCTTCGCGGCCTGTCGACCACGTGACTAGGTCTCAGACTCTCTAGAACTGAGACCATCACCTAAGAAATGACAAACCTGGCAATGACGTCATGAAACAGAAGTGTCACGTGACTGTTGTGGACGATAACGTCATTGTCACGTGACCTCCAGTCCTTGAGTTACCCTGTCGGGACATTCTGGCTGTGGCCCACAGCCTCTGTCGATAGGTGAGTGTTGGAGTTTCTGAGGCAGTCACGTGATGGAGAGGGGGTGTCACGTGATGGAGAGGGAGGGTCACGTGATGGAGAGGGAGGGTCACGTGATGGAGAGGGAGGGTCACGTGATGGAGAGGGAGGGTCACGTGATCCTTGATGGCTCAAGGGCGACTCAATTGATGAGTCATCGTCTTCTGACTCTGATTGTCACGTGACCAGATGTTTTGCTGATTTCTGGTTCTGATTTTCTATGGCCGGAAACTGCCCTATTTATATTCGCAAATACAAGGTTTACACAAATGAACTGATGACGTGGTTAAAGTGATGGATTTCCAAAAGAGGAAGGTAGACTGGTCAGATTTGACTGGTCAAATTGATGAGTCGGATAGACATCACCTTTTGGTGGGGTAGTGCATAAGAGTGCATGAGTGCATGTGAGTACTTGAGGGAATTCTGAAAAGTGATTGAATCTTTTCAAACGTGGTACCATTCGAGAGCCCTGGACGAGGGGAGTATTTTGGTACCACTTCTGTGTTGATCGGGTTATTGTAGCAGAAGTTGAGAGAAGTCTGTTTTCTTTGAGATTCTATCGGTTACATGCCAAGAGTCGTTTGCTCAAGTGTCTAAATCGATTTTGGAGATATTCGTCCCAGAATCTTGAAAGTGGTACCATTCGAAAGCCCAAGAGGAGAGGAGTATTTTGGTGTAAGTCTTATTCTGATATCTTCCCTGTGGCAAAACTTGTGGGGCGTTTGGTGTTTTAGAGATACTTGGTCAGTGGAGCTATTACATCAACTCTGGAAATATCTGCTAGATATATTCGGAAGTGGTGCCATTGGAAAGCTCTAGAAGAGGGGATTGTGATGTTACCACTCTTGTGCCTTTAGTGTCACTGTAGCGCAAGTTGTGGGGGCTATAGTTTTCTCAAGATTATTTACTTAACATGCTATGTGTAGTTTGCTAAGGGGTAGTGGAGGTCATCAAGAGATTTACTTAACAGGCTAAGTGTAATTTGCTGAGATGTAGTTAAGCTCATGAACTCCGTGGATAGTCCCTCGAAAGATTCAAAAGTTGTACCATTAGAGAGCTGACAACCTGGCGAGTCTTCTGGTACCACTCACGCTCTGATATCACCCCTGTAGCAAAAGTTGGAAGGACTCTCTGTTCTCAATGTCTGTCTTGGTTACATGCCAAGAGTCGTTTGCTACTATAAATGAGAGTTTAAAGATGGATTCTGTGGATATCTACTGTATATCGCTAAGAGTGGTACCATTCAAGCGCCACAGGCCAGGGGAGTATAGTGGTACTACTTTTGTTCTTCTAGCATGACTATAGCGGAAGTTGGAGAAGTCGTTAAATATTATGTTTCTGTTTAGATGCTAATCCCGTCAGTAGTGACTTTAAAAGCTCAAGACAGGTACCATCAGAGAGCTGGGGGGTTGATGAGTCCGATAGTACTACTCTTGTCTTTGTAGCATTACTGTAGCGCTGGTAATGGTAGCATTAAGTTATCACTTCTTGGTAAAGACATGGACGTTGATAAAAATAGCTGCAAGAGGTCTGAATGAGAGGCAGTTTCATTTGGTGACTTGTCAGACCAGAATGTTGCTTCTATTCTCGTGTCATGTGTCTCAGAGCAATATTGGCCATGTTGAGTGGGTCAATATAGCTAACATATTTAGTTAAGGTAGTTATACACTGTGAAGTTTAGTTGATGTAGTAGTTGGACATTCAGAGGAGAAACAAAGTCTCTCCAACTTAGTCAATTTTGATCAGAAATGTTTGATTTTTGATATGAACACTCCTGCACTATCCTTAACAGCAACAGAACAGCTCCCGCCTCGTTAGCCTACCTCTAACATGTTTTTAGAACAGCTTCTTACCACTCCCAGGTCCCCACCTTAATTCCAGTCTGGATCACAACAAGCTACCAAACCGTCTATCTCTCTGAATATCCACCCGATTCACGATCCAAAATGGCCAATAGATTCAGCGTGGTCTGTTTACCGTATGCCCAAAATTTTAGCCCTTTTCCGTTGTTCCTGATTGACCTAGAGACTTGTCACTGTATCGCAGTTGGAGAACACCAAGAGTCTGTAGAACTTGGTGGAAAAGAGATTTTGCACTACAGACTTGAATTTAGAGCTAGAAAGACGACAAGAGCTCTTCGTTTACTAGTTTCAGGCCGCCAACAAGCTTCTGTTCACCCTTCTACCCTCAAACTCAGTCTATAAGAAATACCTGTTAAAA
The DNA here is from genome assembly GCA_900519055.1 of Yarrowia galli. Lineage (NCBI taxonomy): Eukaryota > Fungi > Ascomycota > Dipodascomycetes > Dipodascales > Yarrowia > Yarrowia galli. The sequence continues at coordinate 312,997 of ULGS01000002.1, forward strand.
GCACCCAAACGGGTGATACAAAGACATGTGCAGGTCATGTGACCTTACGTGACCTCACGTGACCCCACGTGACCCCACGATCAACTTTCATACCTCTCGAAGATCTCCATCAACGTCAAATCCCCAAATTCCACTCAATGTACTCCAGCCAAATCTTAGAGTGGCCACAGAATGAGTTCCACTTGCTCAAAATTGATAAAAAACATACTGTTGAGATCCCCACAGCGTCAGGTGTAATCCGACACCACTCTCATCTCACTAGCACCTCGGGAACACCCCTTTCACACCACTTTCGTATTCCACACTCCTCTTCCAAACTCTAACCCAGATAAACCTCACTTTTGGCGAATTAATTCCTGTTGCACGGTATGCTTTTCCCACCACACCCTGGGACCAATCCCACCTGTTACCCGGTCGTTGGAACTAGCAGAGTGGTTGGGACTTTCATTTAGTTGACGATTTAGTTGACATCTTAGTTGACATTAGTTAAAGACAAGTCGGGATCATCTTTCAGAGAAGAAAAGCGTTTATATCCGCAAATATTTGTACTGTGACGTGTTGATTCTGTGGTACCATTTTATTCTCCTCGCTCCGTTGATTCGAATGGTATAATAAAATCGACCTCTCGTAGTACTAAAATCTGGAGATAAATGCACTGTTCTCTTTTCACAACCTTCAGTAGTGTCGCCAAGTCTCAGAATGCAAAGGTGTGTACATCTGCGAATATTTGTACTGAAGGGGGTGGTTTTTATTACACCATTTTGATCACCTCACTCTGCTGATTCGAACGGTACCAAACGGTCCACTTTTTAGTACTATTTCCAGGAGTTGGATTGGTATTCATCGATGTTCTCAGGAGGAGTCGTAGTTCGGTGTGGTCTAACAAAGTCTAAGTAAATTACAGTTTTAGGAGATACCAGAATGGTGAATATCTCGGGATTTGCAAGAAGATCCGTCCATGTTCTTTCACTAATCACACTTCCAGACAGGCAGCTATCGTATAGTATTACTCCCATTCTGATATTACAACGGGAACCACGTTTAGCTCCCCCAAGTGACTTTTATCTTAACTAAACTCCAAGTAAATGAGCTGTTTGGCTGGACTAGGAATAGCTGTCAAACATGACGACTAATTGGTACCATCAGAGAGCTGACAGTCAGGGGAGTGCATTGGTATTACTTTTGTAACGATTCTACCCCTGTAAAGTAAGTTACAAGCACTCTCTTTCTTCACCTTACTATGCAATTGGCCCAAAAAGTATGATAACGGAAATATGTGTTTATATCGACATATTTGTACTGAAAGGGGTTGATAATCAGGTTCTGTTCCATTCTCCTTTCCCTGATAATTCGATCGATATAATGATTTCTACACCTCTTAGTACAAATATGCTGAGATAAACCATAGTCAGTACAAGTGTCGCTTGACTTACTCGTACAAGTATGTGCACTCTATTACTTGGCTTTAGTGACAACTAAAATGTGCAGTTGAGACATTACTGGAGTCTGGGGGGCTCTTCATTACCCTAACTAGGTAGTACTTGACGCACTCCAGTAAACAGAGGTCGGCTATAGCTTCATCAGTGTTGAAGATAGCGACTCTAGATTTTGCCAGTCGTGTTAACCGGGCTGGATATACGCGGTGGCAAAAGTTGGGCCAGATACGGGCTCCGGAATAGCACTCTGAGTGGTGCTCTTATCCCTACCCCAAGCCGTGCGGCTCATTAATTCAAGCTGGGCAGCCCCAATAGGGCTACACCTTAAAGCTGTAGACCTTCATGAAAACGGCCAAATATTCATGAATGACATTGAGGGACATGTCTACTAGCTATGTGGGTATATGACTACTACCATTCGAAGCTGCGGTTCTCGCGGTCAGCATAATACCACTTTTGTAGAGATTCTGACTAGGCTGGCACCGGCAAAAGGTGTTCTTTTGTATCTCTCTCAGTTTGACAGCTAACGAATCGTGACTGATACAGAGGCGTATCTGCCCCCCGATTATCCTATGGTACAACTTTCAGCCTGATTCGATGACAAGCTCCTGTTTCTGATGGGGAGCATGACAGTCCCCTTGCCATGCGGCTTGGTATTTCAGTCTACCTTATTTCGGGGTCTGCTCAAGAAACCGGATTACTCGCGATCCACCTGGCCCACGCAGAAACAAATGCTACAAGTGAATTTTTCAGCCTCTTGCGATCAATTTGGTACCGCTTTTGCTCAGTTTTGACGCAAGTGCTAGAATCTGTCTCCATGGATCACGTGACCGACACCAACATGTTGTAGAGTCTGACGAATGGCAAAACATTCGCAGAGAAAGGGAAACATGAAGGCTAGACGGGGTGAGGGCGATAGACATATCGCCGAGACAAAGCCTAAGCATTTGTTCCGCGGTAAGAGAACCGTTGGGCCAATTGGAGATTCGATGCGTTCCAGACACTCCCCAGCCTCTGCTGATTCTTCTGAACGTCTTTCCATCTCTCTGGCGTCGTTTTTGAATGAGATGTGGCTTCTTAAAGCTGTCCCTGTGGTATGTTGTGGAGGAATAAGATGGCAATGGCCTAAATAGTTTTAATATAATAGATTTGAGCATTGATTGATGGAAAGCAAGTGTAGAGGTGTATGTGTTGAGAAGTTTGTGTCTTTGGGATTCTTATTGGTGCTGTTAGAGAGTGTTGTCGTTGATGCCAAGGTATTACCGTCCATGCCTCTCGATACTTCGCTTTAGTGGAAGATAAAAGTTACGGTTGGGACATTACTCTGCTCGGGAAGTTTCTCAATAAGGCCAATTGGGCTGTAGTTGGAACGGCTCCAGTAATATTAGACAGACTATATCTTGCTCAATAGTGACGATAAAGACTTTGAATTTGAACTGTAGGGCCAGTCAACCTCTAGCTAGCTGGTGGCAATAGTTGGATCAGATACGAGCTCCGGAATGTCACTCTGAGTGGTGCCTCTAAGCCTACCCCAAGCCGTGCGGCTCATTAATTCACTTCACCTTATTTTGGGGCTGCTCAGGAGAGTGCACTCTAATACTTGGCTTTAGTGGAGACTGACAGTTACAGTTGGGACATTACTCATCTCGGGGAGAAGCTCCATCACTCTAGTTAGGCTGTATTTGACGTGGCTTGAGTAACATGAGGCTTGCTGTGTCTTGTTCAGTATTGACGTCAGAGACTCCAGATCTGAACTGTAGGGTCAGGTCGCCCCTATATGCCATGTCGCAAAATATGGGGAGGATATAGGTCTTGGAATGCCACTCTGAGTGGTGCCCCAAGCCGTGCGGCTCATTAATTTACATCACCTTATTTTGGGGCTGCTCAAATAACTGGACTGCTGTTGTTCTGTTACTTGGCTATAGTGGAAGCTAAAAGTTCCAGTTGGGGTAATACTCCACTTTGGGAAGTTCTTCAGAATCCTAAATAAGCTGTAGTTAAGGTGTCCCCAGTAATATGAGACTGGCTGTATCTTTCTCAGTATTGATGATAACAGCTTGAACTTTTGACAGTAGTGTCAGTAGACGGTAAATTGCTTGGTACCAATTTTGGAGTGAAAAGCAGCTCTGGAATATCACTCTGAGTGGTGCCTCAAGGCCTACCCTAAGCTGTGCGGCTCATTAATTCAGCCAGTTGGGGCAGTACTTGTACCTTAAAGAAGGATGAAGGCTAAGAATCAATCAGATCTCAGTGGATGACATGGATTTCTATATGTTGTCAGTCCATATCCACCAGATAACTACTGGCTGAAAGCTGCGGTTCTCGCGGTCAGCATAATACCACTTTTGAGAGATTCTGATAAGGTCAGCTCTGGCAAAAGGCATTCGTTTGTATCTCTCTCGGTTGAAAAGCTCGCATCTCGTTATTGCTACAGGCGTGTCACCGTGCTCTGATATATCAATAGTACAACTTTCAGCCTGATCCATCTACTAGTTCCTGTTTTTGATAGGGGCCATGACAGTGTCCTTGCCGTGCGGCTTGGTAATTCAGTCTACCTTATTTCGGGGTCAGCCCAATAAGCAGACTCGTTACTGATCCACCTGCCCTACACAGAAACTAATGCTACCACTGATTTTTTCAGCCTCTTGCGATCAATTTGGTACCGCTTTGGACGAGTTTTGCCAATGTCGTAGAGTCTGACGAATGGCTAACATTCGCAGAGAAAGGGTAACATGAGGGCTAGACGGGGAGATGCTGATACACTTACTGCTGAGACACGAACGCCTCTGCTGATTCTTCTGTATGTCTTCTCATCGCGCTGGCACTCTTTTTGGTGGAGATACAGCTGTTGTTGTCTTCAAGGTATTTTAGGAAGGATAAGACGGTATAGGCCGTAATAGTTTTAATATAACAGATTTGAGCATTGATTGATAGAAAGCAAGTGTAGAGGTGTATGTGTTGAAGAGTCTGTGTCTTTGGGATTGTTATTGGTGCTGTTAGAGAGTGTTGTCGTTGATGCCATGGTATTACCGTCCATGCCTCTCGATACTTGGCTTTAGTGGAAGGTAAAAGTTGAGGTTGGAACATTACTCTGCTTGGGGAGTTTCTCAATAAGGCTAGCTGGGCTGTAGTTGGAATGGCTCCAGTAATATTAGACAGGCTATATCTTGCTCAATAGTGATGAGAAAGACTTTGAATCTGAACTGTAGGACCATTCGACCTATAGCTAGCTTGTGGCAGAAGTTGGGCCAGATACGAGCCCCGGAATAGCACTCTGAGTGGTGCTCTAATGCCTACCCCTAGGCGTGCGGCTCATTAATTCACACCACCTTAATTTTGGGATTACAGCTACGTGTACTCTATTACTTGGTATTAGTTGACACGGACTTTTTTGGTTGAAATAATACTCCAATTTTGGGGGCTCAATACAACTTTAAAAAAGCTGTACTTGACGTAGCTTGAGTAATCAGGGACCCGCTATATCCTGGTCAGTATCAACGTCAGAGACTCCAGATTTTGCCAGTAGGGTCAGGTCGCCCCTATATGCCACGTCGCAAAAATTGGGCCAGATCTAGGCTTCGGAATAGCATCTGAGTGGTGCTCTAATGCCTACCCCAAGCCGTGCGGCTCATTAATTCACACCACCTTAATTTGGGATTACAATATGTGCACTCTAATTCTTGGAATTCCTCCCAGTTACCCTGCAGTCGCCCTCCCTCTGCCAGTTCGATCCTTGCCGAAAATTCCGCGGCAAAACAAAAATCTGTTTGCAAAATTCCGAGTCCTCCCAAGCGTTTAGAGTTTGGAGGGGAGGTGGTGGGAAAACACCGATAAGAGGCTGATAAAAGGCTTAATATAATTCGGACAAATAAAAAACTAGTACCAATCTAGTCACGTGATTTTTCTCATAATTGTCATCAACTTTTTTTATTTCTC
>ULGS01000002.1:318388-513101 GCA_900519055.1 Yarrowia galli
GTCACCATCACCAACATGTCGTCACCAGCCAGTGCCAGCGACGTGGAGTCTGTCAAGGTGAAGATGGATGAGGAGGATCACGTGAACGTGGACGATCACGTGAGCGACGAATCACGTGACAACGATGAAAACAACGACAACGACAACGACAACGACAACAACGATGAAAACGACGACAACAACGACAACGTGGACGACAGCAGTGAAGAAGAAGATGATGATGATGAGGAGGAAATTGCTAGGGTGAGTAATCAGCGATGAGTAAGCAGGGTGAGAGCGACATTAGCTCGTCTCAGGTGATCTGAGATTTGATTGGTTGGTGGATTTGATAAAAAGAGAGAGATGGATTCGAACACGTGATTCTGGTTGTGTTTGTGTAACAGTGGCAGTATGTGCTCCTAGTGCTCTGGTTACTGTGGCAACGCTGTGGCTGTGGTTACTGTGGTGCTTCTGTTGCTGTGGTTGCTGTTTCTATGGTTACTACGGTGTTGTGGTTACTATGACTACGGTCACGTGCTGTGTCGTCCGGTGATATTCGGTGATATTCACAGTCACGTGATCTGACGAGTCGTGAGTTGATCCGGCTGATTTGATTGGGCGGTTTTTCACAGTCTGTCAGATGACCCATTTCTACGGCTGTGTCATGAGAGACAGAAACACTACAGAGTCATCAGACTGTCACGTGATCTGGCGAGCCGTCACATGATCACCACAGTCGTCACGTGATCACCAGAATCACCACAGTGTCTTTGATCACGTGATCTGAAGCTTTATAGGCGACTACTCCTTGGTTGTCGTACTATGGCTATCAGGAGCAGAGCAGCAACAGCAGCAACAGAGCAGCAACACCATTAGTCATCAACAACAGTCAGTGTGAGTGATCACGTGTCTAGTCACGTGAGTTCAATCACGTGATCTGGAGATGTGTGACATTGCTGTGGTGGTTATCAGAGACAGTCAGACGTTGCTAGCATCAGGCAGACTGTCATCTGACAGCCTGTTTGATCACGTGATCTGAATCTGTGACAGAGTTCATCTGAGGACGTCACGTGATTCAGCGAGTCGTCGTATGTCAACAGGTTATGAGCAGAACTCAGCAGAACACAGCAGTCATATGTTACCCACAGTTTTGGCAGCAGAAACATACCAGGAGGTCACCAGTGGTCTTCCACAAGTGTCAAGTGTTTGCAGTGTTTGTTTCAGAGCTTTCACAGTTGTCTGAATTTTCACAATTGTCTAAATCTTTCAGTGATCGACTCAGAGTGATCTGAATAAGTCATATCTGATGGAGGCTCTGTTACCTTAGCAACAGGCGGCAGTACTTTTACTGACGTCTTTTCTGGATGTCTGGATTCAGTACAGCAGTCATTGTCCACAAACCTGTTAGCATTTTGTTAGCATTTTGTTACCATTTTATTGACAGTTGGCAGTTTGTCAACAAAATCGTTAACACTTTGTTGGCAGTTGGCAGTCTTTCAACAATACTGCTAACAATCTGCTGGCACTTTGTCAGCACTTTGTTGGCAGTGTCAGTCCACTGAAACTAGTACTTCCGTCTGTCTCTGTTGTCACTGCTTCTGGTGCTTCTGTGACGGTGATACTGCAATGGTTTCTGTCGTTGCTGATCACGTGACTGCTGCCGTGACCACGTGACTGCTGATATCTGTTGCTGATGTCTGTTCTGACAGTTCTGACAGTCACAAGAGGTGTCTAGACATGACTCTAGGGAACAGTACTGTGATCACGTAAAGTGCCCTGAATGTCACGTGATGTCTTAAACATGTCACGTGGCTCTAGGAAACATTTCTGTGATCACGTGACTGCCGTTTGAGACCTACCGTTTCTCTGTTGATGCTGTTGCTGTGGCTGTTCTGACAGTCATGTGGTGTGCTCTGACAATCACCTGAGGTCTTCAGGGATGTCACGTGTCGTGTCAAGACAAGTCATGTGACCTGTTTAACCGTCACGTGATGTTCTCAAACAGGTCATGTGACTACAGAATCACGTTCGAGACTAGGACTGTCTACACCTGTTGTTGCAGTTCTGTTGACAGTTACATGAGGTGTTGAAACAGGTCACAGGACTGTAAGAGTCACTACAGCTGTCACAGGAGTTCTTCAGAACAGGTCACGTGATGTCTTGAAACAAGTCACATGACCTGTCTAGCCGTCACGTGATGTGTTTAGACCTGTCACGTGACTCTGGATCATGTTTGAGACCTACTGTCCCTCTCCAAGCTTCTGTCAGTTGTTGCAGTAACTGTTCTTACAGTCATGTCAAGTGTTCAGGACATGTTATGTGACCTTCCCCAGACACATCACGTGACTGTACAAGCACATCACGTGACTGTTGGAGACTCTGCTGTGATCACGTGACTGCCGTTTGAGACCTACGACTTCTCTGTTGCTGTTGCTGTTCTTCCAGTCATGTTATGTGACCTTCCAGTTACAGGAGCTCTACAGACATGTCAAGTGGCTCTAGAAAACAGTACTGTGATCATGTGACCTGCCAGACCTGTCACGTGACCTGTTTGAAAACATCACGTGATGTGTTAAGACCTGTCACGTGACTACAGATCACGTTCGAGACCTACAGCTTTTATCCATGCTTCTGCACAGGACTGTTGATGCTGTTACTGTTCTGTCACTGCTCTGAAAGTTTCAGGAGGTGTTCAAACAGGTCATGTGACCTCTCTAGCCGTCACGTGACTTGTCTAAACTCTTCACGTGACTGTGAGAATGATTACTATGATCACGTGACTGCCGTTCGAGACCTACGGCCTCTCTCTATCTATTGGGTCCGCTCGGACCTTCGGCCCTCGCTTCCTTACTAACCCAGGTCCGACAAGGCTTCATCGTCGACGATGACGAAGAAGACGACCCTACTCCCCGTCGTAAGCTGAAAAAACGACGTCGCCCCGTTCCCGACGAGGTTTCTGACAATCACGTGACTCCCGTTGAAAACGACCATCTTGACGAAGACGACCTTGATCTTCTCATGGAAAACACTGGAGCTCCTCGAGAACGTCATTTCAAGCGTCTCAAGCGAGCTGGAGAAGAGGACAATTCTTCTGAGCGGGCCAAAGGTCTTGCCGATATGTTTTCCGACGAGGAAGACAACGACCAACAGCCAGCTCCAGTTGAACGCAACGAATTTGACGATTTCATCGAAGACGACGAATTCAGCGAGGATGACGCTCCTACACGTGGGCGAGGCAGAGAAGTTACACGCGAGTCACGTGCTTCTGGAGCTCCCGCTGCCTTCCTTTCCAAAGACGTTGGAATCGATGACGACAAGCTGAACGAGATTTACGAGGTGTTTGGCGACGGAGAGGAGTACGCGTGGGCTCTAGATGCTGAGGAGGATCGAGAACGCGCTCAGGAGGAGTACGAGGAGGACGGACGGGCTGGTCCGGAGCTGCGGGACGTGTTTGAGCCGTCGGAGCTGCGAGATCGGCTATTGACGGACGAGGATAACGATATCCGGGCACGTGACGAGCCCGAGCGGTTCCAGCTGCTCAGAGCGGCGATTGACAAGTACGATTTGAGCGAGTCGGATTTTGTCAAGGAGTGTGAGTGGGTCGGAGAGAGATTGAAGAAGATGAAGGATGGCTCGGTTCCAGCTCATCTGGAGACAGAGTATGAAACTGCCGTCTCCAAGGTGCTGGAGTTTGTGGCCAAGGAAAATCTCGAGGTTCCGTTCATTTGGCACCACAGACGTGATTTTCTGACTCACGTGACCAAACAGGAGAAGATTAGGGCGAAGATTGAGGATGACGAGTATGAGCCGAGTCTTGAGGTGACTCACGTGACCAGCACTGAGGAGGCTAAAGAGATTGAGTATTCTACCGTGCAGTTGCTCACCCTGGACGACCTCTGGATGATTGTACAGCTCGATCTCGACTACCACGGGATTGTGGAGAAACAGCAGCAGCTGGAACGGCTCAGAAATCAAGCTGGAGTGTCCAAAACAGGCTCTCATTCGTTTATCAACGATTTTGCCAACTCCACGTCTCTCCAAGACACTCAGGATGCCATTGAATACGTTCAATTTCGATTTTCCGGCGAATTGGGCGATTTATCCACTTCTTCGTCCAAACGACATTCTCGATACGCCAGGTATGATCGTATTAGAGCGTCCAAGCTGTATGGACTAGTGAGACAGTTTGGAATCTCCTCAGACGAGTTTGCAGAGAATCTGGAGACGTCCACACGTATCAACTACACTGAGGATGCTTCTAAGGGTCCTTTGGAGCTAGCTGGGGAGTTTTTGAACGATTCTACACTTGTTCTAAGTGACTCCGCCTCCGCCCTGGAATCAGCAACTCAAATGTTTGCTATGGAACTCGCGTTCGATCCTCGTGTGCGTCGATTTGTTCGAGCTCAATTTTCCTTGCACGCCAAAATCGACGTGTTTGCTACCGAGGCCGGATCTGCCCAGATTGACGAAGCTCATCCGGCTTATGAGTTCAAATATGCTCGTAATCTGTCTTTTGACGAGCTCAAGAGGACTCCTAAGCTCTTCCTGCAGATGCTCCAGGCCGAGGGTAAGGGTTTGGTCAATGTTCGAGTCTCGTACCCTGATTTCAAGAGCAAATTCATCGATTTGTTGCTGACTAAGCTCCAGAGTGACGGTGTGTCTGATATTGCTTCTCAATGGAATTCTCAGCGTCGAGCAGTGATCAGAATCGCCATGAAAACCCTTGTTCCCATGGTTACACGATCTATCAAGGAAGATCTTCGTGTAGATTGTGAGAGGCAGCTTTTTTTCCAGCTACGTCACGTGTTTTCGCGAAAACTCAACCAGGCGCCGTTCAAGCCCAGAAATTACGAAAAGGGCACTGTTCCCCGTGTTTTGGCGCTTTCGGCAGGACAGGCCGATTTCAGAAGAGATGCCGTAGTAGGTGTTTTTGTCGATGAAGAAGGTCGAGTAGCCGAAAGAGCGAAATTGGGAGCTCCTCAGACCCAGGAGTTCTCTAATGCTCTCGCGGAGATGGTTAAACGCCGAACTCCCGATCTGATTGCCTTTTCCGGCCAAACCGTCCAATCTCATCGTCTCAAGGGCGTTATTGAGGAGATTGTGAAATCCCAGGGTCTAGAAGCCGAGGGGGAAGTTCTGGAGGTCAGATGGGTCCAGGATGAAGTTGCTTGTCTGTTTAGAAATTCTGCACAGGCTCTAGTCGAGTTTGCAGACTCTCCTCCTCTTGAACGGTATTGTGTGGCTCTTGCTCGATATGTTCAGAGTCCCCTTCTGGAGTACTTGTCTCTTGGTAAAGAAATCAAGGCGATTCCAATGGTTGATTTCCAGTCTTTGATTTCCGAAGATCGGTTCTACGAGGCGATTGATTCGACTTTTGTCGATCACGTGAATCTCGTTGGAGTGGATATTAATGAAGCCATTAGAGACGCCTATGTGGCTAGAATGCTGCCTTATATTGCTGGACTAGGTCCCAGAAAGGCTTCAGGTCTGACTCATAAGATTCAGTCACGTGGATACTTGGGAACGAGACTAGACCTCATTACTGAGAAATTGTGTGGAAAAAACGTGTTTATGAACGTTGCTTCTTTTTTGCGATTGCCTTATGACAAAAGATCCGTGCGCCATGAAGAAACAGAACTTTTGGACGCCACCAGAATCCACATTGAGGATTATGAATTGGCGAAAAAAATGGCTGCCGACGCTCTGGAGCTCGATGAGGAGGATTTACTTGAATTCGAGTCCGAGGGAGGCGTTATTGCTCAGCTGATGAAAGAGGGAGCTGAAAAACTCAACGAGCTCATTCTAGAAGGATACGCTGAAGAACTGGAGGTGAAACTCGGAAAAAAGAAACGATACACTCTGGAAATGATCAGAAGAGAATTGATTAGTCATTATGAGGAGTTGAGGGAGCCGTTGCATGTTCTAAGCGATTTGGAGGTGTTCACAATGTTGACTGGAGAGACTGAGAAATCTCTCCATGAAGGATCAGTGGTGGCTGTCCAGATCAAACGAATCTCAGATCGTTACCTAGCTGTACGACTCTCCTGTGGTATCCAGGGTAACGTGACTCAGGATCGAATCACAGATCAACGAGGAGTCCATCCTTCTGCTTTGTTTCATCATCAGCAGACAGTTAGGGCTGTTGTGATGGAGGTCTCGTATTCCAACTTCTCAGCTGAGCTGTCCTGTCTCAATCGGGACATTTCAGACGCCCAGAAACGCGCCAGGATGGTCAAACGGTCACGTGACCAATGGGACTTTGACGCCGAGGCTGCTGACAAATCAGCCCAGGAGGTCCGACGGGAGGTGGAGCAGAGAAAAACACGTGTCATCAAACACCCTCTGTTTAAACTGTTTTCTGGCTCTGACGCTGAAAAATTCTTGTCGACTTTGCCCCGCGGAGAATTAGTCATCAGACCCTCGTCACGTGGTACAGACCATATTGCAGTCACGTGGAAAGTCGGAGACGGCGTTTATCAACATATTGACGTGGTTGAACTCGGAAAAGAAAACGAATACGCGCTAGGAAAGACTCTCATGGTCGGCACGTCCAAGTACTCGGATCTCGACGAACTGATTGCCATGCACGTGAAATCCATGGCCAGAAAAGTCGACGAGCTGTGTCACTCGGATAAATTCTCAGCTGACTCCATTCAGGAAACTGAACAGTCCATGGACTCGTATCTTCGAGGAGGGTCAAAGAGAGCTGTTTATCGGTTTGTTCTGTCGTCCAAAAAGGCCGGATATTTCCATTTGCTGGTTAAAACCGATCAGAAGAGTCCTATGCTTGATTGGCCGGTCAAGGTGATTCCTGGTGGGTATCAGTTGGGAGGGGAGAAGTATCCAGATGTCATGAAATTGTGCAATGGTTTTAAGACGTTGTTCAAGAGTAAGACTCAGAGGAGGTAGCGATAGGGAGCGGAACGAACAGAGTGAGTGAGCGAGCGGGAGTGGTCATGTGATGGTCACGTGATTAGATATAGGTCACGTGAGCATCTGAAGCCTCTGGAGCTTCTGGAGGTCAGCTCTCAGCTCGGTGTCGCTTAAGGATTGTAAAGTAATTGATTGAAATGTATTAAACCAATGTAGATTTTGAAGAGAGGTCACGTGACCAATAAATATCGTGAAGGATGATTTGGTCACGTGACTTGAACCACTGGTCACGTGACTTTAGGCCTGTGCAACGTGGGTGGGTGGGTAGTTGACAGTGTATTTAACTCTCTATATGGTGTCTGATGAGACTGCCACCCGATCGACACTCATGAAGACCCACCTGCCGAGGCAGTGATGTATTGTAGCTCTTAATGTGGGAAGGGCATAACGGTAGGGGGCTAAAATCATGAGGAGAGGAGATATCATGATTTTGACGGCGGTTTAGTAGAGTAACCTGAGTACTAGGAGTCGAATGGTATGCTCGAAATTGTGCTCCGACAACGTTTGGTGGAGATAGGGGTACTTCCCAAGACGCCTTGATAATTCACTTCACACTCTCGTCTCCAGATAAGAACCTAGCGTATTGGGCAATGGCTTAATCGTGATGCTGACAACACTCTAGTAATGTCTTCATGTCATGGGGAATCGATTAGTAGCCACTAATTCCTGTTCTGGCCACTTCTTTTTTATTTTTTTTTATTTTTTTTAGAGGTGTCCTCCATGGCAGAGTAAGACTCAGAGGAGGTAGGTGGTCACGTGATGAGCGGGAGCTGGTCACGTGATTGGATGGAGTGAGCTGGTCATTAGACTCGACTCAGTCTAGGATTGTAAAGTAATTGATTGAATGTATTAGCTATAAGTGAGCTCTGTAGAGGTTGCTAAGGGGTCACGTGACCAATAAGTATCTTGAGGGATGATTGGTCACATGACTCAAAGTCCTGGTCACGTGACTTGTGGTTTTAGTCATGTGACTATTTGACGGTGTACCAAGTGCGGGGACATAGTGACCTTGTTCTTAGTAACTGTGAGCCTTGTAGATGTGCTAGGCTGCCTTGACGAAATCATGTCACGTGACCTGAGATCTTTGTCACGTAACTTTGAGTTTCGGTCACGTGACTTGATGCTTCTGGCCACGTGAGGTGATGTATCTAATTAGTGATGATGCCCTCTTCTCCTGATGCCCTCTTCTCCTGATGCTGCTTAAAGTGGATGGAACTCAAGGGTAGAGTCAAAAAGATGGGTAGGAGAGATAAATCAGCTCTTAAGGCAGTCTATCAGAGTAGTCTGAGTACGGAGATTCGAATGGAGTTTTCAAAACAGTTTTCTGATCACTTTTGGTGGAGTTAGGGGCATGTCCTAAGACTCATACGACTCACTGTACGCTCTGGAAGTCTCCAAGGAAGAACCCTCAGATTTTTCGGGATGGGAGATATAACGAGTTTTAAAGCACTCTAGTAGAGTAGTTAGGGTACGGGGAGTCCAGTGGTATGCTTAGATTTGTGATCTGACTATTTTTGGCAGAGTTAGAGGGTGTCCCCCGTGACAGAGTAAGACTCAGAAGAGATAGGGATTGAGAGTGGTCATGTGGTGAGTGAGCGGGAGCTGGTCATGTGATCGTATAACGGTCATGTGAGTCTCTGGAGGCCAGCCGTTAACCTTGCTCAAGTATTGTAAAGTAATTGATTGAAATGTATTGTGCTCAGGTAGAGGTGTCACGTGACTGTGTAGATACTGACTGTGCTTCACGTGACATAGATTCCGTGGCGGAACGCCCTTATCACGTGACTTGAGTTTTCTGGTCACGTGAGGTGGCAGTTGACAATGTGTTTAAGTGGGGGGACCTCAACAGTTCCGGCCCACAACCGTTTTTTGGTGGGTTACATTGTCTATTGTTGACCTTTTTCTTGAACTCTAACTACTTTTGCTGGGAGTCTGGGAGTGAACTCCAACTACTTTTCTTAAGGCCGCTGGGAGTGAACTCTAACAAAATGGTTGAGGGTCCCTCCCACTTTAGTGTGTTCTCGGCATGTAGCTTAAGGAGGGAAGAGGGAGGGGAAGAGCATAGGGGTAGGAGCTAAAGATATGGGGAGGGGAGATATCAGGATTTTGACGGTGGTTTAGTAGAGTAATGTGAACACAGGGAGTCGAATGGTATGCTTTAAATTGTGTTCCGACAACTTTTGGTGGAGATAGGGGTGCTTCACAAGACCCTACTGTACTAACAGTTTACTGCACTCTGTCGAAGTCTCCGGAGAAGAACCCAGAGTACTGGGGTGGAGAGATATCTCTGTTATGAGTGTCTAGTAGAGTAACCTGAGTACGAGGAGTCGATTGGTGTGCTCGGGTTTGTGATCCGACCAATATTCGCAGAGTTAGGTGACATGGCAAAGGTCACTCTCGTATAGAGCATTTGGAGACGAACCCAGAATACTCGACAGGTTGTCTCACTCTAGGATGGTAAAGTAATTGATTGAAGTGTATTAACACAAGTGGCTGTAGATGTAGCTGTAGAGTTCTGTTAAGGGGTCACGTGACTAATGTTGAGGAAATGGACATACCTACATACATACAATGAGGAAACGCATAAAATAGGGTTGCTTATAGATGTGAAGGATTTCATGGTGAGTATCAAACTGATTATATCAGATCGTTGCCGACTGTAGATGTGGTCAATTGTGGTACCATTCGAACGAGCATCTTCTCGCGATCAGTTTGGTACCACTTACATTTTGGTATGGGGTTGTCTTGAGTCAAGAGAGTAGTATAGCCACCATCATGCGCGACAGTAGTCCAGGAGAAACAAAAAGCTGACCATGAGAAACAGAATGCTCTGATGAATATTCCGTCGAGGTTTCCTCTTGTCACCACGTCTCTAGCAGAAGTTGGAGACATGACCATCACCACTTGGAGGACCAAGCGGAACACCCAATTAGGTCATCCGCTTTTAGAAATAGGGCCAATTAGCTTACAGACAAATGAGGCCAAAGCGGATAGACCGATTGGGATTCCGGAAAAATGTAGGTGGAGTCAGAAGGTCACTCACTGTAGCTGGGAAGGGCTCAATATGGGTACCGATAGAACCACCTCGACGAGCTCTACAAGAAAATCAACTTTTGGTTGCCTTTGGTCAGACGGAGCAGAAGTTGTGGTGAGTTCCCTAGATCCTAGATGGGACTCCTACTTACATGAGCAAACAACTCTTGGCATGTCATGTATATGGACAGTGAGAAAAAACAGCGTCCTGCTATCTCACGCTACAGAGGTCCAATAAAGACGAGAGTAGGATGGCAGTACTCGCCTCCTTGAGGGCAGTGCACAGGTACCGGTTTCGAAAAAATTCAATCACTACTCGATGATTCATTTTCGGCTCATGCACCACCCCAACTGATCCGATGGCTCAGATCTAACTGATCATGTTTCCTCTTTGGGGTACAGGAGATGTACTTTTTTGCGCGTTCTCACCTGACTGTCACGTGACCGCGTTCTTCGTGGTTGAATGAGGCGAGCCACATTTAAGGTTCTCTAAAATGAGCCGCACGCTCAAAACGGTAATTTGGGGTCCCACACGAAAATACCACAGTGTTGATCCAATCTGAGTGAGGCTGTGCAGACAGGTAGATGATGGTCCTTTCATGATGCACACAACTTTTTTTCAACATCGAAGACAGAACCAATGTGATACACAAATACACATTTTTACAGCGCTACAGCTATTTGGTGGCAACTCTACTGCTATCATAATGTCCGCGAGAAGCGGCTCTTTCGAACGGTAGTATACATGCCCCAGGTCACCAGCTTTTACTGAACCAGTAACAATGTTTCTGTTACCTCTAGAAGCTCCATTCACTATTATCTACTTAAGGTCGCCAAGGCCATGTACTACAACAGGGTAACTTCACCTACCTCTCAGATAACCAATGAGCTCCTCTAAATCACTTAACAACACACATCTATTCCAACTAACCTAGTTAACCACCTTCTTCCAATAGTAGACCTTCTTTAACAAAAAGTCGTAGGAAAAATCCCGGCCAAATTTCATCTGAAGACTTTTGGCAGAATATTCAGGACGTTCACCTGGATGCATCGTCAGGTGAGTAGTCACTATCACGTTTTCTTGATGTCCCCAGATTGCCATTGTAGTGTACGAGCACGATTTATTGTGGTGCCTGAAGGGCTAGACATGCGTATATAAGTCATCTGTTGTTGAGCCCCAAATGATAGGTTATGATGTTAAGCCCCTAAATGACAGGTTATGATCAGCCCCAAAGTGGCGAGCCTCAAATGACAGATTATGATCAGCCCCAAAATGATCAGCCCCAAACTACAGCCCCAAAATTACAGCTCTTAAGATGTGCCTTGGATGGTAGTTAGGCTAAGTAAATAAGAGGCTCACCAGATTGTTAACAGCTGTGAGAAGGCGATGTATTGTCACGTGATTCTACGTATATGACAGATATTCACGTGATTAGGTGTCTATGTCACGTGATTACAAGTCTCTGAATGGTCTTGTAGATGTGGTTCTAGTTTGTGAGGTAGAAGTACACTGACAACGCAACCAGAAGACAAGCAATCACTCTGAACTGTCCCAATCGAGAGAATTGCAGCTCCTTTATTATGTCACACTCTCTTTAAACTGTTTCTACTTCTTTGTCGCGACAATTCCAACATGGAACTATTTTACCCCCCTCAGAACCCATCAAGAGTAGTACCAAAATGATCTCCTGGAGACGCTGATCTTAATGGTACCACTCTTAACCATATCACTCTTCTGCCCATCGAAATGTTCCACTTCTCATTCCCACGTTCAAATAAGGTAGACCCAAAGAGCAATCATTTCCGAGCCGCACGGCTGGGGGTGGGGTTTTAGCCCGTTCTGAAATGGGGTTGCAAGAGTCTGATCGGGCTGAGCTATTAACGGCTGACTTAATTGGTTGTGGTCACGTGACCTTTCAAGTCTCAGCCCAAAAATAGTCATTTTTGAGGGAGTTGAAACACTTCTCTCGATGACGTCATACATCTACATTGACTACAAATCTGAAAATGCATATTTATCTACAAGTACCAGAGTCACGTGACAAATTCACATGACCAAATCACGTGACCAATCACGTTTTCAGGTCACATGACTCACGCGACACCCGCTGGTAATCATAGGAGACCCCTCCGAATCATGACAGCTCTCCAATACCAAACCTCCTCCAAAATGAGATTGAAATGAACCGATTTCAAAGACGACTCAAGCTGCCTTGCGATTTCAAGCGGCTCTTTGTCCCCGCCGATTCTGATGACGTAATCACGAACCACGTGACTTTCAGCTGTGGGCAAGTTAGGTCCAGGGTTCATTGTGTGTATTAATTGATAAGCTAAGAGAGAGAGAGAGAAGGGAAGGTATGAGGCGGTTAAATAGAGGCTGAAGTTGGTGGTCATCTGGTCAGTTTGTCTGTTGGCCTCAAAGTGCGGGTTTTGGAGGGTATCTCATGAGGGATGAGTGCATATGACTTGTTCTGTGTATTGAGGCTGATAGGGGGGCGACAAGCTGATAAGAGGGGTTTCTGAGTGATGAGGAGATCTGGGGCTTTCTTCTGATACTGGATTAGTGTTCATATCTCCTCTGGGAAGCGTTTGAGATGGCTTCTTTATTTTCCCATCAGCCCCAATTTCAAAACTACTCGGAACTGCTCATAAGCAGTACCATCTTGATCCCGAAGATCTGCTGAATATGATGGTTCTTTTGCTTTACAGATAGCGCTGATATTTCGTCCATTCGAGAAATCGGCTACATTTAAGGTCGACCTTGGTTATCCCTACCAGCCCCAAATTACAAGAGCATGAACAATAGGGCTTTACAACCCTATGACATCATCAAAACCTCAACTTCAAGTTCGATATGTCACGTGACTTCAGATTTCATACATTGGCTAATAATGACCTATCCCCTTCCAATGCAAGACTTCCAGTAAAACACGGTAAAAGTCGTGTTGGCCGCCAAATTGAGCGCCCAGCTTATTGGCCGATACACTGGCTTCTTCGTGAGGATGATTACGCACGTAGTTACGAACAATCAGGAGTTCTTCGGGTGTCATAGTGTGTGTTGAAATGTGCTATAGAAATGTTGCAGAGATATGGGTGGCTTTATAGACGAAATAGAGGCTTAGATACAAGTACCTAGTCAGTTTGTTAGCCTCAAATCATTGTTCAGGTTGTAATGTCTGATATGGAGGTACAGTACATACACGATATATTATGGGGTTTTCTTGTTTAGGGCTGATTGGAAGGAGGTCACGAGCTTTGCAGGGTTGCAAGATAATCACTACAATGAGTGCTTCCAGCTGGTACCACTTTTATTCACATAGCTCGTCAGATGGACTTTCCAAGGGACTTCTCCAAAGTCTGAGATTTTGTCGCCAGCCCGAATTTTCGAACTGCTCGGATTTGCGCAAAAGTGGTACCATTGTGATCGCAGAGATGCGCTGAATACGAAAATGTCATCTGTGGTCTTATAGCTCTGATATTTCCCGTTTTCGGTAAACCGTCCAATATTAAGGTCAACCTAACAATCAGCCCCAAGACGAGATCAGGAACAATGGGGCTTCACTGCAATGTCGTAGTGACGTCATCTAAGCCTGAACTTTGAATTCGTCATCACGTGACTTCAACTCTCATATATTGCCTATTGCTCTTACAGAACTGACTTCCATTTCATGATTTCAAGCACCCTTTTTTAGTTGAGCTTTTCTTCTATTGATTAGGAGTGTTAGCTGAGTTTAGTTAAGGTTGGTAAAGGGGGGAATATATGAACAGGAATGGAACAAGCATGGACGCGAATGAGGCGCATTAAAGTTGGTCCCTGATCACAACGGCGGTTCCTTTCTTGCTCTCTGGATCCAGCCAATCATATCCTCGGCCTTTCCCAAAAAGATGGTCATGGATATACACATCCCATTCAGATGACACAAGTGAGGAGGTCAGTGAAGATGAGTCAAAGTTGCCAAAACAGGAACAATAAGAGCCTGGATGTTGTCAGTGAAGTCATCAGACGTCTCCATTGTTCCTGGATATGCTGTTTTCTTCTTCTTTTACTTCAGGTCAGTCAGCTCCAGTTTCCAAAGTCATCAGAACCACCCAAAAGTAGTACCATCGTGACCGCAAAGTTGCGCTGAGTACGTCAATGCTCTCAGTTTCCTTGTAGCGCTGATAACTAATTCCTTCCCAAGTATTGCCACAATTAAGGTCGTCCGACACCAGCCTCAATATCACCACTCTTAGAGGTGCAACCTGAGTCTACCTTAAATTGGTGCAAGAATAACGAGCACGACGCTGTGGTGTACAGGCCTCAGATGGATTACCAATGAAAAGAGCAGTCTCTTGCGACCATTTTGGTACCCCTTGAGCTGGGGTTCCACGAACGGTCATTTCTTGATACGATGATTACGGGCTACTAAAAAGAGCTCTATCTCTTATTGTCTGATATTTATTGCAAAGATCTCACAGTTGCTATAACTACTTCAGTTGATTTCGTTCGTCACCCACAACGGCTTATACTATCACCCCATCTCTCTCAGATAGCACCTTCAACAATTGCATCATCATATCGTTTCCCTTCTTAATCTCTTCGGTCATGGCCTCAATTGAACTGTTCAGAGTATCCATCTTGGCATCCACAGACTTGAGATACTCGGCTGTCTGAGTAGAATCGGGCATCGATCTGATAAACCAGTAATCTTGCCCTACTGAATAGTTGTCGTATCTATCGAGAAGAACTAGCCATAATTCTCCCCTTGAAAAGTGTTCACAGTCATCGTAATACTTGCCAACAGCCACTTGGTACTTGCTTTGATCATTCAGAGATAATCCCATATCATTCAAGGTAGTGATACAGGAGTAGTCTGACGTCCAAGAGGGTCTAGCGTTGAATTCTAGGGTGTGAGATTCCACAGGTACTTGTGAAGACTCCGAAGAGCCGTTGAAATTAAAAGTGACGGTAACGTAAAGGCTCTTGTTGATCATATAGTAGTGAGGAGGTGTTGGAGTCTTTGAGTAGTGAGTAGATGTATGTAAGTCTTGTCGAGTGGCAAATTCTTGAGGGCTTAGACTAAAGACAGTAGAATTGGCGCTAATGTCGAACTGTACCTATTGTAGGGTTCTTTGACGACTATCGTGTTTCTATCTGGTGAATTCTCAGTATCGCCGTCTGCAATGCCGACTCTGCACCTCACTTCATCTCATGCATCACAGAGATATATATGGCGTAGTGCATTATCTGTACACCTACCGTGCACCTACAATGCACCCCCATGCACTACAACCCCTATCAATGCACAATATATAGGCACTCCAGTAGCTCTTAAACTCAATTAACTAAATCAACACCCCATCCTTGTTCTCTCCCAGAGCTTTAAGAAGTTGCTGGGTCATTCGGTTAGACTGCCGGATCTCCTCAGCAAGACCATCAATCGAATCCTTCAGATCATGGAGACTCAATAGCTGAATGTCCATTTTGGCGCAGACGGGTTGTTGACTCCGCTCTAAAGCCGTCGTCCTTCCTTTGTAGAAGTTGAAAGACAAAGCCCCTGACTCTATCGCCTGTAGTTCTCGAAGCATCAATAGCCAGCTCTCTCCATTAAGGGGTGCAGCATCACTTTGTTTGATCTGACCACTTGTTACTGTGTATTTTGAATGTGGGCGAATCTGAGGAGCGTATTGTTTTAGGCTGGAGAAGCATTCATATTGCGACCTCCATGTAGGCTTTTCATTGAGCGTGAATTGCACTTTCGGAGCCGACTCATCGTGCATGAATGATGATGCCATGTCAGAGAAAACAATAGTGACAGTGACGTTGTAATTGGTCATGGGCGGTTGGTGAGGTCTAGTACGGTGGCAAGCGGCACTATATATAGTCTGAAATCGCACTAGCTCAAATTCGATCTACTCTAGACCATTTTCTGAGACATGTTCTAGGTATGATGATCTGGAACTCTGATGGAAGAGGTCTAGAAAGGGTGAGGTCTAGAATGGGTTTCAGACGAGGTATCGCTAAACAAGAATCACAGTTCATTTCAGAGTGCCCTAATTAGTCACGTGATAGGATTCCATGTCACTCGGAGCATTGAAAGCCGCATTGAAGCCGACCACTCTCTATACTAGAGTTACTGCGGAGCGTTGGAATAGACAGTCTAGATATCTCCCGTCTTAGCTGAGATAAACAGAATCTGACGAAGCTCTAGAACGGTAATGTGGGCACGGGGAGTACAGTGGTTTACTCGTATTCTCGCTGTAGTCATTTTTGACGAAGATAGGTGTGTCTGCTAAGCTTTCTACTGGTCTTAGTTCTGAGTTCGGTTATGCCTTTCCTCAGCTTCTGCTACAGTGATGCCACAAAAACATGAGTAGTACCAAAACACTCCCCGTCTCTTCAGCTTTCCAATGGTGCACCTCCCGTACCTTTTGGACGAATATCCACAGACCCGACTCATAGACTCGAGCATGGATCTTCTTATCCCAGCAAACGACTCTTGGCATGTCATTGATACAGACTGTGGAAGGGGTACCATGTTCTCAACTCTGGCTACGGTACTCCTACCGAGCCAGAAGTGGTACGAGCGTACTCCCCTCGAGTAGGGCAACACAATGGTACCGGTTTCGAGAGAAACCAACAACTACCTGACTCTTCAGCTTTTGCTCCTGCACCGCTCAGAAAGGTGATCCATTACCCCACTCAAATCCGACTGCTCAAATCTGACTCCTCAGACTTCCTCTTTCGATCACACGAGATATACCACTTCACAAGTAGAGACTCTATCGACACGAAATTAGTACCACTGGAGTGCTGCAACTCTGAGGAGTCGAACCGTCCAAGTCTCATATCGGTAGCATGTCTGCTTCATTCACTATCATGGATATGTGCAGAACTTAGGCTATAGTCAGACAGTACATCACACTACCAGATCTCATAATACACAGACCCCAGAAGACTCCATTAAATGAAGTAACCAGTCAGAACCAGTCTACACACTCTACCAAGTCATATCCACACTAATTCCGCAAAAAAATCGCCGAAAAAATCGCAATTTTACACCTTTTCTACGTCCAACACTTTTTTCGGTCACAAAACGGCGGCAACCTGGCCGAGTGGTCTAAGGCGCCAGGTTCAGGTGACTGAATCAATATCCTGGTCTCTTCGGAGGCGAGAGTTCGAATCTCTCGGTTGTCAGCATGGAGCGTGAGCTCTCTCTTTTTGAATAGCGCTTTTTCATTGGCTCATTTTTTTCGGTGAGATCCGGCGCAGGTGATTAGTCAGGTGGTACGGATGAGCTGTTCGAGGCGATTTCAAAAATCAGACAGCGTGACTAGCTAGCTACTGCATTCAGAACATCTTCATTTTCTGTACTTCACCTCCTCCTTACCTCCTCATGATAATATATCACGTCCTTTTGCGTTATCTCCGGCTAACTCCATCTGATCCAAACTCCTCTGACCCAAACCCACCCTCAATCCTCAATATAGACGTCCCAGGCCTTCTCTACTGTCGTGGTGGTCACTTCATACCCCTCCAGAGAGTTTTGGGCAGTTTTAAGCTACAGTATTGAGAACAAAGAATGGGAGTGGGAAGTGCAAGTACAGTAGTTGGACTCCTCCCAAATAGAGAGGAAGATCCCACAAAAGGTGATCAGATGATCAACCAGAATAGTTAAAGCTCACCTGGATGTGGACCAGGCCACATCGGTAAGCTAAGCAGAAGAGGAAGTTGATTGTAGATCTCACACTAAAGAGCCAGAACAATGAACACTTCCTACTTGTAGAGAACGTTTGTGTAGTCGGGATAAACACATTGTTAGACCTGTAAGGCCACACTTCCCCACGATCCATTTGTTATGATAGCTTGTCTTGATTAAAGGGTGCATGAGTTACTGTACACAAGTAGACCCCGCTTTCTATATAGAGGCCCCATACCCCCTTCTTCCTCTCTTCTTCTTCTTCAACAGTCCGCCCGTGAGTACAATTCTGCTTCCCTCTCTGTCTATGACCATGCCCCTCTTGTCAATGAGGTCCCTTCTAATAGGGCACCGTCAGCGCTCGCCATCATCCCGATGCTCTGGAGAGCCTGTGCTTCTTGATCGACTTTGTTCGACTGGAATGGTATTGTCTCCGACAGACCAATCTACACTGCTACATTAACACAGGTATCGCAAGAGGCAGACAAGTCTCTTGCCTCCGTCACTCTAGGCTCAGCTCTTGCCTATGAAGTGTTCTCGTCTCTGACACTAAACCCCGGTTATTGTTGTCGTCTTCTCTTCTAATTACAATTGATTAATGTTCCTCTGCGTGATGTTTGTACGTGACCCTTGTGTGGTGGGTCGAGGTGGATGGAGTCCGGCATCACAGGTAAGGCCAGTGAGGAGTTATTAACAGGAACAGTGCGGTTGGGTATCGTAGGCAATGAGGCTAGCTGGGAACTCGTTTGCGTGCTCATTTCTGAGTTGTATCGCGATAACATGGTGGAGGGGGTTGTTGTGCTGCACAGAAAGAACCCTTAGTAGAAGGCCGAAACTAGGTACCGACACAGACTCAGGCCCACTTTACGAAGTGACCACCACGACAGTGACTCCTCCTAACGGTGGTACCAACGACACAAGAAATCTGATATAAGGAACAATATCTGATTTTTCCAGATGAGTCAGCAGAAAGTGGTTCCGATGAGCTACAATCATTATTGCTGGAGTTGTAGAGATCCCATCGATTCTTAGTTGCCATTACTGGTGAGGCTGTATCTCTCGTGTTGCCGAAAGAGAAAACACGACCAGTCAAATTTGATCAGTCAGGTAGGGTGGGGAAAGGAAAATACAGTCGAGCAGGGGAAAACCTGGAGTGTCGAATAGTGATGGGATCCCCTCCAAAATAGAACCATTCGAGAGCCCCAGTCGAGACGAGTACACTCGTACCACTCTTGTCTCTGTAGCACCACTCTAGCGCGGGTTAGAGAGACGCCTCTACTGCTCCGTCTACTCCAAGATGACATGCCAAGTGTCGTTTGCTGATATAAAATATCAAGATTGTGAGTCTATAAGTCGGGTTTGTGGGTATTCATGCTAACGATTAATGATAGGTACCATTAGAATACTGAGAGTCGGGCAATCACGCTTGTGCTACTCTGGCTCTTGTAGCTCCACTGTAGCAGAAGTTGGCCATTCAAGGCAGTTCATCAAGGTGCCATCGCCGAGATGAACCTCCAAGCTGAGAGTCAAGTCTGCGAATATTCACTCTAGAGATACGAGAGTAGTACAGCTGAAAAGCTGAAGCTAGGAGGCGTACACTAGTACTAGTTTCATCTTTGTGGCATAACTGTGGTGTTACCTGGGCCGAGGTAGAATACCAGAGACTCTCTACAGCTAGGAGTATTGATGGTAAGACAAATCTAACATGACAAGGAATATTTTATTTCGTCCTACGAGTCAGTAGAAAGTTGTTTCGACGCTCTAGGACAACTATCGGTTGAGTAGTAATGGGGCGTTGGATTCTGTCTGCATAGTTCGTTTAACGTAAGATAGGTATCTCTAGAATACGCGGAAATGACAACAGCTCAAAAGTGATATAACAAAGTGGCATTTGTTTCGTCTAATTAGTCGGTTGGAAGTTGCCCTGAGTCGATATCCCTGTTCTTGATGGAGTTGGAGACGAAAACTGAACCAACAGTTACCATAGCTGTCCAGTGGCTCGTACCAACAGGTTGCCGTCCACTCAGACCTACGGCCTTCGCTATCTAAATGTATACATGCCCATCCATCAACCTCCTTGCAGTTCTAATCAAACTAGCAGCAGCTGCCTGTTGCTCATCTCCCTCCTCCAACACACCACCCGTCACAAGCAAACCAGAAGTATGTCCGACTCTGAGCATTCCATCGGGACTCTTTCTAGCCACCTCATTCACCACTGAGCCCTTTAACAGCGCAGCTATACCGATAGCAACAGCTCCAGTACCTGTATATGCTCCATGAGGAATACCCATTGAGAAGATTCTAGCAGTGACGTCAATATCGTCCTTGTCCATAGTCTGTCCATCTAACCGCTTGTACGTTTGAGGTTCCGACACAAACGATACTTTGGGAGTAGCTGGACGTTTAGCAGCGTCTTCAGGAGTATCTACAAGACCCATAGTAAAGGCTCCTTGTTGACGAATGTCTTCAATTTTGGCCAGAAACAACGGATCAGACAGTTGAGGGGGCAATTCTGTGCCCTGAAGTCCTAGATCACGTGCTCTGACGAAAACAGTGGGATTGCCTGCATTTACAAGAGATGCTTCAATAATAGAGCCATCTTTCAGGGTAAGGGTATCAATGGGGTTACCAGTGGGTAGCGTTTTTCCAGATGAAGGCTTGAGGAAGTCAATTCGGAACGCTCGAGCTGTTCCTGACACTCCATCCAATGTATCTTCTCCTTCATAGATAGGCAGTCCATCGTCTCTAGAAACAGGCACGTGAGCGATAATCTTCTGGTTCACGTTTGTCTGCCAAATTCGAACCTTCTGAATCAGCCCTGAGGTGTCCTCTTGTGGCTCCTCCTTCACCAACCTCTCTTCTATCGCATAATGAGCCACAGCTGCCGTGAGATTTCCACAATTGCCAGTCCAGTCAATAATCGGCTTGTCGAGACTCACGTGACCAAAATTGTAGTCCACGTCGAACGCCGCATCCTTGCTCTGATTAATAATCACAATTTTGGACGTACTTGACGTGGCACCGCCCATTCCATTGAGTTGTCGTTTGTAAGGGTCAGGTGAACCAATGGCCTTCAAGAGCGTCTTTTCGAGCTCCGGAAGATCCGCCGGCACATCCGTCTTGTTGAAAAATAGTCCCTTGGACGTCCCGCCACGCATCCAGACCGCCGGGAGCCGTTTTTGAGCGTTTCTGACAATACTGGGGATCATGGTGAGTGTGAGGGTTCGCGAGGGTTGACAAAGTTTATTTGGGAATGGTGCGGCGATGTAATTGGGGAAAATAAGGTTTTGCTATGGAAGAGCAATTGTAGCTCTGTAGGATGAACGGGGAGATGAAATGACTTGAAAAGGTGATATAATTGTATTTGATGCTTCAATTAGTGCACACATTGAAAATCTTCAAAATCTACCCACTTCTGCAACTTCTAGTACGACTATCACATTCCCCGTCTAATGCACTAACATGCACCCTCATGCAGTCAATACATGAAACCATCTGGGAAACATCTCCTAATCATCATCACCACCACATCACACATCACCCACCTACAACAATGGCTAGAAGGAAAGAACCCAAACCCGCATCCCCTAGCCCTGCCGAACTCCAGCGAATCAAGGAAGAAGATGCGGGAACCATCAAAGAACGCGAGGCTAGGGCAGATGTTCTCTACCGAGACCTGAAGGACGACATGAAGAGTTACTTTGAGACACGTGATCTTATGATCCGCGCGGTCAAAAGCGACGTGCAAACCATCTGTCCATTTCTGGACCCCGATCCATCACCTGAGGACTGTCTCCTTGCTGCCAAAACTTTTGAAATGCGTTTTGAAGATTTGGTCAAAGACATGAAGATACCAAGAAAAGAGCTGAAGGAGAAATCACAGGAGCTGACTAAGCGACGAGTCAACTTATCTTCTCTCTATTATCGTCTGATAGAGAAAGTACGTTCACCAAGACGGATTGACGAGTTTTCCAACAGATACTGTGAGTTTCTGTGGAATCACCCCAGTCAAATAAAAGAGTTTGAAGAGGTGGAAAGGGAAGCCGCTGGGTCACGTGATTTGGTGAATTTCCAGAACCGGATGCATTCTTTGATGGCGGGTCAGTCTGATGAGGCCAAGGAGTTGGTTCTTTTGAAGAGATATACGCTTGCTAACGGTCTTGCAAGGAGAGGGGGTTTGGAGAGCTGGGGCGGTCACGTGAGTCGCGCTGGATGTCACGTGAGTCGCACTGGAGATCATGTGAGTTGCCCAGACGGCTCACAACGTCACGTGAGCCCCCCACTACGTCAAGTTCTCCAAATCCCCCCAGAAATAGCAACAATGATCCACTTCTTCTGCAATCTCGAAACCTCCGTCATTCTTCGACAAGTCAACCAATGTTTCTACTCTGCCTTCACTCACAATGAGACCATGTTCAAGAGCAAAGTGCTGGCCCGATTTCCATGGGCAAGACTCGAACTGGAGATCTCCAGCTGGTGTGATTATGCCCTTGTTTACACGAGTCGAGTTTCAGGAGGTAAATGGCAGTTCAAGACTCGCTTAGAACATGTTCGTGATACCCTGGATCGAGATAGGAGAGACCGCAAAGTCGGTGTTTTGATTTGTCAGCAATTGGAAACGGAGGAGGATTTGCCAGAGGGGTTTGAGAGCTTTGGAGAGGCTCGCAAAGCAGGCCCGAGAGACCCTTGTGAGCATCACGTGATCAATCAGACTGAAGAGGAACTTGTGATTCAGTGTGAAGAAGAGGGAGAGAGTGTGAAGATTACCCTACCTCCTCATCTCGATCCAGAAACGCTTTTTGTGACTATCAGCCGAGAGTGTGTTGTTGTAGTGACGGAGGGGGGGTCAGAGGATTATCTGTTTTCGAGGTCGCGTGATGAGACTCACGGTTTATCACGTGAGTCACATGGCCAGTCACGTGACCAGCCTCACGGTTCGTCCCACCATTACCACTTCAAAAACGCCCTCAGACACCCTGGTGTCTCCTGGGCCTGGAGCATTGCCGACATTTTCGGGATCGGAGAAAAAGTATGGCCGATTGCCAAATCTTATGGATTCTACTACGGTAACGATGGCGACAGTAAAAAACTCCACAAACTCGATCCGGCAGACTCAGCAGACCCCGTGGCTTCTTACAATGGACTCATTTGGTGGTACATGAAGCCCTCCAGTCTTGTTCCCACATTTTTCGATATGGAGACCCCCGATCGGATTTATTATCGATCAGATAAGATTGTTAGGACGTCTAACTGGACAGGTCGTTCTAGTCATATTGGCCAGTACCATAATTATCGTCAGTATCGGAGAGACGGTCACGGTGGTAATCGGCATGGTGGTAACCGGTTTGTGACTGTGGATAGTCAGGAAGGAATGTCTGTGGTTGATTTGGCGAGGTCTACTGTGATTGATGTCCAGCCCTATGGCGGGTTGAATTGGGAGGATAATGGGAAGTTTGTGGCGGGGTGGAATAAAGGGAGATTTGACGTTCGGTATGTTAACCATGGCAACTACTGTTAGCTGTCACAGAAGCTAACTGTCACAGAAGCTAACTGCCACAGAAAACTTACTGCCACAGATTCATTCCCAGGAGAGGTACCAACTGTAGCGGTGGTCTAACAACCAGTGTTCTGAGTTAGTCAGGGTTAATAGGAGGGTCTCTACGTTGAGCGTTCTAGCATTGTTCTCTTGGCTTTGATAGAGCAACCGCCGCACTGCTCTCCGGGCGTTGTCAAAGCAACAGCCTCTTTAGAAGAGTTACGTTCAACCTGGGGAAACACATGTTTAAGTACTTTTGGCTACATCAATTAGAGTGACGTCACGTGCAGATGACTTGTTGGACGTGTTCTGGACGAGTTCTTGGCAACAATGAGGAGTCCTCGGATTGTAATGAAAGTGGCACCATTCGAAAGCTGGCGTTTTGGCGGATGCGGTCATCTGCTTTTCGTTGCGATCGCTCAGCCCTGGCAGGAGATAAATGCTGGCCTGTGATTCTTCACTTCCTGTTGCCAGTACGATACCACAGCAGACGACACTTGGCATGTCATTCCAGACACTTTCCGTCATAGCTGAGAACTTTGTCAACTCACCCGCTACTCTAATGTCAATAAAAATCAGACCTCCTGACTCCCCTGATCGAGGGCAATCAAACAGTAGTAGTTTCACGCAGATCGGACAGCAACTCACATGGTCAGTCATTCAGAAACGCACCCTGAATTCAGTGAGATACAAACTCCACAAATACATTGCTTTCATCAAATAATGTATCAACTAATTATACCCCCATTTCCAAGTAAGCTTAAGTAAACATGATTAGACCCAAGCCTGCCTAAGTAAAACCAAGTAAACCTTTGTGTCCTTTGCGCCCCCTCCTACGGACTCAGGTAATACTCTCTCCAATGAACAACCTGCCGGAGAATCTCGTCATAGGTAAACTTGCCGTTGAACTCCTTGGTCAGTACAGCTGCTGACTTCTCCGCAGTCTCAAACAGATGACGCTGAACATAGCTGTCCACTCTGCTCATCTCCTTGTGTCCCCATGCCATTGTGTCTGTGCTTGTAGATGATGCTGTCGATTGTGTTTGTGACATTCCCCGTCTCGTTTCTGGAGCACACTGTATATGTACTTTTTTCACAGCAGCTATACCAGCCTCATTACGCCCCATTGCGCCACATTAACGCCACGTATTACTTACTGTACCTGTAATTGTTTACCCCATGTTGCCCCAAATGGCTGTCTTGTGTGGTGCCTTAATATCCATGTGGTTGGCATTTTGGGGCTGACCCAAGTGTGGGGTTGCAGGGTGGGGAATGGTGCGAATGTGGTATCAAAATGATGAGGAGAGAAAGGCGGTCACAATGGTACCATTTGTTTGGCGGATGCTCTCTTGCTGACCCCTATAGACTCCATATTCATTCCCAGTCAACACCTGTTTAGTTGGGACTAATGGGGCTGTAAAGACAGACCTCCGATGAGTCTGTTGTAGTTTGGACAAAGAACAGTTCAGGCACCAACTCCAGAATACGTTCGGGGCACTGGATCAAGTTGAAAGTGGTACCAAACTGATCTCCTAGAGCTGCTGATTCCAATGGTGCAACTTTCATAGTCACGTGACCTGTATCCATTGACTTAGATACTGCCTCTGACCAGTTCTGCCACAAGCTGTAGCTTATTAGCTAGGACAAGAGACGATTTGCCATCAACCAGATACACATAACCACCAGGGTGGTCATCCAGGTACGATTAGATCTATCATTGATCACGTGACACCACTGGTAGTCTCGCAATGATTTTGTGAATCAAGAGATGGTGTCATGCTGAATAAGCAAGCTGTCCAATGTTGCTGTAGCCTGAGTAACCGTCTACAGTGCTTTTGAGTATACGCTCGTCAATATGTCCAGTTGGCTTAACTATACGGTTAGATAGCGGGTCACTCTAAGCCTAGCTACTTGACCAGCCCTACCACTCATTTACTTAGAGTTTAGTTGAAGGAGAAAGTCCCTTAGGGGTGCAAAAGCATGGTTTCAGTATTGCTATCAAAATGGAAGCTGTACTATTCGATAGCTACTATTGTGGGAATCTTCTATATAAAAAGTTGTTGACGTTTTTCCTTTTAAACCCCGAGATATCCACCATTCCAGTACCTTTGGTAACCTCTATCTACTTAGACTTTGTTAGACCACGCTCCCAACTACGACTCCTGCTGAGAACATCAATGAATCCGACTCCTGACAACGGTACAGTCCTGAAAAGTAGACTGTCTGGTATCATTCGAATGAGCGGGGCGAGGCGAGTAAAACGGTACGATAAAATCCACTTTCTCCAGTACAAATATTCGCAGATACTGGTCAGGTGTTCATGTCAACACTTCAAGCTCCGTTTCTCAGCGCATATCGCCTTCTAGAGTGTCTATCACATATCCCAGAACATCTCCCAGAACCTCTATCGCAAAAGCGTCTGAGAAACATGCCGTTATTTTCTCTTGATTATTACAGATCCACTGAGCTCTCTCAGGTCGGAGCAATATCGGTGGAGTTGAGGAGTGTCCCATTTGGTCTTTATACGAGAACCTCAGGAACGAGACGTGGATATGGAACACTTGAAAAAGTTGAGGATAGACGCTCGGACGGTAGCTTTCATCAAGTGCAAGTACAAGCACTCTACCAATCACTCTGCCAACCACTCTGTACTTGTACTTCTACGGGCCATATAGAGGCTCCTCAACATCACCTCGTAGAGTCTAGTTGTTGTCACCATGACTCAAGAATACAATGTACCTGGACGCCTCTACTAGTTCCAGTTCTATAGACGTTCAGGTCTCAGCTAAAATACACAAGCTAAAATACACAATCATTTATTATACACTTAGCAACCCTTGTTGCTCTCTCCCTCTCCCTCTCTCCCTCTCCCTCTTTCTCTCTTTACGGAGTAGGAGAATCATCATAACGAGGAGCATCATCAGTGGACCAGGCGGCAGGGGTTTCGGCCTGAGCGGGTCCAGAGCCTCGAGGATCGTAGACACCCGGAGTTCGAGCATCGTTGTAAGCGGCAGGAGTGGGAGCCGAGTCTTCCCAGGGATGATGGGCCGCTCCAGGAGTAGGAGCTCCCATCATCTCGCCGGGAGTAGCAGCAGCGTATCCGGGAGTAGGCGCCGAGTTGCTTCCTCCAAGATCTTCCCAGCCCTTGTTTCGCGAAGAAGATCCTCCATAGGTTCCTGACGAAGACGACGACGACGACGACTTCCATGCTGGCGTTCTAGAAACTCCAAAGGCTGGAGTCTTGGCGCCTCCCGCGGCTCCCCATGCCGGAGTCTTGGCACCTGCAGCTCCCCACGCGGGGGTCTTGGCACCAGCTCCTCCCCAGGCCGGGGTTCGCGAGTCGGAAGCTCCCCAGGACGGAGTCTTGGCTCCTCCGGCTCCTCCCCACGAGGGGGTCTTAGCACCGCCCCAAGAAGGAGTCTTGGCACCGCCCCAGGAAGGAGTCTTGCCTCCAGCTCCTCCCCAAGAGGGAGTCTTTCCTCCTCCAGCTCCTCCCCAGGAAGGAGTCTGTCCACCAGAACCGTATCCGGGTCCTCCAGGGCCTCCAGAGCCTCCACCAGGAGCTCCTCCTCCTCCTGAACGCATTCCTCGAGGAGCAGCAAAGTCCATGTACGACAAATACGTCTTCTTGTAGTCGTCGTAGATTCGCAGCTGGTGTTTCAGAACGTTGACCACCTTGCAGGGAGCATGCAGTTCCACACGAGCCATATCGTCAGTAGTCTCCTTGACAATACCCTTGCATCCCTTGTGTTGCGAACCAGGACCAATAGCCACATGTTTGCCCTTGAGACGATCGAATCCTCCCTGTTTAGGCATGATAGGAGGCGCCATCTGGCCAGGACGAGCTCCGTAGACGGCAGGATTCATCTTGGTGAGATCGGGGCCCGTGGCCTGAGAGTTGGACTGGGTTCGAGCACCCTTGGCCACAATGGTGTTCACCTTGAAGGCCTTGGCAACAAACACGCCGAGAGATCTGGAGTTGAGGAACAGAGTGTTCTTGTAAATGTGCAGAACCGCTCCCTGTCGGCCCTCTCCAACGGTTTCTCGCACGGTATCACCGATTTTGATCTCAGAACCGTTGGAATCAGTAGCCAGACCCTCCATGTTTCGAGTGAGCTTCATGGTGATGGAAGAAGGAGTCACGGATCGAACAGTTCCTTCCTGATCAAGCACCTTGAGACTATCTCGCTCCACCTTGACAATACAGCCGACATGAAGAGCATCGAGCTGCACAAAGTCATGGAGCTCGTAATCGCCCACCTGATGAGAGCCACCGATATCAGACACCTTTTTGAGATCCTTGGCAAAGACAGTCACCTCCTTCTTGTTGAGATCGGACAAAAGAGTCACAGAGTCGTCCTCCAGACCCACAATCAGACCAGTGTCATCGAGGAAGTTGCCCGAAATGACTCGCACGTGATCTCCAATGGAAAACTTCTTTCGAAGAGATCGGCTGGGCAGATCGATTCGCTTGCCAACAAGAGGAGCCGTGGTGGCCTCCACAGTGACGATATCGCCGTGTGTAGAGATGACAGTACCCTGAACTCCAGTCTGTTCACCCTCAGACACCTCGACGACATCTCCACCCTGAAACTGGACGGCGGCGGCGGATTTTCGCAGACTCTGGGCCAGAGAGGCCAGATCGATTCCGTCCGTCTCCTCGGAGTTGAATCGGGTCAGCTCCTCGAGTTTGGGAGCAACATTTTCGGCGTTGACAAGAGTGATCTTGAAGTCCTTGAACAGGAAGCCTCCAATGTATTCGTCTCCGGCGTAAACGTAGGCGTTGGGACCTCGTTTCTGCAGGTTTCGAGGATCGTACTGCGACGCCTCCTGTTCAGAGAAAAGTCGAGGAGGAGGGATTCGAGCGACTCGTTTTCGTTTGCCGTCAATTCCGGCCTCGGCGTTTCTTCCATAGTCCAAACGAGGCACCAGCTTCAGCCGCACCTCCAGACCGTTCTCAGACAGGTTCTCGACAATGGCCAGATCGCCGCCGTACTTGCCTCGCTTGAGACGAACGTAGGCTCCCGGGACCAGCTCTGTTTCGGCCGATTTGGTGGCTCGCAAAAGATCCACGTATTCCTTGATGGGCACCAGAATCATGTTCTGAGGGTACACGTTGACCAGACCCTTGAGAGCCACGGTCACGGCCTGCTGATTACGGGCCTCCATGTAAATGTAGCCCGTGAAAGTGTCTCTTTGGAACACAGACATGATTTCCAGCGGGTTTCGCGACTTTTGCAAAGACAGCTTTTTCCGCAGACATTGACGAACCAGCTCCTTTTCCTTGCCGGGCTTGCATCGAATACCCCAGATGGACGGCTCGTTGACTGAGGGAAGCAGTAGATGCTGGGGGATCACTCCACTGTCTCCTCGGTACTTGTTTGCTGTGGACCGTCCGTATTTCTCTCGGTACTCATCTGCCAGTCGTTCGGCGTCCTCCTCGGCAATGGCTTCTCGTCGTCGGTCCATTTCTCGATGGAATCGGTCATCTGAGGCGTCGGGCTCATCGGCATCAGGCTCGGCCACAAACCCATCTTCTCCCATCAGTCCATCTTCATCCTCCTCGATATCCTCTTCATCTTCGTCCACCTCGGCCTCGACATCCAGGAACTGGTTTCGGCGTTCTCGTCGCGGCTTCTTTCGTTGTCGCGAGTCCTCCTCTTCTTCTTCATCCTCCTCCTCGTCGTCTTCTTCGTCCTCTTCTTCTCCGTCGTCCTGGTCGTCGTCCTGTGGCTTTTCCAGCTCTTCGCTCTTGATGTTTTTCACCTCGTCGTCGCTGTCAACGTCGTCCTCAATCTTGGACCGAGGCTCGGGAGAGCCAGACTCGTGTCGATCCGACATTTTCGCAGTGTTGTGTGATGTTGAAACCGTGGTCGCTAAGGTGTTGGAATTTTACGTCACTTGACAAGGTTCAGTGGGAGGATTACTAAGAGCGGGAGCAGAGAGATTATTGGGGGTTAATTTGAGTAAATTGGGAACAGATAAAAGAGTGAGCTGAATATTCGGACTCAGCATAGCTGATTCTATAGATTTAACTACTATCTTCCCGGCTAACACCATCCTATCCTACTTCCCATCACTACTCCATCATCACCAAATACTACTCCGTACTGTGTTAAGGTTAGGGTATTTCCAACACTTGACATATTCATACAAGTGCTTGGCGCAGTGTGTGGAAAATCGCAAATACCTCTTCAGAAATGACAAAAATCACCTACAGACCGTACGACACGGCCAACCAACAAAATGACACGGAAAGCGTCAAGGGAATGATCTCTCACGACCTCTCAGAGCCCTACTCCGTCTACGTCTACAGATACTTCATTTCGTCGTGGCCCAATCTGTGTTTTCTGGCGTTTGATGAGGACGAGAAGGAGAAACAAGCAGATGGAACCATGGGCAGCAAGGCCATTGGAACGGTCGTTTGCAAGCTGGAGGACTACCGAGGATGTCGATCCAGAGGATACATTGCCATGTTGGCAGTCAAGACAGATTACAGAGGCCAGGGGATCGCCAAGAAACTGATTGATCTGGCGATTGCAGCCATGGTGGATCTCAAGGCCGACGAGATCATGCTGGAGACAGAAGTCAACAACGCCGCAGCCATGAGTCTCTATGAAAACATTGGGTTTGTGCGTACCAAACGTCTGCATCGGTACTATCTCAACTCCAACGACGCCTTCCGACTCATTCTGCCCATCACCGACAAGAGTTGCCAGCTGTCGCGATATCTGGTGCATGCCGAGGAGCCCGTTCCACAGTTTCCCACCCACGCCGTCATTTGATCATTGTACATAGTTTGAGGGTGGAAAGGGAGCTGTGCGAGCACTGAGAAGACAAAGTAATGAATGAATTAACGATATTGATGGTTGGTGGAGAAGTGGGCACTGTAGATCAGCTGTTTGAAGTGTCAGTGGATCAACTGAGACAGTGGTTGTGTTTTTTCAGCTCATGTTCATAACAAGAGAGTTAGGTTATTCACGACCGGAAAGTACTAAGACGGCTCATAGCTAGGATTGGGCTGCTATTAACACCATCTAGAGCAATACCCAGGTCATTCCGAATTCATTGGATTTGGTCTGATTTTTTGAACATATCCAACCCAACTAATCCCCTCCCCCCGTATATCCCAATAAATGCCACCCACGTTATGCACGATGCACCTCACCGTTTAAGGTTCGGACAATCCATAATTGCAGCTGTAAGACACTCTCGGAAGTCTCCACCCAGCTACAGTACACCCTCTTGTACACCATCATGCTGGACCAGAAATCGATAGACCATTTGATGTGAGTATTTCGCCGACCCTCCTTCCCCGCACCTACTAACTCAGCCGTCTCAAAGAGGCCCTGGATCGAGAACCTCATGGTGAGTATCAGACACAAACAGAACAAGCAGCAGTGACACAAACGACACAGAACGATGGGCACAGAACGGTGGATGCAGAGAGAAAGATTCAGCGAGATTGATGCAGTGAGATGGTTGCCATGAGATGGTTGCCATGAGATGGTTGCCATGAGATGGTTGCCATGAGATGGTTGCCATGAGATGGTTGCCACGAGATGTCGTTTGGGATCGTTGTTCCACGGCTTGGACTGAGGGACACAAACAGAGTGACATAAACAGAGAGGCTCGGACTTATCCCCAATGTTACAATACGTCCAGCCTGTTGCGGTCCAGCCTGTTAGCACCTTCACAGGCCGAGCAGCACTGGCCCGTCTGACGTCTCTTTTCTCTCCTCTTTACCAACCATCTACCCCCTCCATCCCCACCACTAACACAGTGTCGGACTCGGACGAAAGCGACACCAACATTACAACCAACCGAGGAAACAAGCTGAAACGAGCAGCCGAAGATGTGCACATGACCAAGCTGCCCGCACCTCCTCTCGGCAACCATCGGCTGAAAATCGTCGAGTACAACGGGGTCCGAAGACCAGTGCTCTACAAGCGACGACGACGGGACGATAACGACGACAACGATGATGATGACGACAACAACGACGAAAACGAGGACGTCAATGACGACGACGACGATGACTCCAATCCCTACCGAGGAATCCAGCTGGAGGAGATTCTGGCGCCCCTCACCCATCCGGCCGACCTGCCCCACCACAAGTCTATGGCCCGAACCATGACGTCCACAACGTTGCGAACCCTGTCTACACGGGCTCTCGACGTGATCTGCCAGGAACAAAAGCATGTGGTGCAGTTCATGAAGCTCATGTCCGTGTTTCTCGGAGATGACCCGTCGTACATTCTGGCAGACAACATGCAGTTGCCAGACTACGACATGGAGGAAGGAGAGGACGCTCCCCGGCGAACCCGTCAACTTGCCACCCAGGAGGTTGACCCGTTTTTTGCGCTTCCCCAGATCCCCTACGACCGGGACTTTGGGATCAACCGGGATGCCGCTGAGGAGACTCGACAGTTGACCCAGATTGCTCTGCAACGGTGCGAGGAGTTCATCCGATGCATCACCTCTGTGCGAATGGGTCTGTTGCGTGCTGATCGGTTCCGAGGCCAGGTTTACCGATGGTCCAAGGAGATGGGCGATCAGGGCAACGAGAATGAGAGCGAGGAGCAGTCCTCTGAGGAACCTTAGTATTTATTGATTAATTAGTTTGTATAAGTAGAACATGATAACAGCAGGTGGGGTGTACGAGTAGATTTACTTGTTGTATTATTTACATTGGACGCGTTCTCTAGAGAACCCGTTTGAGCAGATCCGACTCGGGAGCCTCACCTCCTTCGAACCAGGGCTTGACAGCAACCTGGACAGTCTCGTCAACGAGACCCTCAACCACGTACTTGAGGTCGTCTCCAGTCTGCTTAAAGTCCGGGTACGAGTTGACCTCGAGAATGTGGACGTTGAGGTCCTCGTCGACGAGGAAATCGAGTCCGAAGAACTCCATCGAGTTGGCCAGAGGCTGGAAGTTGATCTTGTCGACTGTAGTAGCTGCCAGGAAGAGATCCTTGACGTTTTCGCAGATCTTGGAGAACACTGCGTCCTTCTGTTCCTGTTCCAGACCCTTGAGGTTCCAGAACTCCTCCACTAGACTCTCCTTGAGAATAGTATCGTCATCTCGAAGACAGGTGTTTGTGAGGTGACGGCTGAGATCGTGGACCTCGTCGGTGGTGGCGTATTCTCTGGGTGCAAACAGAGCCAGCATGTGTTTGTAGACGTAGACGTTGATATCTCCGACCGCCAGGACGTAGGTTCGGATGTGGAACTTTTTGTTTCCGTGGCCAGACAGAATCAGAGGTTTGTCAACGTACTCCTGGACGATGAAATGACGTA
This sequence comes from Yarrowia galli, assembly GCA_900519055.1. NCBI lineage: Eukaryota > Fungi > Ascomycota > Dipodascomycetes > Dipodascales > Yarrowia > Yarrowia galli. Next base: position 350,849 of record ULGS01000002.1, read on the forward strand.
ACTGTGAAGTGATGATTCCATTGTTATCGTCGTCTTCCTGTTGTTCTCCGTCCTCGTCATCAGAGTCGTATCCTTCTTCAAAAGAGTCAAAGATTTCCTGTAGCTCGTCAATGGTGCTGAACAGTCGAATACCCTGAGCCTTATCACTCATACTGGGTTTGAGGATCCACAGCTTTCTGTCGCTGGCGTTCTCAATCTCGTCGTTCTTCTCCAGCTCTTGTCTCAGCTCATAGGCCTCGTCCAGAGACTCATCCAGGAACTCGGCGTAGTCCAACTCCAGGTTGAACGTGTCAGGGAAAGACTGGTTGAGAATTGAGCCCGGGTTCTTGGCTCGGAACATGGCAATGGTGTTGGCAAGGTAATGTTTTCGAATGAGCGCCTTTCGGTAAATGTACGAGCAGCCAAAGTACGACTTGTCTCTGGATCCGAGCTTGTCAAAGTCCAAGTCTTCGTACTCTCCGTAATGGAAGGTCTTCTCGGAGCCCTCAGAGCCAACAGGAACATTAGGAAGATGTTTCTTGACACTCTGGGAGAACAGAGGGTGCAGGTAGGCCGTAGAGGGAATAGTGAGCAGGAATCCGTGGGTAGATGTGGCAGATGCAACAGCATCGTTGTTTCTGTGTTAGTTTCGTCAGTGTCTGCGTACTGGTCACGATCATTAACAATAATATAACGTACATAAAGTACATAGCATTCTACAAGGATACTCACAAGGAAATTTCTCCGGTGATGCCAGTTTCGGAGAAGGAGGCCTTGAGACCAGTGACGGAAATGTGGCCCTGATCGACGACCCAGCCGTCGTTACCGGGACTACTGGCCTTGACAGACTTGCCCACAGCCTCAAAGTCCGGAGCCCATCGGAACATTGTGTATCCCTCTGCAGCCTTCTGGGCGTCCGACAGGGGCTCGGAATCGGGCTCAATGGGGATGTTTCCATCGGCCTCGCTCTGGTCGTGATCAACGGCCTTCTCCCAGGGCTCAAAGGTGCCCTTCCATCTGTTTTGCAGAATAGGAGCGTGGAAGGCCTTTGTATCGTCGGAAAGCCCCTCAATCAGGGGCACGTTGATGGAGTACAGATCCACACCCTTGTCCCAGTTGTTGTACAGCTTGGAAATGAGCTTGACAGCAAGTCTACTGGCCTCGGTGACAACCTCGGGAACAAGGTCTCGAGAGTAGTAAGCGTAGGACAAGGCAATACCCTTGGATCCACAAAGAGCTCCCTCCATAGCAGCTCCAATGGTTCCCGAAGTGGTGGAGTACAGAGCGGTGGTGTTTCTGCCAAAATTGGGTCCCGAAATGACCAGATCAACAGGTCCCTTGGTTTCGTCAATCATGTAGTTGAGACCAATGTTGGTACAGGTGGCAGGAGTACCATTGAGCAGGGTCCAGACGTTCTTGGGGTCCACGTCCTTGGGGATCCGTTTGTAGGGCCCCTTGACCTCGTCTCCAATGGTCTCGGGCGCCTCAATGTACGTGGCAGTGATGGTCTGGCCAATCATGTGGGCCTTGCCAATCCACGATCGCTGGGTATCGGGCAGAACCACAGTCACGTGCCAGTCCGTGTACTTGTGGATCGCCTGCACCAGGTAATGGAAGTAGGGCGAGTAAGTGTCCGAGGGCGGGCCGTCGTCGTTAGTCAGAAGCACGTGCATTGTCGTTGTCTAGAGTTGAGATGGGTAGTGGTGAGATGTTGGTGGTGATGTACCAGTACTATAAATTTTAGTTAACCTTTGCTTGTTCGGTGCAGTAGTGAGGTGGAGGTGGGGAGGTTGTAGAAGGTGTTGTGGTTGTCCGATTGAAATGAAAGTGGTACCATTAGAATGGCTGAGATAAGGGTATTGTTCTGTTGAAAAATTCTGCCAAATTGACCAATATTCACCGAGTTACACTCACTCCCCCACAAACTAAGACATCGTATTTACCGCACCCCGTCGCAACGTGATAACTGTATTTGCTTTGGTTGAGTTGCACGGAGATGAACGAGGAGCCGTACGATAATAACAGTACGGGAGCAATCTGAGGACTGTTTTGTTGGTGTGGATTTGGCAGAGTGACACAGATGCTGAGAGTAGTCGAGTCACGTGACTCCAATGCAGAGACTCGAATCATTTTGCTGACCTATTTAATAGCAATCTCAATGTTGGATAAGTAATGGTCAAGTAATGGTCAAGTATTCTAGAGCTCTAGTTAGCCCATACTTAAGAAAGTCGAAACTGTGACTCCAACGACAAGAACAAACACTTGAATCTACACCTTGGAGCATCTTTCACTTCGAGACTGGTGGCGTCTGGGGAGGCTTTAGAATGGAGCACCGGCACTTGTAGGGTGTTCTTGCACACACTGGTTTCGCATCTACTTGTACGATCTGTATGGATTGTTAGAAAACGTTGGTCTAGGTCTTCACCAAGTCATAGAACTATTCATCGATGTAATTAAATGGCCCTGTGACATGACGCCAAGGTTACTCAAGAGACCTGAGTTGCTGCCCTATATTGTACACACTACTTACATCTCATCGTTGATGAGAATGAACACACTAGGATCTCGTTTAAAGACCACGAGGATCTCGTTGAGAGACCTTGAAGCCCAATTCGTCGATCAAGAGGTTGCAGAAGCACCTGAACCCGAGGTACCCAGATTGCCAAAGGCCGTAAACGGCTTTGTAGGCTCTCAGATAGTATCTCTGGTTGGGGGGATTCTATCCAGAAGACTCAACAGAAGCAGAAAGACTACTGAGAAGTCGGGCTTGGTGGTACAGCACTATAGGAGTGCTTGTAGTAACAGTTTCACATTATCACTTGTGATACAAACCGTGGCTAGTCTCACTTCCATCTCTGACAAGATGTGAAGGTGTCAATGGCAAACATTCAAGGATTGGGGACATTAAGTGGCGCCAGTTTATTGTTATTGTACCAAAGCCAGTGTGTATGTGCGTCAGACCCATCCACCAACCCTGGCACTTTATACACGTCATACCAGAGGGCTTCTACAAATGTCCTGGAGCTCCTGCATCATTTGGGGAACCCCAAAAATGACATATCTGCCGAGTCTGGGGGACTTCCATGTCGCTCTTATTGAACAATAGTGCGCTTTCTACTCTCGTAAATGGCGACATCCAGCCCCTCTCTCTTCTTGCTGTTTAGCCTCAAGTAATTAGTGGATCTCTTTTAGTCCCACTTGGCCCAGTACTTGAACCATATAAAGAGCTACACGAGAGCTACACGATCACTCAGAAAGCTCCAAAACGATCCAGAGAAAAGCCAGAGACCTTAGCTCGGACTCTGTGGTCCCTCCAACAGCCCTATCTCTATCATCTGATAGCCTAACCCCGTTTTTCACTCCGTTTTTCACTCCGTCTAACACTCATTACTAAGTGCACGTTCTAGACCCAAAAATTGTCAGCATTCCACGCTAAACTTTTTGCACAGTCTGAGGAGTGAGAAAAGATGCTGTCAATCGGAGAGAAGCAAAATCTCGTGATGTAGATTTTGTTTTCCAATTCAGATTACTTCACGTGACCTTTCCTCCTACTGTGCGGATTTACGAATTGCGACTTGTCGCACAGCCACCTCCTACACTCCCCTCTCTGTCACATATAAATAAATACTATTGCTATATCTCTTCCATCATTCATACTCTCCATAGTTCAAATGCTTTCCGCGCATTGTTCGCCACCAATCTTCGTCGTCGCCCTTTTTTTTGGCTTTTCCAGTTCATTTCTAAGCCCCTATCCTCCGTTATTCAGTGTGTGTGAGTGTGTGTCGCTTAAGCGGTGGCAGAAGCAACAACGGGCTCGGCGGCCTCGGCTCCAAGAGTGGGGTTCTTGGTCTTTCGCTTGCTGTTGTAGTCGGAGATGGCGGACTTGATGGCGTCCTCGGCCAGCATGGAGCAATGCAGCTTCACGGGGGGAAGAGACAGCTCCTTGGCAATGACGGTGTTCTTGATCTTGCCAGCCTCGGCCAGAGACTTGCCTCGAACAAGCTCAGTCACGTATGAGGAGGAGGCAATGGCACTGCCACAGCCAAAGGTCTTGAACTTGACGTCCTGGATGACTCCGTTGTCGTCCACTCGAATCTGCAGCTTCATGACATCTCCACAGGCGGGGGCTCCAACCAGACCGGTTCCGACGTCCTCGTCGTTCTTGTTCATGGAACCCACGTTTCGAGGGTTGTTGTAGTGGTCCAGCACCTTCTCGTGGTAACCTCGTCGGGAGACGGAGAGAGGAGTCATGGGTGACATGACGGTGGTGGTGGGTCGGGCTCGAGCGAGCAGACCAGCAGAAGATCGGGTAATTCTGTTGAGCATCATTTTGTGTGTGTTGTGTGTTTGTGTAAGTTGCTTTTGTGTGTTTGCGTGTGTTTGTGTGTGTTTGTGTGTGTTTGTGTGGTGTTTCCGCAAAAGTCGATTTCCACTGAGATTTTCGTCTAGCGTTCTATGAGCAACAGCTGGAGACTATATACATATCTGATTGGGCGCATCACATGAATTGGGACCCAAATCCAAATCTGATAAGCGCATAAGCTCGGCCGGGTAACCCCTGAGAACAAAGAGAAACCGGCAACCTTATTCGGGACCTGGTTCTGCGACTTCGGACCTCCCAAATTAAGGTTTGATCGGAACGGCAAGCCAATTCAATCGTACTAAACGTGTGCAATGGATGATTCAGGGTTTTGTTGAGGACGAGGACCAGAGGGCCTTTTTGGAAGGGCTGCTCTCAAACACAACACGTGACTTGAATGAGCCTTAATTACCCACACACCCCCACCCTTCTGCACGCACCTGCAGCTTGCACCGCATATATTTGTAAAACCAGAAGAAGGCTGCGTCCGTCGAAATTCCGAAGAGCCGAAGTACGTCCAAAATGGCTGTTTTCGCCGCGGAAAAAGGCTCCACCAGATCCTTATGCTTCCAGGTAGACTTCTATCACCTCTTCTACCTCTTATCTCCCTCACTTTCCGCTTTTGTGCGGTGTTATTACTGCCTAATGAAACCAGTCAAAACTTTGTCGGCTCTCGAGTCAATTGCAGACAAGAGTCGAGAATCCGAAACTCATGGAACACCTTACAAATCAGCTAAACTCGTGCTGTTAGGGGTCACGTGACTAGCAAATTATACGGCTGTGATCAGCGGGGCGCGGGGATTCGAATGGTACAGCAAAATCTCACATTGGCCACAAACTGCGAGATTAATACCGACCTTTTAGTGCACTGCTTACATCCCCCAAATGTGGAAATGCACGACAAGCAAAAATGTCTAAAATACGCCAGCCCAAAAAATGTGCTTGCAAGGGGTAGGGTCAGGGTTCACGTGATCTAGGTCGAAAATTGTGGTGATCAAGTTCCCACTTTGACAGCAACAAGCCCGGATAGTCATTGTTCCACTCCCTCCAGCCCGTAAATCCCGTTTTTTGCTGGCCAATCAGAACCGTGTATTTCTAAGAACAACGATAGAGCTCTAGGTTTGTTTCAGTTGGGAGTTGAGACACTCTGTTTGCAGAGCCGGTAAAAGCGTTTGACAAATTCGCCACATGGAGAATACGAGATTGAGGGCATTTGAGAGCGGAAAAAGTTCACCAGGGGGGGTTGGGGGGTGTTCAAGACGTTTCTGAAGCTTCAAAACAGTGATATCACTCTCCTAACTCATGTTTGATACACCTTTCTGACCATCTCATAAACCTTATCTGGTCAATACTGTGTGTGCTCCACAGAGATAACTCTAAAGCTTCGTATTATTAATACGGTGTGGGGTTGCTCGGTAGGGTAAGCTGGATGAACACTGCATTTGAGGGTTTGGACGGAATTAGTTTGGGGGTCACGTGACCAGAATTAGTGGGCAATGTCTCCAACGATGGGCTTGCTCTCAAAGTCGCCCCTGCTGACTGCCTATTGCTGCCCTAACCCTGGTCCCTCTATAACTCTGATCAATTATTGAACCCTGAAACTCATCGAAAGCAACGGTGACTGAAAGAGGGAGGAAGCAAGGCTGGAAGATGAAACTGTATCTGGGAAGTGACGTCATGTGACTTGAGGGTTAGGGCAACGAAGGAGTTGCTGTCGATGTTGGTCACGTGATGGTCACCCTGATGCTGTACAGTATGTATCGAACATGTGTGGAGGTTGCTAGGTAGAGATTGCTGTGGATCGTAAACTTAGTTGAGAGTTAGTTGGGAGTTGGAAAGGAGGCTGATAACTTCACAGCCCAGTTGTGGCTTGGTTGACATGGTAGTTGGGTTTGACAAGACTGCAAACGGGACTGCACTTTTACGGCACTAATGTCAGAATATACAGCTAAATATTGATTTGGGCATACCATTGTGATCAGCGGAAAATGCTGGATCGATTGACATAGTTTTCATTGCTCTTCTGTTGTTGTAGCTGCCAGAAATGGAACTATTTTACCCAAGGATGATTTGTCGAATCAAACAACATGACCTTCTATCAGCACAGTCAGTATACTCGGAGCCACTACAAGTAATCAGACGCTTCTGTCAGATCAGTATCTTTCCGTTGGTAGCTTTTTCGAGGGCTGCCCTACAAAATGTCATATCTAAGCATCATCTAAATACACAGGGACCACTTTGGCAGCTCCAAGCTAACTATACTGCTGTTATCAGAGTGGGTCCAGCAGAAACAAGAGTATGAGAAGTACACTGGCTGTCAACGTTTGTCAGTGTCCGTCAGCCACCTGGTAGTAGTAGTAATAACTCCTAGACCGTTATACCCTGTTCTATAGTCATCGATGACTCAGGAGATCTCTACTTGTAGCCCTATCTATAGCCCCCTTCCTCTTCTTAAGAATCTGGGGTATAGATCGTCCGTATGACGCTAAGAAAGTACTCCTGAGAGCCTTGCGGTAGAGTCATGCCAGTTTCACGGTATATGAATCACCCCCAACAGTCTGATCACGTGATACCAAATTTGCGCCCACCCCGTGCACGGAGGTTGTAAATGGTCCGACTTTCCGTCCCTCCATTCCTGCATCATGTTTTGCAGACCTCGGCTAACTTTGAGCTTGCTGACGTTAACGGCTATGGTGGTTATATAGGTGTCTCTAACTTGGAGATTTGTCAATGGATTGCTACCAGATTTCGACTCATACATTATTAGCTCCAGTTACATTGATTTCCAACTTTTCTCATCGATCCAGCATCATCTCTCCATTCTACAAGCCCCCCTAAAACCACCCCACATTCCCCCACAAAAAGTATAATTTCAACGGCGGCATTAGGGCCACAATATCGTTGAAACGGTTTCACTCTTACTCTCTCTTACTCTCTCACACATCTCACCACAATCACAATGGCTACAGCGACTACCGGATTCTTTCAAGACCGACCTACTCTTCTCAACCAGTACGACGGCAACTCTGCTCTCAAAAAAGTGGCCGAGTTCTACCTCTCTGAAGACACTCTTCAAACGGTACTGCCCGATCTGCGACAACTGGGAGATTATGTGATTTCCAAGGAGATTTTCGAATGGCAGGAGGACGCCGAGACCAACATCCCGCGTGTGGAACATCAGGGAACCTTTGGACACCCCAAGAACCGTCTCATTGTGTCTCAGGGCTGGAAGTTGCTCAAGGCCAAGGCTTTTGCCACAGGTATCATTAGCGACTCGTATGAGCGAAAGTACGGTGAGCAGAGTCGAGTGGTTGCGTTTCTCAAGAACTGGCTTTTCTCTGCTTCTTCCGCCACCGTTCTGTGTCCCTTTGCCATGACTGACGGAACTGCTCGAGTTCTGGAAGTGTTTGCCAAAGACGACGAACGACTCCAAGAGTGGTACAAACACCTGGTGTCATCTGATCCCACCCAGGCATGGACTAGTGGTCAATGGATGACCGAGAGACCTGGAGGAAGTGATGTTCGAAACACAGAGACGGTTGCCACCAGTTCTTACAGAAAAGAAGAGGGTGTCGAGAACCGTCCTAACGCTGCCCCCACTGCCTCTTCCAACAACAACAACAACAACCAAATTGCTAGCAACACCACCTCTGACATTGTCACTGTCGGTACGGGACCTAGAGATTACACTGTCAACGGTTTCAAGTGGTTCTCTTCAGCCACCGATTCCGAATGTTCCATTCTACTGGCCAAACGAGAAGGAGAAGCCGGTCTCTCTTGTTTCATTGGCAAACTGACTCCCGAAACCGTCATCATCAACCGGCTCAAGAAGAAGTTTGGAACCGTGGCTCTCCCCACTGCGGAATTGGAGCTCCGAAATCACCCCGTCATTCTTCTGGGCCAGGCCAACAATGGTGTTCCTGTGATTGCCACCGTTCTCAACATTACCCGGCTCTACTCTTCAACCTCGGCTCTGTCTTGCTACGGACGATCTCTTCACATTGCCAAGCAGTACGCTCTTGTGCGATCCGTCTTTGGCAAGAAACTGGCAGCTACTCCTGCTCATCTCAAGACTCTGGCCCATGAACAAGTCCAGCTGACTGGTCTCATGTTCCTGCTGTTTGAAGGAGTCTCTCTTCTGGGCCAGTCTGAAGTCACAGGCCTTTCTCCTCATCGAGAAGCTGTTCTACGAGTTCTGCCCGGAATAGCAAAGGCTTACTGCTGCAAGAAGGCCACTATTGGCTGCTCGGAATGTATGGAGGCTCTGGGAGGTGCCGGATACCTCGAACACGAGATTGATATCAACATTGCTCGACTGTACCGAGAGTCCCAGGTCAATGTCATTTGGGAAGGAACCACCAATGTTCTCAGTGACGATGTGGCCCGAGTCATGAAGGGTAAACGGGGACCTCTGATGATTGGAGCGTTTGAAAAGTACGTGGCCGAGGTCTCCTCTGACCAGTCTGTACTGGACGAGTTTGCCGCCTGGAAAAAGTGGGTGCAGAGCATGGATCTGGAAGCCACCCGGGCCGATGCTCGAAACGTGACCTACAAGCTTGCTCACGTGATTGTGCGAGCTCTTCTGCTTCGAAACGCCGCCAAGACCGGAGATCGAGTAGATGTCGAGATTGCCGAGCGATGGAAGAATGCCGACTTGTCTGGAGACGCCGAGTATGACTCGGAGATTTTGTATGGACAGAAGACGGCAAAGTTGTAGGTGGAAAAGATAGGAATACACTGGTTTGGTTGATAGCTTTGTGGGCTTAGTAGATGAGTGATCACGTGAGTTTTGATCACGTGACCTCGTTGTTGTGGACAGGGTGAATATAATACAGATACAAGTAGCCTGTCTCTCGTAGTACTTGTATTCACGTTCAACAGGTTGGCTGCATCTCTGGAGGGGAATTAGGTTTCGATGGTAAACAGAAAGGTAGTGTTTATCACGTGATGTGGTGATTGGATTGGTAAGATATTCCTCCATATGACTAACCATGAGTCACGGATTACGTCTGTCTTTTCAGCTCGATTTCCCCACCCCTGTAGCCCATTCTAAAGGCCCCTTCTTTTGTCCACCAATGCGCCGTAACTTTTTACCAAGCGTTTACTATGCGTCTGATATGCACACATGCTGACTTCCATCTTGCTAAGCGATGGATATATATTCTCGCTAGGTCGTCCAGTTTCGCGGTTAAGCAACATCAAAAAACGCTGACAACAATCCAAACGCGCACACTACACAGCATGTCCTCTCGGAAAATCGCCCAACGCTTCGTGGCCCAAGAACGACCGGAAGGAGTAGGAGCCACTGTTCGACGAGCTATTGGAGTTCGACAGGCCCGCAACTTTTCTCCGTTTGTTCTTTTTGACCATTTCAACGTGCCCAAGACGGCCGGTTTCCCGGATCATCCTCATCGAGGCCAGGAGACTATCACGTACATTCTCAAGGGAGAAATGGCCCATGAGGACTTTACTGGTTCTCAGGGATCGTTGCTACCTGGAGACTTGCAATTCATGACGGCTGGAAGAGGAGTGATGCATGCTGAGATGCCTCAGAAGGACGATACTCAGGGTATTCAACTGTGGGTTGATCTGCCCGAAAAGCTCAAGAATGTGGAACCTCGATACAGAGATCTCAAGGCCAAGGATATCCTTGTTGGCAAACGACAAGAAGATGGAGTTCTGGTCAAGGTGATCAGTGGTAAGGCTCTGGGGGTGGATTCGGTCAAAGATCTCGCATACACGCCCGTCTGGTACCTCGACTATTACACAAACAAGTCTCTTTATGGAGGCAAGCCCATTGTTCAGGATATCCCCCAGGGCTTCAATGCCTTGTTGTACGTTCTCAAGGGAACTGCAGAGGTTCAAGGAGAACACGTGACTACCAACGAAGTTGTGTTCTTTGAACCGGAAGGCGACAAAGTCGAGTTTACTCCCTCTGTAGACTCTGATTCTCAGATTATCGTTGTTGCAGGCCAAATACTCAACCAGGGCATTGTCCAGAGAGGTCCGTTTGTTTCTTGCAACGATAAAGACTCGTACCAGGCCGTTGTGGACTTCAAGGAGGGCAAGAACGGGTTTGAAAGAGCCGTCGGATGGTCCAGTGAGATTGGTAAACCCATGACTGAGCCGGAGAAGATGTGAGTATGTACCATTCAAGACGGATAACGTTTTTTTTTCTTTTCCCGATGACAGAATCGCTAACACAGACTACCCGAAACTGGACCTGCTGAGAAACTCGAACTGGGGCTTCCTCTTGTCCTTGTCGCTGGACTCTTTGTCTTCTTCATCTGGAGACTTGTTAAGAGAGATAAGCGGAAGCAGGAGTAATCGTATATAGCCAATGTCACTACAGTAACTACACTTTTCACGTCCAATTAATATCTAATGTCTATACCTTTATATACACCTTATAGGTATCTATCCTTCTGAGTCTGTACCACGTAGTACTCTCTCTCTCTTACTCCTTCCTCCATATGCTCCTGTTCCTTTCGTCTACTCATTACCGGCAACAACCACAGCCAACTTCTCAAACATGCTCTCCATGGAATCGGCGCCATCAAACACGTTATCGAACGACTCGATTGAAAGAGCAGCCTGGTGAGAATCAATGAGAATCTCCTCCCGGTTATCTCCAACATGAACGGTTCGAGTCTCTCTGTATTCGGGCAGAGTGAACTGGGTGATCTCCTTGGTAGTAGAGGACTCCTCGGTCTCCTCAGCAGTGGTCTCCTTGAGAACGTGAATGTTACTGCTAGTGTCGACCACAACGAGATCTCCATTGGGCAGGAACTCCAGAGAAGAAGCAGCCACGTCCAGAGTCTGCACAAACAGAGGTCCGGGCGACTTGGGGCTCATGAACATGATTCGAGCGCTACAAGTGTGATTGGAGTCGAACACGTTGACGGCAAAGGCAAACCGGTTTCGGGGAGCGTCAAACGCAACGTATCTGTGTCCGTTCAGAGGCAGCCAGATCTCCACAGACCACATGACACGTGACTGCACCAGATCAAACACCGCCAGACGCTGCATGGAGAAACAAATGAGGTTCTGTCGCATGACAAAAATGTCTCTGATTCGCGAGCCGATAAAGTTGGGCAGCTCGGTGACAAACGACAGGTTAGATGCTCGGTAGACTGTCAGCTGCTCGCCGACGCCAACAGTCAGAACAGATCCGTCTTCAGAGTAAGCCATGGATCCAGAGGGCAGATCGGCGGGGGAAGCGGCGATCATGTTTCGAACAGACCACGTGACCTTAGAGCCGGTATGAGAAGACGAAACAGAGTGCTTCCAGACTCTCAGGGCTCCGTTCTTGCACAGAGTGTTGAATGTGGGCTCTCCATTATGAGTGTGTGCTACCAGAGACACCACCCGGGCATTGTGAGGGTTGACGACCTTGGTGGTGAGCTGCCACGAGCCCTGCATCTCGGCAGAGCCAGGCTTGGAAGTCACCTTGTTGCTCCACTTCCAGAATCGCAGAGTACACACGATATCGTCGGTGCTCATGAGAAACTCCAGCTTGGGGTTGGTCTGTTCATCAACAGTCACCATCCACTGGCCGTCGTCGGAGAACTCCAGGAACGTGACCTCTGCGTCCTTGTTCTTCAGCTCGTTTCGCACCTTACCGAGTTGAACGGCCTGGGCAACCTGGAACTTGGCCACCTCCTGGTTCTCGGCGATATCGTAGATCTGGATCTGAGAACGAGCGCCAGTGAACACGTACAAGTGGTTGGGCTTGGTGGGATGGATCTTGGCCATGCACGAAAAGTTGGAGGGCTGGTACATCTTCTTTCCCTTGACTCGGGCGGCCTTTTTGGCCTCCTTGATAGGATAACCCAGAGTGTTGGCGTATCCAATGTTAGAACCACAGACCTGCAGACGGGTCAGCAGATCCAGGGCACTCAGAACAATGAGCTCCTTGCCCTCCAGATTCAGAGCATACAGCTCGCCAGTAGGGTCGACTGTGATGGTTGTGATGGGGCCAGGAAGACGGGGCAAGAACTGGGTGTTGTTGGAATCCAGCTGCCAAAACACAAGAACTCGCTCCATTCCTCCAGAGAGCAGATAGTTGTCGTCCAGAGAGAAGGCCAGAGTGAGCACTGCGTCTCCGTGCCATCTGAGAGCTCGTCGCACGTATCTGGTTTCACCCTTGCTCTTTCGCTTGTTTTTCTTGTTCTTGATGGAAGAAGTGTTATCATCCAGCTCGGCGTCAGGAGATCCGAAAATGTCGTAGAACATTTCAATGGTGCCCGAGTTGAAACCCATGGCCACCAGACCCGAGTCAGACACGGCAATAGACGATCCATTAGCCAGTCTCTTGACATTGCCCTCGGTCTCAACCTCCACGGATTCATGGACATCCAGCTCCAACCATGACTTGGAGAACTGTAGCAGCTTGACAGACGAGTCCTTGAGCAGGTACAGGGCCAGATACTCTCCCTTGAGCGACAGAGCCGAGTGGGTGGCCTCGTTAGCTGTAGATGTGAGTTTAGTAAGAGTGTGAGACGAGGTACCATCTTCGCTGACGGTAAAGTCGGCCACAAACACATGGTTGGCCAGCACAAAGTCGTCGCTCCAGTCGGCGGCGTTGTAATGGTAGTCGTTCTTGGCTCCAGTGTGCAGGATCACCTGTCCCTCGGCGTCCACGGTAGCAAGGTCTGCATTCTGGGCCCCGTCGTTCTTTTTGCCGTATTTCTTGTTCTTGGACTTGCTGGGTGTGTCTTTGTGCTTCTTGTCAAAGTTGGTGGATGTCAGGCCGAGCATGGAGATTTTGGAGGCGTCCTCGTTGGCCTTGACGCCGTAGACTCGCTCCAGCAAAACAGGCACCGACACAGACGCAGCAATGGTCTGGGCCTTCCAGTTGACGGCCACCAGCGAGCCGGTCCGCGAGGCGACCCACACTCGGTGGCGCTTCTCCTCCAGAAACATGTCTGTGGCGTTTTTGGTGTCCAGTCGACATCGGGCCACCACTCGCTGGGTGGAAAACAGGTAGACTCGGAGCTCGTGGGCAAAGAGCACAAACAGGTGTTTTTTGTCTGCTGAGAAGATGGGCTTGACGTTGGGCAGGATGCCGCCCATCGGGGGGCTGATCTGGTATTCCAGGCTCATTATAAACGTCGTGTTGAGTGTTGTGAGGCCAAGGTGACGAAAGAAGCTTCGTTAGAGAATATGCTTGTGTGTCTGTGTCTGTGTCTGAAAAAAATTGTCAGAATATGCAAGGTCATGTAGATGGCGGAATTTAGATTTCGCATATAGAAATTTTACACCACCAACGACACAAGACACCACCACCACAACACACAACACATCCATCTCTACAGCTTACAATGATTATTCCGGTGCGATGTTTTTCTTGCGGCAAGGTCGTCGGCGATAAGTGGGAGACCTACTTGACCTATCTCCAGGACGACATGAGCGAGGGAGATGCTCTGGATAAGCTGGAGCTCAAGCGATACTGTTGTCGACGAATGATTGTGAGTATTGCAAGAGTGAAGTGGTAGGGTAGGGGGGAGGAGAAGACGAGAAGGAACTGTCGAGAACGGTTGTCAGACGGCCCGATCACGGCCTGAATCGGTTTGCTGAGGCGGAGAGACGATTACTCTGACAAGACGGTTTAGGCGGGGTTTGAAAGTCAACGGAGGTGATCAGAGGTGTTGCAGAGGCAGGAGAGCGTCAGAAACGATGTCTTTCGTCTTGGATCGGTCGTCTACCGATGGATCTGTGGTTTTGAGTAGTGGAGTGGTGGAGCAGACAAACCTACGAAGTTGGTGTCACAAGATCAGTGTGGTGGTGCGGTGGTGGTAGTGGTGGCAGTGTGTTGGTGACGTGATGACGTGGCGATACAGCAGGTGCAGTTGTGGCTCACCTCTGCCTCTCCGACTTTTGGCTGTCGCAGTTGTTCAACAATATCAGACTGGTCACACCACGTCAACAGTGGATTCTACCTGCCATGTTAACAAGAGCTTGGCAGAGACCCAGCTGCTCTCACTTGTGTGTCACGTGACTCTGGTCTTGGGCTCACGTGACTCTAGTCATCTCAGAATGTCCACATGTCTCTCTCACTACTGTCTACACCACCAGAGTCGCCCTCAGAACACTGTGGTGTCTTGCACTTGGAGCAATATCAACCACTAATCGCTACATCACGTGACCACTCAACCCTCAGCAACTGCTCCTATTCCATTCGCTTCCACCCTCTTAATCATACTAACTCAGCTCACCCATGTGGATCTCATTGAAAAGTTCCTCCGATACAACACTCTGGAGAAGAAGGGCGACGTCTAAGTTTAGAAGACGAGCCTCTGTCACGTATTTGCACAATCAATTGTATTTATAGATATCTATCCGAGCACCACCTCGTAGACAATTACCAAGGTGTTGGCTATGATGAGCGGGACTGTGTTAGCTGGGGTCAAGGGGCGTTGTTCCTAGCTGGCAAAGACATATCTCTGAAGACAGATGAGGGCATGGAAACACGTCTGTGAGTGTCCACCGAGCCGAGACACGTCTTAGCAGAACATGCTGTACCTCAGAAACGAGAAGTAGTACATCTTTTCTGACATGAGCTGTGGTATGTTCCCCTGAAGACGTGCAGAATGGTCAAGACACACCGGGGACAGTTTCCATGGGGGGCTTGAATGAGGTTTCAGTTCGCACGGCTGACCTCCAAGATCATGGCCATCAAATGCTCCATATCAAACGTGCAGTGATACCACCAACACTTGAGCACTCGATACTGGTGCACTGACACCGATAGCACCAGCTCCTAGTGTCCTGAACCAGACGCTTCATAGTCACCACATCACAAGCAGTCCGTAGTAGGTTGTCTTAACCAGACACCCTGACACTGTAGCAGCTGTCACACCCATAAATAGACGGTACCACTGTCATTCCAGTCCTCTGTCGCGGAGCATTCCTCTCTTCAGTCTCTCCTTGTCGTCTTCTCATTGTCCTCCCTCCTAACACCATTCTCCATACTCACTCCGCAACAACGTTCTGATGGCGGAAATCAGATTAATGAGTTTGTTTTTGACCGACTGATCCTGGGCCTGGCCAAACCCTGCCGGTTCCGAAGATCCCCATCCGACTGTGTTAGCTGATTCACGTGTAGTGTTGATTCGTGAGACCGGTCTTCGTGTACGCGCCTCCTCCTTCACGTGACCCTCCTCCTGATCACGTGACCCTCCTCCTGATCACGCGACCCTTCCCCACATCACGAGACTCTCCCCCTGATCACGTGACTCTTCCCCCCCCTCCATACTCACTTCTGTTCAAGAACCGATCCTCGCTCAGAATTGCTGCCGAGTTGACAAGCAACAGAATCACTGTGTTAGCCGCCGTGTAAGTGTCTGTGTCGCCTTGTGCGGGTTTGAAAGCAACCGCACGTCTGTGTCCCTTCCCCATTGGGCTCTCCACTCACCGTAAATCAGTCGTCCGAGTCCAAACATGTACATGATTAGTTTTGGTGGCTGACGCTAATATGCATAATAAGCGAGGTGTCCAGGTGGCTCATAATCTGACTGTTACACATCACCATCAATTATGGAACCTTAACCAGGGGAGAGGGTCGATGAGGAGGCTGATGTGAATTTTGATAAACCGGATAAAAGTCTGTAAAAATTCCACGAGTCGTGTTTGTGACTCTTCACAGATGGAACCATTTACAAGTATTCCACCTCTTTGTTTTCTTTAATCACGTGACCAGGCTCGTCTCGATATATCCTCCTGGCTATTGAACGATCTAAATGGCTTGTCTATAGCTCTCCCATTCAAGAAGATTATGAAATGACGTCACCACAAAACTGAAGGGCCAAACCGAGGGCCTTTGAATCAACCCAGTCATGTACAAGTACCCGTAGAGTACAAAAAGCTCCACCACTCTCTTACAACAACCTCATGTCTCACTAATTGTGCTTTAGGAAGTGCACCTCTCTATAGCCTTACAACCGTATCAGCTTAACCAAAACATGGCCACCACCTTCACTTTCTATTGTTTATAAATTATACTAACGGGAGTGCCATCACATCTTCTTGGCGGCCACAGCAAGCGGCGACTGATCACTTTCTATCTTCATAGTTCAAGTACATCGTGAACCTGGGTGGAAGCCAGATCTCATGGCTCACAGACGTCAGTCTGAGATGCGAGCACATCAAAAGAGCAGACGCCCGGTTCATGCTGGAAATGGCCGCCACCCACACCCAATGTCCAAGGATGCATAGGAGGTAAGAGCTCAATTATCGTATCCACACAATCGAGCCCCCTCACTCCCGCTTAGCATCCTCGGCTGTCACTCACCTGCCAACAGGTGAAAGGACTCAAGCGGGTTGTCTTTATCATCGACACTCGCTCTCATTTCCTCCGTGTAGCCCTGTCAGCCTCCGTGTGGTCTTATCACACTGCTCAAACCCACCGGTTAAACCTCCCGATAATCCTCACTGGCAGCCTTGAGCACATCGTCAATGAAAGGTCGCTCTTGGGGATCAACCACCAGACACTTCTTCACCAGTCCCTTGAGCTGATCCGAGTACTCTGGCGAGGCAGGCATGGTGAAATGTCCGTTCATGATAGCCAGGTTCAGGGAAGCTCCAGTCTCATTAGTCTGATGCTCAAACGGTGAGGTGAAGTACATGAGAGTGTAAATTGTGCATCCCAACGACCACACGTCGACCCGCTCGTCAATGTTGGCGCCAGTCTTGACATCAAACAACTCAGGAGCTCGATACGGCATGGAACACTGTTCGGCCGCCATATCTTGCAATTCGAGAGCTTTTTGTCGGGAAGAAACGTCGATTCGAGCTCGAGAACACGATCCCAGATCCATCAGAATGGGCCGTCCATTGTCACTGAGCATGATGTTCGCGGGCTTGATATCTCTATGAGCATAAGGAACCAGCTCGGAGAGAGGAGTGGCATTGGCGCTGTTGTTGAGCTCATCGGCAGCAACCAGACCCTGCTCTTCATCGTCTCCCAGTCTGTATGACGATTGAGGCACTGTGGTTGTTGTGGACACGTCTCCTCCGATTCTGTGTTGATGTAGGGCCTTGATGGCATGGCAAATCTCCACCACCAGAGCCATCAATTCCTCCTCGGAGAAGTGGGTGCCGTTCATCACGTGATCGTTGATGGCGTCCTGCAGGTTTCCGTTCTTCAGATAGGGCAACAAGATGTACACCGATTTGCTTCCATCGGCCTCCTGTTCCACGCTGCTGTCCACGTACTTGATGATGTAAGGGCTGTCAAAGGTCTTGTAAGCGTCGACCTCCCGCATTGCCGTCTGAACGGACTCGGGCCCGAACGGACATCGGATCTTCTTGAGAGCAAACAACTCCTGACCACGTGTTTCCACAAGGTACACAAACGCAAATCCTCCCTCGCCCAAAAGTTTGCGGATTTTGAAAGCGCGGTTGTTGATGCGCAGCTGGGGCGACGGGAAGCAGCTTATGCAGGTTGAGAGCGAGTAGAAGCAGTCTTTGATGTAACTGGTCATGTTGTGGTGTGATTGTGTTAAAGAAGGCAAGTGGTGATGTTGGCCGATAAAGTGGAGTGTGGAATAAGGTTGTGTGGTGCTTAGGGGGATTTGGGTTTGGCGTGCATGTGGTGGTGAGAGTCGGTGAGAGGAAGATAAGTAAACTGGGCTAGTGGACGCTGGAGATGAGGGATTGGTGTCAAAATCGGGAAATTAGATGATCGATACGGGAGGAGGGCTCGTGTTGACTCTCATGTGTTTCTGACTCGAGATGGCCAAATTGAGAGCTGTAGGTGAGTATCACTGTAGGGACGGGGTTTGGTTGCTTTCAAGAGTGGAAGTGGTCAGTTTTTGGCCTTTCCATTAGTTTCAAGGATATATGAGATACCAGTGACACTTGGGCAATTCATTGGAGCAGCCCAGAATTTGTCTTGAAGTTTTCCAATGACTTTCCATTGACTTTGGTGGGACTGAAACTATGAAGGACTCAAGACATTACCAACTAACTACAGTAGCTACACTGTATATGCTCTAAGTATAATTGTCAAGTGAGGCAGTACCAACCCGAGGAGTTCTTATTAGTACCTTGTTGACTGTTATCAATACCATTCACAACTTTCTGCCCTACATTATGGCAACTCCAAACCATTAACGATACTCCATCACCATTCCATGAAGTATATAACAGCAGATGGTGCCTCTGAACCACCAATATCAACATACACTATCACATCATGGACATTGAGAAATTTATCACCAAATTCATTCGTCTGGAAAACCTACCCTGGCTTGTAATAGGAGTGTACGCCACGGCGGTTGTTCTCTTTATGGTGGGAGTTCATATCCTTGCACTAGTAATGCGAATGTCGAGGAAGGATATCCCGGCAAAAGCGGTTGCGAAGGAAAAGGATGAGAAGAGGGACTTTGTCAAAGCGTTTTCTGGACGTATGCGGCTGGAGGAGCAAAAGTCCAATGTGAGGTCTAGACTCTCACGAAGGACTTGATTGGAATGGAGGGGATGAGAGGTTCAGCTTTGAAGACACGGACAATCTATAAACCAATTGAATCCAGACTGATTGATGTACTCGTCAGGTTTAGCTTGCCTTCATAGTGTTGGTATGGTCCACTTGGTTGTAGTCATGTTCTTGACGATAAAGTGCTGATAAAAGCACCAACAGAGAACTTGAGAGTACAAGAACTTCACCACTGTAATCGGAATCATGAGGAGACTTTAAAAATATGCTCATTTGACTACGTTTGCCAGCAAAAAATCGCGTTATGCTGTTTCACAGTTCTGAGATGACCCCCAACTTTCGCGTGGGGGTCACAGAAATACCCACACGTACTCTATGGAGGTCAAAAGAAAGCAGCAGGAGCAAAAAGTGATTTCTGGCAGGATCGAACTGCCGACGTTCTGCGTGTTAAGCAGATGCCATGACCAACTAGACCAAGAAACCGTCTGTGAGGTTCCAGGGTGGGTTGCGGCGTTTTGAGGAGGAAAAAGGCCGTTTGAAATTTTCGATAGAGAGAGATTTGAGAGGTGAAACTGATATAGGAAGATTCAGGGGGGTTGAAATAAGCTACTGGACTTGAGCTCTTTTTGTAAGCCATCACCTGATCGGTCCTGGGGCCGTAATTCCATCTACGGACTTCATATGCAAAAGAGAGGGTGGAAAGAAACAGAGAAGGGTAGATCAAAGACTAAGACCTAGAGAGGTGACTGTTTACTCCCCTTTGCTTTATGCCTGACCGCTTCTCCAGAACCCCACGGACTGAGAGATCTATTCGGAGATTGTTAACGATCAAGACATTTCGCAAGCTGAGCCCAGTAAGTGCTACTGGAGCTGTGATGAGCAGCAGAAGTCATCAGGGAGTTAACTATTCATGAACTATAGCATCATATTAGACCTCTTTAGCATATCAGATCGTTTGAACAAGTCTGGGATGATTTGATGAGGTAAGCAGTATACACCTTGGCACACCTTACAACACCATCTATAGCATCCTACAAAGACCATGGCGGTTCAGAGAGTTGATCACAGTATCGTTGCAACTGACAGTTCAGTGAAAATGAACGCCCAGACTGAGATTCGTGAAATATTCTGGGTTTTGTAGCCTTGGAGGTATCTTTAGAGACAGTCTTGGAGCATGACACCAAAAGAACTGTTTGGAAAGACTTAAAGGGCTACAAACGACAGTCCTATACTCGAGAGCGGAGTACCTCCCCGATATTGACAGTTAAACACCTCTCAACTTCGTTAGACTGCTCCCACAGTCACAGTAAGAAAATCGATTCATCTCGCTTATTAGTTAAGGGACTTAACTGTACGCTATCGGTATCAACTAGAATACTTGTCTTAAGCCGGGTTTAACAAGGACATCAACAAATGTTAATTATCCCTCTCACTACATATCAACTATGCAGCTTACCAGTCCCCCTTCCATAGCTCATAACCTGTTCACAATCTGATCACATGACTCCGTCCCTCCACTCACGCGATCACTAATCTCTTGTCCACCAGTCCGGCTCCCTTCCGATGGGCTCCGATTCGGGTATCGGGGAGTGCAGGTTCGACGCACCGAAAAATGTGGGGATGTCGGCGGAGGCCAACAAGAGAAGACGGCGCCAAAAGATACGCCAAGGGGATAGAGACAAGGAGGAGAGGTTGGACAATGAAGGACAACGCCGGAAAATATTGGTGGTGAGGAAACAACGGAAATGCAGACCACAGAGAATAAAGAGAACACACACACCACGGATAATACACGGCTGAAGGGACAAGGGGAATAATACGGTACTACAGTACTACTTGTAGTAGATGGATGGCTCTGGATGAGACAAGGATGGCCAAGAGGGGCCAAGAGGGGCCAAGAGATGTTCAGGGTTCTGGCTGGAGAGAGAAGCAGATGCGAGACCACAAAGAGACTTGCTCAGAAGGGCAAGAGAGGATTATTTTGGCGGGTAAAGTGCGAACTGGACGAGTACGTACGAGTACATCCGAGTACATACGGTGTGGCCTTGCACGTATGATGATAATCTAGGTCTTGTCTTGTGGCCTTGTGGTCTTGTCTTGTGGCATGGTCTTGTGGGGTGTATTATGTGCTTTCAATATTAGAATGGGTTGCGTCAAATGTGATACAGGATGTGTGGAGATGTGTGAAGGTGTGACTGTGGAGAAAAAGTGGTTGCCGCATTTGTATCAGATTGGGAAGGAGTGAAGAGGCACACACACTGGTTACTGAGAAGGACTTACTTGTATCGTACTATCTGGTGCTCTCACAGAGACCTAAAGAACAGCTCTTGTATAAGCTACAGTATCTCCTCCCAAACAGTTTGCTCGTACGATATCACTGTCATATACCGGTACTTGTACCCACCCGTTCATTTTCAGAAACCCCAACCGCCTCCAATTATCTCCTCATCCGGTGACCACAAAGATGAAACAGTTTAGATGAGTGTGAGTAGGCGTGTGTACGAGTATTATCTGACCGTCGTTATTTTCATTTGATTATTTTCATCTGATTATTTTTGCCCGACTATTTTGTCCTCTTGCTGCCACACTTGTACTTGTACTGCCACCTGCTTGCCTCATCACTTTCAGCATAATACGCTTCATAATATAATCTCGATAATGTGGCCACCACCGAACGCACCAATCGCTTCCACCGATTAGGCACGTGGGCGATGAGCGAGAAATTGCTACAGCAGGTAAATGGCCGGTTAATATTCGGCCAGGGTGGGTGGTACTCGTACTTGTAGAAGCAGAAGCACTACAAGTACAAGTATTGACAGTGGTATGGGCTGATGGTAAGCTGTACAAGTACGTACTACTGCTACGGCTCTGACACTCTAATCTACAGTTACCCGTACTGTGCCACGCCTCAGCTCAAGTCACGTGCACTATAGCCGTCCCTGAATCTGACTCACCTCCGACCCTCCTCACTCCTAACAAAGAACCAACAAGGTAACTCCGGCCTCCAACCCGCGCCGCATGACTCGGTCCATTTCGCTTGTGTGCTGCTTCCGTACATTACATGAACTTATCGTACGGAGTGTACCCCACAGCTAGGGCTAACGGAGCGAGGCACGGGGTTAGGGTAGATAAGGGGAGAAGGAAGAGGAGGGGGACAGACGGAGGACAGAAAGGTGGAGGACATTGCATTGTTGAAGAGGTGAGGTCACGTGAATGTGTGCAATGAGGAGTAGTGGGGAAAGAGGAGAGAGGTTGTTGTTGTGTTGTGCTGTGGGGAACATTGAACGTCTGTTTTGTTGTATCAACAGTCGTACTCGTACTCGTACTGTACCTATCGTACAACTACCGGTACCAGTTGCTACGAACGCTTACTCACTTAATGTTGGCTCAAGTACATACTCAAATAAATGCAAGTAACAGCTATGTAATTAGTTAGTATGGCTTCAAGTCAGACAGTGAGCTTTCCATTGAACGAGCTACCCGAAAGCTTAGTCATCCTCGTCACCTCCATCGTCGCTGTCATCTTCATCGTCAGCACTCGAATAACCATCACCATCTGTATCGTCGTCATTGCCCCACCACTCCAGGTCGTAATCGAAATACTGCCTCACTTTGGCAAATATCTCACTCACCATCTCCACCACCTCCGGTACCACCGGGTGGATCTGACTGATACAAATAGCAGTCAGAAACGGGTCAGAGAACTCCCACATGCCCAACTTGCCATCCGAAATCCCGAACATTCGAAAACGCCAGTCCACGGCAATCTTGGAAACCCTGCGGGTCTCCAAATCAATCACCTGACTGAGAATCCCTGTTTTCTCCTCATAAACCAAGGCGTATCTCGGGTGACGCACATCTTGGACAATCTCGTATCGGAGATCTGAACTGCTAAAATAACTGTAGAAGGGGTCGTACATCAGTGAAGCCACAATGCACTCCTCTGTCCAGTCAACCATGGCCTTGTAGAGCCTCCCGTTGTAAAGCAGGTAGCTGTGGACAAAATCGTTCTCAATGGCGATCGTCAGGAGAGATTCCGTGCCTGGCAGAGCCAAAAAGGCGTGGTAGTCGTGACACTCTGTGCGAATAAGCACCATGTCATGAATCAGATAGAAGCTTACCTCTTCTCCTTCCAGAGTGTGGATGCGTTCTGGTCTTCCATCATGGTAGGTGATCCGGAGATGATTTCCATTGCACCACTTGCACTTGCTGAGACTTGCACTTAGTTGGTGGTTCATCTGAGTCTGAACTGAGGTATTCTTGTAGACATTCATATCACCATTCTTGGACTTGCGGTAACCATTCACGTGACTCAGACACCTCACTGGGCTGAATGTTCGCAGATCAAGAACATCGCCCGTCCTAGTCGACACAATACCTCTGTCACACCTTTTCCATCGGGTATCACAACCTGGGCGAAATAGGTTACGATCTCCTTCCAGGCACTGAAAATCGGCAGGGAGCGGCTTGTCGAGGTATCTGGGTATGTTTGCCCGTTTGAAGAGCATCGTATAATCAGCTGGCTTGTATTTGACAGCACAAGCTTGCCAGGTATCGTATTGGCTGTACTCCAGTCTGTAATAGGGACATTTGAAAAAGAGGTATCGGATGGGCTTGAGTATCTCGTAGTTGTCGCGGTTGGTTTCACTTAGTGATTTGATATCTTCGAGATTGAGAAATGAGCTCAAGTGGAACAGGAGTTCCAGGGGTAACATTGTTGTGTTGTGGTGTGGTGTGGTGTGGTGTGTAAGTAGTTACAAGAGCTTGTTAGTCTACCTCGGCTGTACTCCAACCTGTTTAAGCTTCAAGTAAACACCCTACATCCAGTTCGGTGAATTGACTGTCAAGTTGCAGACAGAAAATCGTGTCTATCTCAACATAATTGTACTGAAGAGGGTGTATTTTATTATACCATTCGAGTCAGCGCAAGATGGGGAGTTCAATAGTATGTTTTTTACCATCTGTTGTAGTAGTAAAATATTGCTCTAGAGGACATTAAACACACACAGACATCACAACCAATTTGGTCCAGGGACTGTATCTCCAGTTCGAACCCAGACAATCTCAATATTATCCCAACAGCATTTCTCTCACCAACCCCTACCCCCCTAGATAGCCCAACTTTTTCCGAGACATTAATATCCGATGTCAACATCTTTCAAAGAATAGCGGCAGAGCTCAAATGGAATGTGTACCCGTCAATATCCATTAATATAGTGGCTGTCAAATTGAAGCTTGGCGTGGTTAGTGTTAATATTGGTAGCGGGATGGTGACACGCTCAACTCAACGAGTTTTGCTCGTAGAGAGATGAGAGTTGTACGGTTAGATTCTCCTGATTTCAGAGATTTGAATAGTGCTTTCAACTTTCCCCTTCCGACCTCTATCAGTCTTAAAACTACCAAACACACCCTCCCCCAGTCCACTCCACTAGCCTCCCTTTACACGTCACAATGTCAACCTCCCCACGGACTAAAACATCCCTTCCAAGAACGTCAGCCGTGGAGAAACCTGTTCTCGGCTGGACATGACTTGTTTTACGTCTCTACAAAGACCTCAGCCCAGTTGTTGTTAACAATACAACGCCCCAAGTGAGACAGTGCTATTGTGTTGTACTCTACGTTACTGGTACAACCTGCCCTAGTGCCCAGCCTTGTACGAGTACTTGTACTTAGTCCTGTAACATTGCAGTGAGCATACTACTCCGTAGTCCTGTTTTCGCGGTTACATAATCACAAATCATACAAGGGAAGGCAGCCAGATTGGCATCCATTGACATCCATTGACACTTAGAAAGACACCCATTGACACTTGTCAGAACAATGGCGGGCCGAGAGAAAGAGAGACAAGTGATTGAAACAGCCGTGCAACCTTCGAGATAGTTAACCACAACCCTCAGACCGTCTCAGGTGACAATCAAGGTCACACATCTCACCCACATTACCACCACCTCCTAAACAAGTAAAGGACCCGCCCAGTGTACCTGTAACCCCGTCAAACGCCGTATATCGTATATTCACTCACGTGACGACAACCTCTGCTACCCTACCACCTTGATTATGCAGCTTGTTGACATTTGACAGCTTACACCAATGTACAGTACTGTACCCCTCTACTACATTGTATACGACGACTGGGGCTAATTGAAGGTACCAGGAGTTCAATGTAGGATTGGTGGAGGGTTGGGGGGGGTATGGCAAGTCAGTTACAAGTCGACCACGCCGAAAACTGACCGATCCACGACATTGTAACCACCTCTCCTAACCCTTCTCAACCACCCCCACCTTCCATTCTCATCTATAGGTACCATTTATGAGATGAAAGACAGCCCCACCATCCTCCGCTATTCTCCGAGTCCAGTCCGAAGCCCTACCTACATGGCTCATTGTAGCATCTCCATTTGACATTTGACAGAAGACTGCATTAGCGTAGAAATAGCATGGTGGTGGTAGTGGGGGGGAACACTAGGGATTTGTTTAGCGTCGTTTTCATCCAAGCCGTGCTAAAATGGTCAAAACGGCCAGACGCACCCGGATACGACCCTACGACTAAGTGTCCACCTCTCTGCATTGAGTGACCCGCGTTCGGAGCTGGAACGGAGAGTGTGTATACATGTGGGGGTCAAGAGAGGTGGTGGTGTTGCAGTGGTACACATAGTGACATTTATGCTGTCTGTAGGTCAGTTGATAACTGTTGGGTATTCAAGGAGCTCTCAGATCTGTTGAGGAGGCTTGGTTTAGTGTCTCATTCGAAAGGAAGGGTTTCTAGAAGGTCGTGGTATGATTCTGAAGTCTGGTCATTGTCTCAGCCAAGGAAGAAAAGGAGGTGTTAGTGTAGCTAGTGTCTGTAGTGGGAACGAGGTGTTGAGGGTACCGTAAGCGAAGAGGAGTGTAGAAATGGTGGACTGGTGTCGGAGGT
Organism: Yarrowia galli; assembly: GCA_900519055.1. Lineage (NCBI taxonomy): Eukaryota > Fungi > Ascomycota > Dipodascomycetes > Dipodascales > Yarrowia > Yarrowia galli. The sequence continues at coordinate 376,541 of ULGS01000002.1, forward strand.
GAGGGTGATGGTCTGTATTTGATCAGCGTGAGGTGATCGTGTTCTTGATGTTCTCTCAGAGGTATCGTACTGGTAGGTTACCTACAGAGTGTAATCCACAATGGTATCACAACCTCCATACCGCCCTCAAGTTGGACAGAAACCCAACAAAAGTGGTATTAAATTGACCGTAATAATATTACGGTTTCAATGGTACAGGTCTCGTCGTCACCAAATTCCTCAATCCCGCCCAATCGCACCAACTCTGCCGCCTCAAATTTAAGCTATAAGGGAGTTTAAGCAATTTCCGAGCCGCACGCCTAGGGGTGGGGTTTTGACCCGTTCAGAAATGGGTTCAAAAGGATTGGATCGAGATGTTATTGATACAGGGGGTATATCAAGGTATTATCACGTGACATAGAAGATTCCAGAGCACCAGAGTAAACACAGATTGAGAAATATCCAGTTTTAACTTGGTTGGCTTTTCGTAAGTATGGGGCCACAGCTTCCAAGTAAGCTTATTTCATGTCAACCAATCGATCAACTAAAACGAGGCTGATAAGTAATAGCAAGTAATATCTCCCTCCACGCAACCGACAGACACGTCCAAACACGTCCCCAATCCCGCCCATCACGTGACCACGACCAATAAATCCCACACAGACTCACGTGACTGCTGCCTCACTTCATCCACCGCCAAAATCACGCCAGCCTAGTCTCTCGATCTTTCGGCCGATCACCGTGTCTGAGATGAGCTCGTTCGGCAGCAAACCAACTTTATCAGAGCCGTGAAGAAATCGGACGACAGGGGTCAAGGTGAGACAGATGGGGGGATTTGGGGTGGTGATAAGATGGGATCGCGTGAAACGTGCGAAACGTGGGGCAGCTATAGCAAGTTGTGATGGGAGCAATGTGGTGATGTGATTTGAGCAAGCTGGAAGGCTGTGTCGCAAACGTCTAGAAGGAGATAGAACAAGAAGGGGTTGTCAGAAGGAAATGTCAGAATGAAACGTCAAAAGGAGACGTCAAAAAGAATCTCCCGATCAATACGATCACAACGACACCAATATCTCCCGTGTATCACATGTCTATCTGTCCTTCTAGATGCTTCTTCCAGGACTCGCTTGCATTGCATAGATTGGAGCTAGAAGCTTGACTCGCAACTCAAGTGAAACAGGAACAGAGACACGAGAGAGACAGTGGGGCTACCAGGTAGGTGAGAGACATGGGGAAGCAAGAACGGTAAGCAATGGCGGGAGGAGGAGCAAGAGTGGAGCGGCTGGTCACGTGACAGTACGGGTAGCCGTTTCAGAGGGCGTCCCTGAGGTGCTCTTATGGGTATGTACTGTACCTGCTCTAAATGAAATCATAAGGGCATAACTGTTCACCTAGACATGCTGGAGGGTTGAGCTTGTAGTTGAACTGGTGACAGACTCAGACATCCGTGGCAGACCAGAAATAGTACTTCTGTCACCTTTCTGCCTCTGTCTAAACCTCCACCTACTTGATATGGTACGTGACACAAAACGTACGGAGATGACAGAAAGATTGGCGATTTTGCCGTGGATCGATCGATTTGGCGATTCGCGTTCGATTCGCTTACTGGGACCTAGAGGTCAGAAGAGGCAGGCAGAATGGAATGACAGGTGTTCGAGAAGGTTGGTGGATGTAAGGTTGAGATTTTGATGATTGGCGAAGGAGTCTCTGATACCCTCCCAAGTGAGCTGAAAAGATTGAAAATCAAACAGGAGATAGAGGAGAGGCTCAGAATCATGAATATCTACTTTTTATCTCAATACGACCACTACACCCCGATATACAGCAGCTCTTCCATATGACGTAAAGTTCAAGAACGTTGGACCTTCTTATTCTGCCACCAATAGTGGACAGAAGTGTACGAAGGGTTCAGACGACTTTGAAACTTGACAGCTGGGTTGATCGACTTAACGAAGCTTTCCACTGAGCCCTGAAATTATGTCAACTTTGAACAGTTTCCTAAACGGGAGTTAATTGGGTTGTCAGACGAGTACCGGTATGTACGATACTGACTGTCACTATGGTAACATGGGCAATATACCGTCACCATAGCAACGTAGCCCCGTAGTTATGGCAACGTGGGGGTTGCTGGGGGAACCATTACATTGACAGGTTTATTACTACCCTGTTCCTGTGACTTCCCGGAAGGGTGAGTGGGCATTTATAGGTCCGAAAATGGAAGTGTCTATTTTTGGCGGAGATGGTGGACAAATGAAAATGGGGCAATTGAGGGCATGATAAAGACAGTTAGACTGGTGAGTAGTGTCAATTGGAAGCTGGTACAATGAGAATTTCAGGTTGTAGCGATATTTCAGCCTTTTTCTGTACGATAAATTTTGATAGAATTAGACCCTACATTAGCGTGGATTAGCCGCCCAAAGAAGTGGTTCTGGAGAACGGAGAATTGGAGGAATTGCAAATATGAGCTGACCATTGTGATCAGAGTAGGTCGAGGAATATGATGGTACCACTTTTATCCCATTCTGATACTCTCATCGCCTTAAAAATTGTATCCTCTCCTCCGCCCCATTGTTATGAATACGACGCTGGTCGGAGGTTAATAGTATGATGATGGACAAAAACAGGGTGTACTAGGGTGGACAAAAATTACACGGCTGGACTCGTATTGACCAGGGCTTTACAGGAGACATGTCCCTGTTTCTTTATTCTTTGAATTGACCCTGTGAGAGTCAGAAATATGCCTAAATACGGACTCGACCAAAGCAGTCCATCAAGATTCGATTGAGACCTGATTACAACCCCACCTCACTCATGTTACACCTGTTACGTTCCGTCTGGTCGCCGAGATTCCATAGAACCCCTCTTATACGCCCCCACCATGAGTTGTTCCCCCTTTTTTTGCGGTTCGTTTAGCGCTCTGTAACGGGTTGGTTTTTAGACCGGTTTTGCCGCGCTGAATAGAAGAGATTTATGGATATCGAAGGTCACGGGTGTGGTGGAAGGCCGGTAGTGGCTGGAGAAGGTGGAAAGAACGAGTCTAGGGTGAGATCGGGAAGAGTAGGGTGGAAATGGTGGAGTTGGAGGAAGGGAGTTAGACTTGATGGAAGAGCTAGAAGGTAGAAAAAAAACGGGAGAAGTTGATAAACCAAGAGAACAAGCCAAGATCAGTCCGATGCACCGATCCCCAGGATTTCAGGACCTCTATTGAACCGTTTTGAAGCAGCCATCACGGTCCTGATCAGTACATAGCCGAGGCAGGTCTCCCCACTGTTGTGATGAGGGAGGATCGTGCAGGGATAGCAATACGACACTGGGGTCGCTTTGCTATTGCATTTCCAAGGCTGTTGAGTTATCGTCTCATCGTCGTCAGGTGGGGTGGTGGGGTCAAGTATTTGCCAAGTAATGTGTGTATCATGCATAAGTAGATTTGGAGGGTAATAAGAGGGGTTGTTTAGGTGGGGTGGAGTTGGCTGGTGGGGGTGTTGAGGGTGTCAATCGAATCGTCAGGGTCTGGGGAGCACGGATGTGCCATTATTTTGTCGATGAGATGTCTACAGCATGCTCCAGATGCCGCACTCTTTTCTCCCCACCCATCGGACCCACAAGTGGTTCGAGAAGGTTATGCAATGTTCCATGCACGTTTGGAACCTTGCAACGTTGTTGTTTTGGCTTGGGTTTGGTTAGTGAGCGTAGAGTCGTTCCGAAGAGCAGACGACACGACCCTCTGTGGATCTATGGAGACGGGGACATGGAGGCATGCACGGTATCGTATCGTACATACGGATAGTGTTACACAAACGGGAAGGTGGCAACCAGGTATCTGTGTCCGTGGCAACCAGGTCATTGGCAACCAGGTAATCGATCAGTGTCACTTGGATCAGTCAGTGCCACCCGATCAGTGACACAAACTTGCGGTTTCAGATTCATCGAATTGGCTCAACTACCGGTGGTACTCGTACTGTAGAATAGGCAAGTGGAAGGAGAGTGACACAATACTCGCATTGTTACACAGACTCTGTCACGTTTGCTACTCCACCAACTAGAACCCGAGTGGTTGCCGATGACGCCGCCGCCTCTGCACCTCTGGCTCTGCTCTTCTCCTCTGCGCGATATTTGTTATCAGTTGTGTGGGGAGCATTGAGAGGGCTATGAGTTATGAGTTGTGACCAACTTTATCGAGCCGCTCTTTTCAGACGCTTCAGACGCTTCAGACGCCGCCGGTTGACCGAGGTGAAGGGACAAACGCACACCTCCCTAAACTCAACTAATACTGTACACTTGGGAGGCAACGTGATAGTGGGGAAAGGATTGGGGAAAAGATCGGGGGAGGGGATGTCTGGGGGGAGTGGGTGGACAGACCAACTGTTGAATGATTGAGTGACTCTCATTGGTTCACTGGCATCACCACCAACTCGTTTATCACCACCAATCATATCCTTGTTACCTCGGCCCCGTCCCATGACCTCCATTATCGTAGACTGTGGCAAATGTCTCAAGCCGCACGTTGACGCCGCAGAGCCCGACCGCTGCGACCGATGCCACCTCTGTCTTTGGTGTGCCTCTCTGTCTGGTGTCTCTCTAACCAAGGCTCTGAAAGTTTAGTTTCGGCTCACACGGCACACCAGGTGGATACCGGCAGATGTATACGGAGTGCTTGTAGTGATTCAGCGGTGTTGTCAACATGGCAACCGTGTCTGTCGTCCACACCGTGTCTACCGTCTACTCGTACACGGCGGCCCCGCAAATTACCAACTTCCCCTCCCCCAGAGTCTGACAACACACCCCAGCCTGTAACCCCCCAAAAGTGACACTGGGAATCAGACAGCGACGTTGACTTTGTGTTTTTAGGTGGTCGTTTTTTACCCCTCTGATAAGGTTTTGCGTTTTGGGACTCGTCGGACTACTTTGCGCTTTTTGGTTTCGGTACAACCCTTGGTTTTGTGTTTTCACACCATGGTTGCAATTTCCCCACTGAACCTTGTTATCGCCCACCCACTGTTCCATGCATACATGTGAATGTGTGGATATATAGAGATGGGTTTCCGGGGGGAGATGTAGACACCAAACAGAGCAAACACATTAAGAGACGAAAGAGACAACAGACACAAAAGCGACAACAGACACAGACACACAGTCAACACAAACACTCAACCCACTCAACCCACCCAACACACTAGCATCTACCAACCACCTCAACCATAACTTCAACTACCGTTACTTACACTTACTCAACCTCACCACACCACACCCCAACCACACACAAAATGCTAGCTACAGCACAAACCACCATCCACACATTCCCAGAGTTCCAACCGCATTTCCGAACGTCGATCAAACACATTTCCCTGCAAGATGCCCTGCCCAGAGACTTCTCCGACATGTACGCCCCCGAGGTGGTCAACGACCCTTCTGTGTTACTAGCCTCAGGTAGACCCATCTTCACACAGAGAGAGCTCATCGACTGGACCAAGAACGATATTCGATCGTTGCTCATTGTGTGCACAAAGCCCGACCATGGTCTTTTGCCCATTTCCACCCCTGGTTTCAGATACATGTACCTTCCCCTGGACTCATCTGATGAAGAGATCATCGCCACATTGGTGCAGTCAGACCTGTACCGAGAACACGGGTTCGATCCCTCGTTCCTGCGACAGACTGCTCAATACACCGTTGAGGCCGCCCGAATGCGAGCCGACAACGCCAAGGTGCTCACCAAGCCCCAGTGGAGAAACATCATCGAGAACTATCTTCTCAACCTCGGCTGTGAGGCCCAGTGCAGAGCCGACTTCAAGCGAGCCTGTCATATGGCCAAACAGCCCAAATCCAAGCTCGCTCGTGCTCCTTCTCTGGAACCCATTGACGAACACAAGTCTCTGTCGTCGTCTTCTCTGTTGCGACAGGCGCTGCTCAACACGTCGCCCGAACTCAAGGCCGCCTCTCTCAAGAAACGAAAGCTCAACAAGTCGGAAAAACAGCAGATCTGGGTCAAGGTCCAGACCGAGCTGTATTCCCGCCTGGGTCTCAACTGGGCCGCTGACGATTTCAACTAGGTGTGTCTCATCTCATCTCATCTGTCCAAGGACAACTAACCTGTATTCTATTTATTTATTTATTGCACTTGAGTGATTGTAGCCAAGTAGTGTAGAGCCAGCGACTAACGATTCCACCGTTTCAAGAAGGTACAATCTGTTGCCGATGTTAAACGGTTTGGGGACTGATTACTATGACAACAGACCAGCTGTACAGTAATGGTACAGTGATAAAAGTACTACCATTCGAATCAGCGTCTTCTTACGATTCTAACGGTGTCCTCATATCGACCTTTCAGTTCAAACCTGAGAATCTATTCAGCTATGAATCTTTTTACAATTTTTTTGTGCTCGATACGTGTATATCTCCCCAACCACCAACCCCACAACCAAACCGACTTGACCAATCGATTCCCCGCACCCAAATCACACTACTAATCTGCCCTCCTTTTCCTCTTATCTCTGTTACAACTGTTTCTAGGGAGGTGCTGTCATTTCTGTCAACCGGAATAACTTGTCACAGTTTACGTCTGTCAAAATTTACAGATGTCAAAATTTACGGTCCGAAGGAAAAGACTTGAGTTGGATGAAAGTCATAGTAAAAGGTGGTACAGGGTGTAAGACGATTTATGGACAATCTCGCAGCGTATAACAGTGTATTAGTAATCACCATACACTCACGTGACCCATTTTAATCACGTGAACAACCCCCAGTACTCAGTTCTGGTCTGGCCCCCTTACTTCTCTTGTCCAAAAATGTCCGCCAAATTTCACAGCCACGGAAAATTTCTTTTGGCACGGCATTTTACTAATTAACGAGACTTTGAACTTTGAGACTTTTTCTAAAGCTAAGCTGAAAAATTTGAAGGCGGGTCCAAACGACGGGGAGGTGGGTTATTTTGGATTAGTAAGCTGGATACGTGTTGTTGAGTCACGTGACTTGGGAATGACGCTGAGTAAGCGACTATATCGGTAATAGGGCACGTTCTACATCGATACTTGTACGAGTAGTCCTGTCCTCCTTCAACTGCCTTATCTAAAGCCTAAATTGTGCTACCGGATAAACTGAGCGATACTCAATTCGCCGGAAATGTGGACAAGACTGTGGGGTGGTGGAGATATGGTAGGTATGGGGTTCATTCGAGCCGGGAGATTGTGGGGAGTCAGGTGGTTGTCGAAGCAATCCTGTCTGACCATTATCGAGTGAGATATCAGCGATATTCATTGAGCTGCGAGTTCTCTTATTCGTGACAACTCAGTGACACACGTTCCACCACCACCTGACAACCCCTATTGTAACATGAGCCAACTAAATCTCACCTCCTCTGTTCGCTCCTCCCTTCTAGACCGCTCTTAGTGTCCCACTAAACACGTTGGTCTTGGTACAAGTGGACTAAGTGGAACAAGAACAACATGTCTCACCAGTAACGAGTAGACACAATCACAGGGAGAGAGCTAGTAGTGTTTTCACGTTGTCTAGGTGATGGAGAATGTGAATTGACTGACTGTTCACATGTTCCCCTGAACTGTCACCTGATATCGTCTCTTTCACATTCTACCATTCTCTCAGGCTACTACCATTGTACAGCTTCACGCCTGAGTCCAGAACTTGGCTGATTCTATCTTACCATCACATTCGCTTTGTGCTCCGTCTGCTTGTCTCTGTGCCTCTCTACCAATAATAGATCTCACCCCACCAGTTCTTTGGCTTGCTGAAAATGAGACATGTAGATCTGGCAGAGAACTGGCTGTATATGATAATTGGGCGGCTCAGAGACAAAGGGGTTGCTTTTTGGTGGTGCGATGAACGAGACAATTGCAATTAACACAACAGTTCAATTATTGCACAATTTCTAGCAAGTTTTCTACATTTATTCTTCCCTCCAACCCTCCACGGAACTTGTCCAGTCCATTGTCTAACTCATTTCACAGTCATGCTAAAACACTCACCAGGTCAAATGACTCAACCTACCCGATTCCGCCTTGATCTCTTTGTGTCTCTAATCGACTTCTTTATCTCGTGCCTTTTTTGTGACAAAAGATCGGGCTGCTCTTTCACATGGCCATCTTCACATGTTTCTTCTGCACCTCTTTTATGCACCCGCAAAACGTGATAACGTATAGTCACTTATCGTGCATGATGGAGGTATATCAGAACGGGTTATTGGTGAGGAAATCAGTATGTAAAAATATCCATAAGTACCAGAAAAGTGCGGTGAGCATGCTGGACCCATCCAAATATTTCTCCCAAGTTTACTCGACTTTCTACACTCCAAACCAGTTTCCGCCCGTGAAACCCTGTCCCCAAACTCTAAATAATCAGCCGTGGCAGCCATCTGACAGCCACGATTATCTTGAGTCACGTGACTGGCGTGAAAATCACCGATCGGCAATGTACACTGTATAGTGCATAATCACAGTGAGGGGGGAAAAAGTCACGTGACTTTCTGGGGGGACACAGATACCCCACATTGGTCACGTTTCACTCACCTGGTCACATACCCCACATTCCATCACCCCCGACACAAGCCCTGTAACCCCTGACCTCCTTGATGTTGTGGTTCAGGGAGTCTGAGAAGTTTATCCGGGTGAGGTGAGGGTGTGTGTAAAGATGGGAGGGAGGGGTGGCAGGGGGAAATAAATGGTACCGTTAGATTCACGAGAGTGAGGCGGTTCGAATGAAGTGTCTACCGTCCAGATTGGAGCAGTTTTACCGGTTCTAGTTACGACTACTATTCATCATTCAACCCACCACAAGAGTCATGTGATGCCCACGACACTGCTAATGTAATGCCCACGACACGACCCATGTAATGCCCACAACATAACCCATGTAATGCCCACGACACGAACCATGTCGTCCCCACAACGTACCCCGTGTCGTCCCCGCCACAGAGCCCATGTAAGGCTACCGCCCGCGCCCACCACTAGCGCTCAACACAATCTGGAGATATACTTTCAGGGAGTCGTACACCAAGTCTGGGGATGATTCGGAGAGTTTTCACGGAGAGGAAGCGGGTGGTATAAAACATGACGAGAAGTACTCCGATCCTCTTTGAAAGAAATGATTTTTGATGCTACTGCCTCCGAATAATTGATTTCTCATTTTTCTCATTTGTTCCAGTTTTATTCAATTTTTTCTGCATTTACCGCCTTTTCTCCGAATCATTCCGAATCATTATCGTGCACTAAATGTTAATAACGGCCTACCTCGGCATAGTTAGGGTTGCAGGTTAGGTTAGCCAGAAGTCTATTTAGAGTATGTGGGGTGGAGGTTTAACCGTGATTTAGTTGGGAGTCTAAGTATTGAGTTAAGTAAATGGGCTAAGTAATTTGTTGAGGTTTTGAGGAGAGTTAAGAGAAGGGGAATACATGTGATAGAGGCAAGATATTCGAATTGGAACAAGTCAAGGCGGCTAAACAGCTCTCACTAAACCACCCCGAAGTCTCTCCAGCTCCGTACCTTTCTCGTCCAGCGTTTTTTACATGCACTCCAGTTTTTAGGGCCAATGCATCCATCGTGCATTATTCTGCATCAATGTGCATAACAGTGCACCAACTTGCACCAGCGTGCATATTTACCGTCATTTGTCGTCCGATCTGTTCCGCACAACGACAAATTCATCTGGCCCGGTGGTCCGTCCATCTCCGGTCGGATATAAGAGCCGACGGCGGTGATTATATTGATTACAAGCCGGCAGGTGTGGTTCCGGACCGGGTGGGATTTGTTTGCGATTATTAATGATTATTGGTGAATTGATGGTTGATAAATGATTGATAAATGGTTGATAATTGATAGGGAGAAGGTGCAATGCTGGAAATCGAGTTCTGGTAAAGTCCAGAGCATCTTTGGACTCCATATTACCACCTTCCACCACCTCCCCCATTCTACCGATTATTCTCGATGAATGCCGCCTTCCACCACCATCCATCCATTGCCGCACCCGGATTTTGTACGCTACAAATTAATAACCAGCTTTACGGCTGCTAGATCGATGCGCTACGCTCTAAACGGACATCCGAGCGGGTGTGTTGAGAGAGCTATCGGTTGGTTTTGTGCTTTGCGCTTTGCTTTGTATTTTCCCGTATTATTTGAGCGTTTCCAGCAGATAATATTTGTTTTGTTCTGTGTACGGATGTGCTTTGTGGTTTGCGGTTTTCCCGCTGCGTTTCCCGCTGGGAGCCGCTGGGATTCGCGCTGCCGCCAGTTTGTCTTTGTTGTCGGCTCAACAAAGTTTATTTGCCGCTAAAAGTGCCGCGCTGTAAAAGGCAATGCCGTGGAAGAAAGACGGCTCAAAAGTGTACAGAAACGGCGTCGTCGCAAACGGAAGCCGTTGGAGAGATGAGCAGGAGGCACACGGAGCAGGGGAGAGATTGATGGGGCGCCGAAAAGGTGAATAATATTTGTTGTTACAAATGTGGCGTCTGCTGAGATTGAACTGGCCACTTTGGGGGGTGCGATTGTGGATTTGGTTGTGGGTACAGTTTTAGCTTGTGGCAGTGGATGGGGGCAATTGTGAGGTGAGATACTTAGTGAGGCAGAAAATGAGGCAGGGCAGAACAACACAACAGAGAACAAAGTGTAAGAAGAGAAGAGTGATAAAACAGACACAAAAGGAAATGTGACACAACAATACTGCTGTATGATTAAATCAACAGTCGATTTCGAACAGACGATATTTCTTGTTCATCGTGTTCTACATTCTTTGTGATCGGTTTGGTACATTCTTGGTTATCACTATATCACCATATCACCACCTGTCCTATCTATAGAACATCTCCACTCTGATGGTTTCTTTTTTTTTCGAACTGTGCTTTTTCCCAAACTCTATTTGTGTCTGCCCCACACTATATCCCCTCAACGTCTACAGTTTCCTCCCAAGTCAAAATTGGGGTGAAGAGCCGGTCAAAATATGACAGCGCACAAGTCCAGAATTTAGTACTGCAACATGTGGATTTTATTGTGCCGTTAGAATCAGAAGAGTGAGACGAGTCGAATGGTACCAAAATATCTGCATGTTGTAGTACTAAATTCTGGAGCTGGACGACCCTACACACTCAACCACCATCCAAAATAAACCTCTCCAAACTCACAATCCGAAACAGGAGAATGTGGAGATGATAATAATCGCGTCAGAAAACTCGCGTTGATAATAATCGCGTCAATAATATTTCACATCGCCAAAATAGAACAGGGTCGGTGCGTAGGTGTTTCACAGCAGATAATATGAGAAGAGGAGAGTGTGTGAGGAGGTTGTATGATGTCCGAGTCGGCTATCTCTCTGATTGTTCAGTCGCCAGTCAGAGTTACCACGGTCAGTCTCATCACGTATAGAAACAGACTCAGAATAGACCCTGCTGATACGATTGTCTGTTTACCAGTACGATCAAAACACTACAGTGCTTTTTGGCACCGCTCTGAAACATCTTCAGGAAGTGTATCAGGGTATAGGTGGATTTGGCTAACAGATCTGTGACTGTGGCTACTGTGTACCAGAACTTGTGATTGTGTTCTAAGTATGCACAGTTGAGCTGTTCTCGAAGCAGGAGGAGAGGTCAGAACAGCCCGTGATTGAGGGCAAGACAATTACGTGGTACCATTTGAAAGCTCTGAGTCCGGCGATCCCAATGATACCCTTATTTTGTCACTGGTGTTTGTGTAGCGATTTTTGGGGGCTCTTTTTCGAGTTCACTACGTGATGTTTAAGTCTAGATCGATCGAACATCTGACAAGACCTACAATGCCCCACAAGGTATATCCTGATTAGAACCTTTTTACGAGGTGGCCAGATACTCGTAGCCCCTGGTAGACCTCTTGGTAGACCTTGTTACTCTGATCTAGACTACACGATCTGATATACAACTATCGATGATACAATCACCCCTTCCACAAATACCTCACTTCTCAAACCGGTGACAGTTATTCCGGAAGCTGTATAACTCCTAAGACATCTAAAAGTCCTAGGACTGTCAACAAAACCGGAACCAGCTACAGTATGTGCTCACCTTCCCCACCTCCACCCTTCTGTAACCAGGACCCTTGAACTGATGAACTCTCACAGCCCTTACAATCATCCGCCTGTGCATGAGATAATGCAGAGCTAGTACGTTCAAACGAAACTATTGACTCCTGGTTATCTCAACATATTTGTACTGAAGAGGGTGAATTTTATTACACCATTCGAATCAGCGGAACAAGGGGAGTAAAATGGTACACTTTTTACCATATGCTACAGTAGTAAATTTCTTTGCTAGAGGACATTAAACAGGTTCATGGGTTGCCGAAACCGAAACCAAAGCCAAGGTTCCAGTCCCAGTCAAACTGTGTCAAAGCCCCACCGTCAATATCCCGATTGGGTTACTCGGCAGAACACAGAAGGTAAACACAGACAAACCTATGGCTCACGATTTTGATGATATATCAAGATCAGACTTGTGGGGGTCATCATGTCACCAACGAACACAAACAGGTGTTGTCACGTGATCTTGAGTCACAGACACAGACACAGACACAGACACAGACACAGCCCTATTCTCCCCGTCTCCACAGCAACACATTCTCCACACCTATCATAACTACCGACTCTGTGTCACAAACCCATCCAACCATCCTGCAGGTCATTGCATTCGGCCGCTTTAGCGAAAAGTCAAATTTGGCAAGTGTGGGGGTGAGAGGGGTGGATGAGAGTGGGACAGAGGTGGGACAGAGGTGGGACAACAGGTGGTGTTGTGATGTCACGTGATCGAAGCATGATCTGGATGTTGTCCAGTTGGTCACGTGACCTATTTCACGTGACAATCTTCAGATTCCGCAGCTCTACTGTCGTTTGACCGTTACTTGGCGTCTCACTTAATCACCATGTCTTAGGCCTTACTTCTACACACCCTGGTACACCCTGGTACACCCTGGTCAAACGGTGCCAGGCAGGCCCGTTGTATTGTTGTCGTCATCAGAGTTTACCGGGGGTGTCAAGAGCGGGGCAGCAAAGATCGAACTTTGGACAATGGCGATGGACAAACGAACGAGTGTATCGACCACGTTGTCGTGGGTACATATTTACAGGCAGGCACTGTTGAGGTCTTTGTCCAAGAACTGTCGACATCCTTGTCTAAAAGGGTTGAGTGGTTTTGGCTGGCTTTGGTCGGCTTTCGATCGAGCTTTGAACGACTATAGAATGTACCAAGCTCCTTGTGAGCTCGTATATAGGGCAGAAGTGGAGTGCATTGTATGAGTTACGAAAGCTCTGGTTAAGTGTGGCTGATGTAGAGTGACACCAAGAGCTGACTGTTGAGGCATTTGTCGCTCTAACTGGTTTGACAGATCACGTGACCGTTAGATCCTATCACTGTGCTTCTCGGAGTGCCTCAAATGGGTCTAATAACTATGTAGTCTACTTGGCTTTGGAAGCCACACGGTTGACACATTACTCCTGATAGCTCGGGATGGAGATGGTATGGAGGCTCTCGAGTAAGTACGAATGTGCTTCGACTATTCGAGACCAGTTTAGTTAGCCTTTAATTAAGACATTACTTGACAGGCTACTTGCAGGTCTTTACTTAGACAACACACGGATCTCGTCAAGTATAGCTCCAAGCGCGATGAACTCCTGCAGGTATGATAACAACACATCTAAAGCCCAGCTGGTAAAAGTTCAGCCCCCTCAGACCCCCCAAACCCGTTTTCTGACCCCCTCAAAACACCACCCCCAGGCGTGCGGCTCGGAATTGATTCCCACCTTAATTCGTGGCTTGAACGACAAACATGATTTCTCTTGACGTAGAAGTCCAGGAGAAGCGAGACTAGTACCATTGAAATCGGCTGTTTTTTGTGATCATTATGGTACCGCTTTTGACCCAGTTCGCCGAAACCACCGTTGCACACCTCCTCCTACACCCACAACCTAACTCCATCCTCTCCTGAACCTCGGCACAACTGCCCCCGCTTAAACCTGCCCTCTCTGACCGTTCCCGCCATCGAGACTACATTATCGTATTGTCTCAACTGTGTCTTGGCTTTCTCGTAGATCTGAGCTAGAGGCCGTTTGGGTGTGACACAAGTAGTGAGTACCGTAGGGCGTATAGCTCACTGAAGTCTTAATAGGAAACACCAGTTACAAGTCACCTGGACTCAACTGACTAATCATCGGCTGTCATTTCTACAATCACGTGATCACCTCTCATAATCACATCGGCACATGATCTGATCTCCACATGCACCCCACACATCATCACCCTCCCCTTTTCATCATGGTCACGTTTGCAGCTGCCGAAAGTCTATCTCTAGACAAACGACAGTCTCTTTCTCGTCAGCTCGGCTCTTGGCTTGACCTGATCGACACTGCACCTCCAAGAGGCAGTCCAAGAGGTTTGGAGAGGTACAGACACAGAGTTATAAAGATGCCGAGGTTCGAAGTTGAAGGTTTCTGCACGTGAGGATTTTTAGGAGAAGGTGTAGAACGGCTAAAAGTGGTCCAATCAATAATTTGAAAAGAGATCCTTGGTAACTAGAGCCGTAGCTTTCGATTCCTACCAAGAACTACTCAGATATATGCTCCCTTAATCATTTGAAACACACCCTCATCCCACAACCCCCCACACTCTATTCCTGCAGTCTCTCGCCAAACCTTGTCTTTCTCGCTTACCGTTTGGGCATCTTCAAACAACCGTCTATTTTCGGGTCCAAGGGTGAAACAGCCCTGAGCTTTTCACGGGCGCCGTTACAAAAGTGTACAGTGGCGAATAGTCGACTGTGCCGAAACTTTCCGAGCAGACGAACGGTGTGGAGGGACTGTATTATACGAGGCGTACGAGAAGTACACAATGTAGGTGACTGAGAGCCGTAGAGATGTTGGCAGGTCACGTGAGCTGTTCTTCGGAGCCTTTGAAGACCTGCTGGAAGTGTGTGTCTGCTTTTGTACCGACTGTCAGAGCTGTTCTGAGGCTTTCAGGGCTGTCCTGAGACTTCGTAGTGTGTCTCAGAAGTAGGCGAACAGTTGACCTTCTGGTCTGGGACGGATGACTCCCAGAATAATGAGACTGATATTATCTGCTACTGTAGAGCTTGAACTAGGTCATGGGTTGAACGTGATCTTGTCTTCTGGTGAGCTGACGTGGTGATAGTCTACCGGAGATAACCGGAGTTGAGCTTGTGGTATAATCTGGAGTCCACCATCCTTAACAAATAGCCTTTAACTTTTATAATTATTTGGTTAAGTAAAGAACTTGAGATTTCACAGCTTTCATCAACGATGAAGTCGTGTGTGGATGGTGTTGACCAAACTGAGAGTTGTGGTTAAATCTAGTGAAATGCCGTCTTTTACCTCAGTAGTCGTTGTAGGGGCTAAAATGGCTGTATGGTGGAGTGTGAGGGTAGCAAGAACAAACTCAACTAAAGTTCTGATCACCTTAAGTATTTCCAAGTAGACTATACCAGCTAATCATTGAACAAATCTCTCATGTTCAACTAAATCTTTCTTCTGCCCGGGTTTCCCAAGTAGAAATCACAATTTTAAGCTGGATGTATAAACACTCCATCTGCCCAACGCTACGGTGGTGCTATGACAACAAGAATAGTACGAGTGTACTCGCCTGACTATCAGCTCCTGAACGGTGCCACTGTGAATTTGATAGAGTGATTATTCGCTGACTTGATCCGGAGGCTTTACCTGTATCTGTGGCATGTAGTTTGTATGGCTATTCTATCTCACGCTACAATGATGCTACAGAGATAAAAGTAGTACCATTGCACTCCCTCAGATTAGAGCTATCTAATGGTACCACTTTCGAGCGGATCTCGCCACTATCAAACCCTTACCACTCAACCTGACTGATCAGATTCGACTGGTCCTGTTTCCTCTTTGGGAAACATGGGAAATCCATATTTGCGGCTATTGGGTGTATGGTCACGTGACCGGTACTGTTGGAATGCTGGAGATGAGAGGAGTTCAGCAGTCCAAGTTAAATCTTTATAGCTCAACTATGTCAGGTTTTGTGGTGACTCTGGCCATTGACATGAAAATGGTTTACGACAGGACAAGAGGTAGCATCAAATAGTAGCTACTGATCAGCTGGCTGGAACCTCCAATCCACTAAAGTACGAGTACATCGTTGAGATCATTGGACCACGCAATTGAAAGTCCAGTAGATAGTTAAGGTGATTTCACGAGTTGTGACCCCCACCAACTAATAGACAGGAAAGAAAAGTTAAAGGTCAAGTAGATTGTTGACAGGATGATTAGTTGGGACGTTAGTCAACTAATAGTTGAGAGAGACAGATTGAAAGTCCAGTATGTAAATGGTAGGGTGTTTTCCAACTAAGTCACGTGTTCAGCAGAAGAAGAACAATATCATGTGTCTTACGCAATGTCCTCAAACTGACTGGGCTGTTGTCACGAGACTTGGGCACTCCACTGAGGGACAGAAGGGTGTGCTTTTATATGTTCTATAGAGAGCTAAATGATAGCAAGTGCAAGTTATACGCCAACCACAACTACCACAAGAGTATAGACTAGATGGCTGAAATCAGCTGGTCTGGGGCTCTCTAACGGTACCATCGGTGTCTCTATAGTTCTCAAGCTGGCGGAGTCAAGTGGCCCAGACCTGGAAGTTCTGTATCGGTGATCATCTTTTTTGTTGTCGAAAGGTCGACGTCTAGGAGCAGGACTTCTTAGGACATTGATAGTAAAAAGTATACCATCCTGCTCAGCGTTTTCTGCTGATTCGAACAATTAGAGAAAATCAGCCCCTTTCAGTAAGTGGGAGAGCTTCTGAGAGTCAGTATCATTTCATCATATAGTTTCGGAGTCGTAGTTGAGATGATTACTTGGAAATACTTAAGCAAAAAAGTCCTTTAGGGGTGCAAATTCGGTGTTCCTGGGATGAGGTGAAAATGAAAAAGATACCAAAAGATATAGAGATGTCTATTTGTCAACAAATATGTAGCCCAAACTGTCGCATATCTCACCATTTCTGAAGATATTCGGGCTTCTGCAGCAAAGTGTCAACTGTAGTTTAGTTGCATTTAGTTGGTGATGGGCGAAAGCGTATTACGCGTTATAGTAACTCGTGTCCATCTCAACATAATCGTACTCAAAGAGGTGGCCCTGGCCTTGATGACATTTTTCAGCGTCAGCTCCCAGTCACGTGATGAAATCGGTAGTTAAACCTGGTCACGTGATGCATAAAGACACTGCTCTGTTTCTACAGGGCACGTACAGTACTGTATGTTTCTACATTGTCAGAATTACTTAGCTCTACTTGAGCTCTGCACTTTATAGTTAAGCAAACACTTGAACCAAACAAACTACTCAAACAACTTACTCTAATTACTTGATGCTCTTAATAATAAACAAATAATGACTTCACTTGACCAACTCCTTCTCTTCATTCTCTACCCATACTACTTGTACAGGTACGGAGTACAACACAGCCCTTCAAAATGGTAATAAATATCATTGTCTCTACTAATGCAGTCTACGCTAGTCCCCCCAAATAAACCATGCATCCCTTGAGTCTCCCGTTGATATAATTGTAAGTCAACGTGGTCCCACTGTTCTTCTTCCCCAGATCCTCCTCCTTGACATCTTCTCCCACATTTCTCTGCATAAGTTCCACCTCCAGACCTAGCTCTTGTCTATCCACAGTCTTGGCCCATTTCTGATGCACTGGCCAGAGTGTAGAGAAAGGATTCTTACCGGTGTTAACATCCATCAACGTCTTCACCTCCCCACACACCTCCTGGATCTGTTTCAGGTCACTGTTCTTGGGCAAGAAGTAACAAACATTCTCCGTGATCTGTGAGAACGCTCTATGAATGGTTCTCAGCTCTAGAGGCTCCATTTTGAACAAATCAAACAACCCTCCATGAGACTTGTAACTGGGTCCTCCCCATGGGGGACTTCCAAAGATAATATCTGTGATTGAGACAAATTCAGGCCGACTCAAAACCTCCAAACAATCACCCACAACAAACTGAATCTTTTCAGAAACTCCATAAACCCAGGCATTCTGTTTGGCACACGTGATACTCTCGGGCTCAACGTCGATGCAAATCACGTGATCGTAGTAATGCGCCAGCTGGATTGCATTTCCTCCAGCTCCTCCAAATGCATCCACCACAACGAGATTAGGATCGGGGAACCGACTCCACAGATGCTGAGCTACTTGTTCAGCCACTAGTTCAGGTGTAGTACTGAACCATTGAGCGTTGTTCAACAAAACTCCCTCGTCAAACTTGGAAAACAGAAAATGTCGTTGATTGTAGTAGTTGGAAAGAGATTTGGGAAGGGTAGAGTAATCGGGCCAGTAGGGAGTGTGTTTCTCTGAGGTGGAAGATGGGTGTTCTTTGATGTACTCCGGTTCAGGAGCTTCAGAGGCCGATTCGGAGGCCGATTCGGAGTCTTCAACAATTGCTGGTGGAAGAGATGTATGGTAGATTGTCAGGTCTTCAGTCTGAGACTCTTTTTCAGATGAGGATTCAGCGTCAGAAGAAGAGTCAGATTCTGAACTAGACTCTGAACCAGACTCTGAACCAGACTCTGAACTACTGGTATCGTCATCATCTTCACTCTCACTGTCGTCCTCTTCTTCCACACCCCCCGGAGGAGCATGTATACTGTCTTCTTCTGGACCCTCAGAGGAGTCGGAAGAGCTGCCATCTTCAACACGAGCTGGTTCTGAGTTAGCAGGGATATCAATCAAACTGTACATGATCGACCAGCTCGAATTGTACCTCTAGTACGCTCTGTAGTCGATCAAAAGACCTTGAAGTTGGTCACATGAAGGCCATTGTTGTAGACACACCAAAACTGGCCAAATCTTGCCAAAGAGATTACAGCGATCAGTCATTCGCATCGCCGTGTCGCTAGAACCACCTCTGAAATAACTCAACACCCAACAGCTCAACCCACAACAGTGTCAGGTACTCACATTCAGACCAATGCCGTAGAGAGGATATCACTTGAATGAGCGCAGGATCACGTGTCCTGAATCAGATCACGTGCGCTGAATCAAATCACGTGCCCTGAATCAAATCACGTGACTGCTTCAAAGCCACGTACCTCGCACCTAATCACGTGACCAGTAGCTACGAGATAGATGAACGGAGCCGCTTAGAACAGCACACTGACACCATCTCCACAGCACATCCAGCGACACCGTGCCATTCCCCCAAATCACGTGACCTTCAAGAACCAATCACGTGACAATCGATCCTTGTCCTCCTCTCTCATACTCACCAATCTTTTGTCGTTTGTACCTCTGCAGCTCGTCATGTTTCCCTTCCGCCCTTCTAGAACTGCTGAGAAACGCTGCAACGCCAGAAATGCCGGTCGGATGCTTTTTGCGGGTCATAGAGGAGGATGTGGGCGGGTTTCAGCCTCGGGATCTCCGTCTGTGTCGTTTCTGACAGTGGTTGTGTGGTTGGGTATTTTTTCGCCATCTGTGGATCATGATTATGCATGGTTGATATAGAGTTCTTCGAATTAAGGTTTTTCATGCAACATCTTTTTAGACCTGACGATATTTCTGTCCCAGCCCTTCATCAAAACACAACACACAATGGTCCGTCTCAAGTCTCGATATCTGCTGTTTCAAATCGTGTATCCCACAGACACGCTCTCGTCCTCGGAGGACGCCAAGGCCCGGTTCCTGAAGATCCACAGAACGTCAGATGCATCGGTGTTCAACGCCCGCAATCTGACACAACTTTTCAGAGACGAAATGGAAGAGTTATTCGGTGATCTGGGCGCCGGATCGATCCAGACAACGCTCAATGTCAAGTACTTTTCACCGGTGACGTCAACGGGCATAGTGCGAGTTGGTCGGCAGTTTTTGCGCGAGTTTTGGGCGGCTTTGACACACATTACTGATATTGATAATACCCCCGTGGTGATCAATGTGGTTCATGTGAGTGCGACTATCAAGAAATGTGAGATTGCCGCCATTGAGCGCAATCAGGAGATTGTTCGGTACTTGCAAAAGGGAGGAATGCAGGTCAAGGAGGAGAAGTTGGAGATGTCAGATGAGGAGTAAGGGCGAGCCAGTTGTGGATAACACTGGCTGGGAGAGAAGTTCTTAGGGGGTTATGGGCGAGCTCTGAATGGAAAGGACGAGCTCTAGACGAGTTGTACCACCTCTGTTCAAGTCTGAAACAGTCTCCTGAGCTGTGAATGGACTACCAAGTACTAATATCGGTGGTTTGACATGTTGCCTTACTGTGAACCTCAATGAACGTGAACAGGAGCGACGGCGGTTCTAAGCTGCTTGGTGAAATGATGGCTTAGCAGAAAGAGCCATTTTGGACTATCCCTCATTGGTTTCTGGCCAATGGTGTGTGATTCGATTGTTATTCAGTGGTCTGTTCTGGGAAGTATCAAGCCACTGAGAATGGGTAGGAGCCATAAAGAGTGAAGACCTGTGTTAGATCTTTATAGCGACTTCCTGACAAGCCGGATGCTTCAAAAGCTGACAGACATGGCTTTCTGAGGATTGAAGAATAGGGTGAAGGTGGGAGAGGTCAAGCTGTCTCACCAGTTGGATACTCGAGGAGGATGCATAGAAGAATAGATTATTTATTGTACAGTACCAGGTACGGACTGGGCTGCTGGGGAGTGTACTATTTGAACTACTCTAAGACACACTATAGAAAACGACTACAACACAGAACCAGAATACTGCAAGCAATTGAACCTTTGAAATCAACTTTTCAGCCTTCCTCAGATGTTCAGATTCACACCACTGAAAGTGCCACACCAAGAGCCAGCACAAAAACAGAGCCAAGCCTTCATAGATTTAGCAAACTCTGTCTAATGAATGCTGCTCAGATCTCACTCGGGCAAAAAAGAGGTCCCACCGAGATTCGAACTCGGGACCTTAAGATTTGCAATCTCACGCGCTACCGCTGTGCCATAGGACCGAAATTATGCTTCGAAAATAGCGTTGGGTCAATTTATACGTGAAAACCATTTTTTGAAAATTTTTGGTCTCTAAACGGTCGAGGAGAGGTTCCAATAACATCTAACTTGTTACCATGTGCTGCTCCAGACCCAACTGATACACACGAAGTCTTTCATGCCTCCCACACCCCTTCTCGAATAGTTTATGGCACTTCTTAAAATCACTGTAATGCCTCGATTGGGGAATCTAATTGATGAGCGCCAAAATGACTGGAAAACATGGGGAGGCGATATCTGCTAGAGCTACCTGGTATATACTGCCAACTCCAATGTCTCTATATCTTCATCTTTCAGCAGCCAGACTCAGTGCGTCCTCTAGACCCCTTCACACGCTGTCTCATGGTCTCAAACTTCATGTATACGAGTCTCCAGGAGTTAGATGGACTCTGTGTTACAAACATGTGAGACTGTAGAGCGACTTGAGATATCTGCCTTACCTTTAGCTGTCCTATTGCTACACTGTAGTCCACAGAGAGAAACAGGATGAGGATAAGAGGCGGTTCAAGTCTCTGAGTACTCAGGGACATCCTCAAATTGGTCAAAAACCGCATCTGAGAGTCAGTCACTGATTATCACGTGACTTGTGCACTTTGAGTACCAACACTTCAGTTCTGGGTGACTGTGTGCTAAGGACCCACTTGTTAATTTTCATCCCTTCTCACACTTGTTCAGATTTAAAGTTCGGGATATAATCTCAGGGAGCCGTTTATAGAGTGATTCCAGAGATATCGTATATATCGTGATGCAGAGCTTCTATCAAAAATTCAATACCACCACTGTACTCGCAGCACCCGCATTACAGTACTAAAAGACCTTCATAATCTCTATACCTCCCCTCCTGGTGATTTTAGACGCCCTCTCTTTCTTCCCTATTCTAGGTTCCAAATCCGTTGTATACTTTTCTGACACCGTATACAGAGTGATCAACACATGACCTTATACACATCTACACACCTACACGACCAAACAGTCACAAGAGTTACAAACGAGCTATCGAGATACCAGGGGTTGCGATGCCAGGGGTTGCGATGCCAGGGGTTGCTGGGCCAACCAACTAGTGAGTCACTTGATGACCAGGCTGTCTCCAAGAAGGAGTCCAGGCAACTCTTGTCTTCTTTGGCTTGGGCACATGAGTGGGTGACACAAAGGGAGGAGGTGAATAATGGGGGAGCACAAAAGGGACCCGATCGCTCTTGTCGCCTCCATTGTTATTGCCGTTGCCGTTACCGTTATGTTTACCATTACCGTTACCATTGCCGTTACCGTTGATACCAGCTCCTTGGTTGTTGTTACCATCACTGTTACCGTTGTTATGGCCATCTCCATTACCGTTATCCACCCCGTTAAAGCCGCCAATGTTGTTGTTTCCGTTCTCATTGCCGTTATCGCTGCCGTCACCGTTTCCGTTGTAATCTCCGTTACTTCCTCCGGTGTTATCATTGCCGTTGTTCTTGCCATTGTTACTGCCGTCTCCATTACCGTTCTGGGCTCCGTTGCCAATGTCAGGAGTTGTAGGGAGAGAGGTGAAGTGGATGACAAGAGTTGTATGTGGGGGGTCCTGGACGAGTTTCCCAGCTTCGGTGAACCACGAACTGATCTGAGTGGTGAGAGAAGTCAATTTGGTCTGGGCGGTCTGGAGAGGTGCAGAGAGGTGTCTAGCGGAGGATAGGAGGTTGTTGAGGGTCTGCAGCTTGTCCATGAGGAGACTGACGTCGTTTACGAGACTGTTGGCAGAGTAGGATGGGTTGGTGCGTTTGAGAAGGGGTGAGTCTTCAACAGGGACATTATCAGAGACGTCCGAAGCATCCTTAGAAGCAGTGGAGGTCTCGTCAGATGTGTCAGAAGCACTAGATACGTCAGTGGATGAATCAGAGGCGTCATCAGAAGTCTCAGCAGAATCTTTGGAGGCATAATCAGCGGTATCAGAGGTGACTAGGGTCGCAGGGGTATTGTCAGAAGACTCAGGAACCGCATCAACTGGCTTGACAGGAGAATCAACAGACTCAGAGACATTGTTGGCAGACTCAGAGATATCACCAGAAGACTCAGGGGCTTTAGAAACCTCTTCAGAAGCGACGTCAGAAGCACTGAGTACCTCAGGATCGCTAGAGACATCAGAATCGTCATTGGAGACTGTTTCAAAAGCGTCAGTAACTTGAGAGACATTGCCAGACGTGTCTGAGACGTCGGCAGAAGACTCAGAGACATCCACGGCAACAGGAACTTCAGAGACATCAGCTTGAGCATCACTGGAGACTTCATCAGTGGCATCACCATCACCTGTGGACTCAACAGAGTCAGGAACAGGAGCTTGGACTTTGGCCTCTCCGTCCCCAAGAGAAAGGGCGACATCTGGAATCCTGCTTTCAACCGAAGACATTGTCTGTTGGAGGTCATCAACGGCATCTGCCAAGCCGGGGACCTCAGCAGCATTGTCGGCAATGTCAGACAGAACAGATTGAGTGTCTGAGAGGACGTTGCTTAGGCCAGTCAAGTCCTCAGAGGTGATGACGGCGGCACGAGGAGTAGGAGGGTTAGGGTGGTCGAAACAGGAGTCCTCGGTGCAGACAGCAGCGGCAACGACGGGTTCTCCAATCTCTTTCTGAGATTCTTGGCGAACAAGAACTCTAGGCGTTGGTAGAGAGTAATGGGCAGCTCCGAAAGAAGCTGATAGAGTGATAAAAAGGTGAGATAATTTCATAGTTGGTGGGTTATCGGGGAGATGAGCAGCTCGGAGTTTTTCAGACGGAGTTATATACTTTTCTGGGGTTGTCTAACCATGGTCTGAGGAACCACCAAATCAGATTCTCGACTCTGTAGATCGTGAGCTAGTGAGGTGGACACTATTGAAGTTCGGAGTTAACAAGACTGGACTGAGACTGGTCTAGGGTATGGTTTCTGGCGTTCAGACAACTACCAAGCTGATCTTGCTGTTTCATGACTTATCAAATACAGTGAGTACTCATAAGACTACTGTATACAAACTACAGTACCAAAGAGAGCCCTGTCAAGCCCCCTGGGACCCCAATCGGCTAGATTGGCTAGAACTGCATTCACAATGGGCGGTGATGAACTAGAGGTTGCGCTAGAACGAATAATGGAGCTATCGCGTTAGACCTAATTGGAAGGGCGGATATCGAACTGGACTCGCTGAGAACTGGCTGGAGTTGATCAAATGGTGAAAGCCTCATATTGATGAGGGGTTACCGAACTATACTACAGTGTTACTTTGCTGCGGCTTCAATAGCCCAGACCACGTTGCATCCCAACTCCTGGCAATAGTAATAAAAAGTGGACTGCTTGGTACCATTCGAATCAGCGAATAAAGACGAGTAGAATGATGTCATAAACTCCATCTTCGAGTACAGTGATCGTACAGTATATGCCTTCCGCCCCCTGACAAGGTGTGGAGTCGTGTTTACAAATGATTGTGTCCCTGGACAGCATTGTAACGGAATACTGACTGTACAATATCATATATCTCGTCAATGCGGTCAATTTGGTACCAGTCACGTGATCATAACTGCTGTACAAGATATTCTGAGATTCTGAGATTCGTTCGGACTCTTAGTTGAGTAATTTACTTGGAAATACTTAAGTGGAGAAGTCCTTTAGGGGTTCAAAATCAATGTTCCCGGACTCTGATAGAAATGAGAGAGATACCAAAGGGTAGCCAGCTGTCTACTTGCTAACAGATATGCAGTCAAATTATCACCTGTCTGACAATATCTGGAGATGTCTGTGTTCTTAGAACAGAACGTCAACTATAATATAGTTAGGTTTAGATGAGTAATATAGCGCCTGTAGGACGACCGTGAAATATCTCAGCATATTTGTATTATAAGAGGTCAATATTATTATACCATTTGAATCAGTTGAAAAAGGCAAGTAGATCGATATAATAACATCCACCTCCTCCAGTACAAATATTCGCAGATGTATTCGCTTTTTTCTTGGAAAGATGTTATAACATGCAGCAGTGTACCTCTCACCCTAGAGGCCATCAAACATGTTGGAAACTGACTAGATCTCATCTGGTCTCTTCCTACAAGTACCCCTTTCAACTCGATAGATTACTACATCATCTCGCCTGCTACAAATCGGAAATATGAAACCTCCCCGTGAGATAATCAATCTCATCTAGGTCAAAGGACTGAACGACGGAAAGAGGCCATTCTACCAAGTCATGGTACTCAGGTGGCAACTCGTCGATTATAGTGTACAGATCTTCCACAGCTCTATCTCTCCACCAGGGAAAAGAATGAAAAGAGTGGACATAGGCACACCAATAACAGATTATGACTAGAGCTAGAGGGTTTCGCTGTCTCTGGAGGTCTTGGAAGGAGTAAGGCCAGAAAATGGGCCAAGCGGTCATATGAGAGATACTTCCTCCGTCAACGTCCATATTGTAGAACTGAATGAGAGCATGGAGAGCTTTATGAAGCGCCATATGTTGATCTGGAGTTTCTGCCAGGTCCACAATGTTCCATAAATCTTCTTCTTGAGGCAGTAGCTGTCTTTTCTCAGGTTCATCGGGAACTGGAGGATATGGACGAGTATCTGTCTCGTTTGTCAGACTCGCTCCTGAGATGATTTCGTGGATTGATCTGATACTTCTAGATAGTCCTAGAAGATCTCCTTGACCTGAAACATAGGTGATTATAGGTACTAGAGGACCCATTGATAGAGCAGCCAGATAGACAAAAACACCACATAGGATCATATCTCCATATAGAGTGGTGTCTCCGGATTTCAAGTCTGTCATGTTTTTGTGGAACGACTGCAACAGAGCCGTGAATTGCTTCATTTGGAACTCCTGGAACTTCTCTGTGGGTTGGACGTAACCCGTGATCGATTGTTTGTCTTTAACGGGCTCTTCACTAGGATAAGGTTCATTGTTGACGAGATACTTGGCCTGGGCTCTTCTTTGAGCAAGATCCATTCCTGCCACTAACAAACAGGCCTTTCTGATGGTGGAATGACTGCTGATTTTGGAAGGAGTGGTCTTGAGCCAAATGTAGTCCTGAGGCTGATTCGACGACAAGATATCGGCCATAGAAAAGTGGTAGAAGAAGTTGAGTAGTTCTAGATCGGTCATATCAACTCCAATGATCTTAGCCATGGATGTTCGACGTAATCGAGGCTTTCGGGTTCTTCTCACGTGACCTGTATCGTCGGTAGGGTCGTCCTCAATGGCTCGTCGTTTCTGATGGAGGAAAGAGAACATTGTCAGGGGAGTAGAAAAGGCATGACGAGGAGAAAACGGATGTTGCTGAGAGATGAGAATGGTGGTTGGTGGGGTGACCCGAAAAGTCGTGGAGTGTAGGCGTGAACAAGTTGGTTGATAAATAGGACCTCTCCCACCACACTTATACGAGCATACGGCTGAGTTTACAGCCTCTCCACAAAACTCTCACAACTCTCAGAACTCAACAAAAAACCTACGGGCTACGTATCCCCATGTGACGTGAAACCTACTCCAGGTATCAGAGCTACAGAATTGGTGGTAGATCACTTGGGTCACCGGTAATACACTCAGTTGGAGTGATATGAGGTTTGGAGATGTTCAAGTAGCTGTAGCATGAGATTTAGTGAGAGGGAATGCTGTAATATGTATACCACACGACTCCCCTTGTCTTGCTGACTCGAATGGCATAGCTAAATCCACCTCTTGTGGTACTCAACTCGGAGTTCAGCGTAGTTTCCATTTTGTCACAGTCAAACCAGCCGAAACTCTCTGGGGGCTTTGAAACAAGCGAAGAGACAACAAAAGCCGTGTTTTAGACATGTGTAATCAAAAATGAAGGCTGACAATGTCTCTCTTTCTGTGTCGAGAGAACCCTGTGGCTTTTTTAGAGCTGTCTGTCCATATCGAGAGGACTTGGTAAAGAGCAGAAAGACCCACAAACTTCTCCGCTGTTTACCATATGCCCTTCCAGTCAAGAGGTGAAAAGCGATGGGGTTTAACTGATAGCAGGTTTGCTCACTTACACAGGAGCGTCATTGTTGAGGGTCACAGCCCTTTTGGGGAGAGCCAAAGCTTCCGGTTCTGCGGTCAAGGACACAAATGAAACGGGTAACAAAGCTGCTTCTAAATTATAGAGGAACTTGTAAGTACCAGACTAAATAAGGTTTGTTGGGACCAATAAGGGTTACTGTAGTAACCCAACTGCACAGGCCTCAAATCGACCCTTTAGACAGAGAAGCTCGTGATCCATTGTACAGAGTATGGTGCACAGTAGAACTTGTCTACACTAAGTTCATAAGATGAAATGTTTATCGCTTTTTGAATGTTGGAGTTTGAAAAAGGGGTCTAAGACTGAGCTTACGAGAAGGAAGGAGAGTGGAAGGAGGCGGCAAATGCTGCTTTTCCCCCATCCAATCAATGGTGATGATTTTGAACACATTATCTGTAGTCCTTTTGGGTACGATGAGAGCTGTACCATTACTTAGTTGATGACCAATATTATTACAGAGTTTTCTTTAACAACTCCGCTACAAACTTCGGCTAGCGTCTAACACTCGTAAAGTAACATTGCTGGGCAGCTTTTTAGTGCAATTTTAATAGCAAACTAAACATCTCCGTCTGAGCCGGAGATTGCGGCTCATCCGTGTAGCCGCTATCAGCCCTACCTGGTGATATAAACATTGACTAACGAGACAATAGGACAATAAGACAATAGAGACAAGCTTCTGTGCTCCCCGCGTAGTAGCTACAACATGACATTGGGTGTAGATAAGCAGCCGAGATTTTTTTACTCATGCTTCGTCAAGTAGCAATCCAGTGGCGTTATAGGGTGGTGTGGGAGCTTCTCCTTGTAACAACATGACTGGGCAAACTGAGTCTTCCTGGAAGTTATTGGCTCTGTGGTAGTGTCTAGTGCTAATGGCCAAACAGATCATTGTCGTCATACGGGCTGCTGAGGTATTCAGGGGGTGAGAAGCGATCTTAGAAGACAGGCTCCTTATAGAATATATATTGGGGCTGATGAGTGACGACAGGTCAGGTCACGAGGGAAGGGATATGCCACACTGTGAAGATCACTGGAACTGTGGTAATTGAGGCTTAACCCTAGCAGTATGAGATATACAGACCTTGCAGCTGTCCTGATATTTACCAAGAAGCTGGTGACTGCTTCGAGCTGGTGTAGAAGTGCTTGATGTGCATTTGGTAGACTGGTTAATGTGGCTGGCTGATCCTCATTGTCTAATCACCATGGATAAGACACAGTCAGTCGTACTGAGAAGTACAGAACAGAACATAACACTGGCTTTCATAGTTCTAGTTGGAATGGCTATAAACTGTACACTACAGCCAGACACAGAGGGATCACTATTTTTTGTAAAGAACTGCTCCCAATGCCCTTTAAGCGCGTGGCTCAGATGTGATAGTTCAGACATTACCCATTAATTGTCAACATCTGACATTCTAATGTGTTACTACAGAACAGAGTCCAAACTCCCAAGCCAATGTACTGTGGTTGTGACGAGTTCTGAGCACGTGCCATTCAGACGTCATTCCCGAGCTGTGTATCGTGAGTGGCGACCCTGCCATTATATAATGCCGACCGGTCTTTGTGTCGTTATCGTTGTTGTGTTGTTGCTGGATTATACAGTTAAGATGGTTGGAATCCGGGACAGTATTTAGTTTAGGTTCCTGCACTGGTTACAGAGGTTGTAGGGGCTCCTATTCACTGGTACAAAAGCCCAGAAGCGAAAAAATTACACATGCCGTGTCACTGAGTATTGGTGACTACTGGAAGCTCATCCAACGACTTCGGTCTTCCCTCCACCTAAGTTTTAAGGAGCTACAACAATCTGTGTGACAATCCCCACAATCAAAGTTTAGTACATGCCTTATCGCAACCTAATCGTTATGATAACCCACCGTCTTATTATAACAGAGCTATAGTGGAGTCGGGGGGGTCAGAAGTGGTACAGGGACTATACAGACGACTCTCAGAACGTAAGCTGCTTCTCAACAGCTTCTGAGCAACTGTGGAGCAGTAAATGTAATGAAACATCAAATACAATGTTACCTCGTTCATTAACAATGGGAGAGTTGTAATACAGAACGGGGAAACCTTCAAACAGTGCTTAAACCGCCTACAAAAATCTATGGCCCATTCGCTACGCTCATGGGCAAAAGATTACAGCACCCAGGATTCTCGTATGGTCTCCCACTACAATACTAACTGGGCTCTCTGGTGCTTGACTATGGCTGATCGGACGGGAAGCCGTATTTTCACCAGGATATGGCCGTAACCAACCTTGCGCCGACCCGGAATCGAACCGGGGGCCCATCGATGGCAACGATGGATTTTACCACTAAACCATCGGCGCTTTGGAGGTATTTTCACGTCTCGGGAATGCTTACTAATGGTTGAAAAAGTGCTTTTCAAACTTTATTTTAAAAGGAGAAATGGACGTCTCAGAGAAGGTGTAAAGGGGTTATAGCTATATGAAGCTCCTCTATACCGTTCCAGGTACTTAGGTTTCGCGTTGATTTTCTCCTCATGTCTTTATTGGCGTTTTTGGAGAGGTTGTTGTCCCCATGTGGTGTCGGTTTAGCTTGCATAAATCCATTGGAGCAAGGGAGATGTCAACTGTTTTGCTTTGAGACAAAGTCTCCAAGTCTTCTCAAATCCCACTCGTTTGACGCGAAATCAAAGATGAGAGAAAGAACCTGTACTTGTAACCCTGACCTGTCTCTGTCTTGTTATGAAGCTCAAGTATGTACTTCTACAAGTACCTTAGTCTCTGTTCGTTCTTGTAGGCAGTTGATGAAAGCCTGAACTCGAGTTCCTGAAGCCGAGGAGAAAGATGGAAACTGGCAGAGGATGGCGGTGCGGTGATTGCCTACTTGTACAATCGCTTCAGCACCATGTATCAGTTGTGACTGTCTAGGTAGGGTGTCACTGGTGCCGTCTCTCATAGTCGTATTTTTGGACTTTTATACGACGCTCCCGTGCTTGATCCCACCTCGTGAACTTCACTACAGCTTCAGAACTCTACAAGAACAATCATGGGTGGCCTAAAAACCTCTAAATTTGACGGGGAGGACTCATAGAGGTATGGAAGTATGAATGATATTAGTTATGAGCTGTCTCACCTCACCTAACATCACCTACACTGTCTAGAGCACCCAAACTCCACACTAGCGTCTAAATTCTGCTGTGGTGGTCGTAAAGACATTCTAACCACACAAGTAGATTTAGAGGACTCACATTAAAGTGTACTAGAGTGCTCCTCATTTCCCTCTATCTCCATTCAAGCTTGGAACAGACTATAGTTAAGAACTTAACAGTATAGCCCTGAGACCATCACCATTCTGACCATGTCTATAAACGTGCCCAAATCAGATCAATTGTCGAGTCACATGACCAGAGACCCCCCCTCAAATAAGTCAATCAGCTGGTCACGTGACTACACACACCAGCCCGATTCAGACCACGTGTGTTGTTAGTGTCATTCTAGCGCGTTGCCGTAGTTACTATGGATGCAGGGTGTTGGCTCCAAGTCGCTCCATTTTACCTATTTGAGCCGCATTCAGCCGCATTCGAAATAGAGTTTCGTAATCAGCGAGGAGGACGCCAGGTATATATTGTCAAGTAGAGGAGGTAATAGAGAAATAGCTGTACCATTGTGATCACCAAAACGTCAGTAGCCGGGTAGTTCTTTCAAAATGTCTCTACCACGTCTACAGCAGAAGTTATTGACACTCCTCAAACCCCTGCCAAAAACACGCCAACCTTATTTCACACCTTATCCCCGGACTTTCTCCTGCCCTCCTAAACAGCCAGCTCTACACTTTTCTACAACTTCTCTACCACCAACTCCACACCACCATGGCTCTGGGAAACGACATTGAGAGCGCCATTGCTCAGAACGAGGACCTTGGCGGTGATACCCCTACAGACAACACAGACAGTGTCAGCCAGGAGGCCACTGTTGATCTGGATCTGGATCTGGATATTGAAGACTCCGACAACGACTCTGACAACGATGACGACACTGGAGATGTTGCAACCACCACAAACACTCCCTATGTGTACGTTCCCAAGAACCGTAACTTTGGTGACGAGCATCCCATGCTGCAGGGAGATGACAAGTCGCCTTTTTTCCACCCTTACGCCACAGACGCCTGGGGAGCCGTGTACACTGCTCCGGTGTGTCTGGAAGAGCAGGGCGTGACTGGCGCTTCTGAGGCTGTGCGAAAAAAGCCCGAATGGTGGCGAAAACTCGACGACGAGACGATTGTGGCGAAATGGAAGACGGAGATGGTGGAACAGGGGGTCAGAGAGGAATGGGCTGATTACGTCATCAAGGAGCTCAAGGAGGTGTACCGGCCTATTGTCGAGAAGTTCGAGCACAAAGCAGGACCTATTTTGACTAG
The DNA here is from genome assembly GCA_900519055.1 of Yarrowia galli. Lineage (NCBI taxonomy): Eukaryota > Fungi > Ascomycota > Dipodascomycetes > Dipodascales > Yarrowia > Yarrowia galli. The sequence continues at coordinate 407,896 of ULGS01000002.1, forward strand.
AGAGATCATTCAGGGCGATGGACTGGTTTCTAACGACACAAAGAGCCAATTGAAGGAAGCTGTCAAAAAGCTTCTGGAAGATGAAGGAGAACCCGATTGGCATCCCGGATCCAACAACCAAGTTCTGGATCTTGTTCATCCTTCTCTGTTCCCCGTTGTTTACGAAAAGACACGTGTTCTCAAGTCTGGTGAGCCCGATCTCAAGTTTGAACTGGGCACCACAGAAGGTCTGTTCCCCTCTCTCGACAATTGCATCAAGGCTCCAGTCTACGACCATACCAAGGACATGAACAAGAACGATGTTGCCGATTTTGCCATTTCCAAAAAGTACCAGTGGATTCCTACCCCCTTTGAGATTGCGGAGGAAGATGGGAAAGTGTCTGCCAAATCTTACATCAACAACCTCCATCCCATCTGGCACAAAGATCTCTATCCTCTGATTGGCCAGATCTTCCAGGATTGTCTTCCTGCTCTTGAACATACCCTCAGTGCCTTTCTTTCTGGCCAACTAAGACGAATCGACCCCATGTCGCATTCAAACGGCTACTACTCGGATGAAGAGCCCAATTTCGAAGGCTCTGACGGCGAGTGGGACGATGAGCTATGGGAACAGTGGCATGAGGCTCGTGTACCTGCTGTTAACAACCCTCCTGAGGAAGTTGTGAAAATGTCCAAGACATTTGAGGCCAAGGGAAAGACTCTGAATGTGATTACTAAGCTTGCCAACATCCACCTCACTCCCGAGAACCCGTCTTATGCCGGAGGAACCTGGCATGTTGAGGGTACTATCAACGAGAACATTGTGGCCACAGTTCTTTATTACTACGACGTTGAGAACGTCACCGAGTCTCGTTTGGCCTTTAGAACTGCCATGTCCGACCCTGAATACGAACAGGGCGACGATCGAGGTGTTCGTCAAGTCTTTGGAATCGAAGATGAGCAGACTATGGTTCTGGAACTAGGTAGCGTCGAGGCCAAGGAGGATCGAGTGGTGGTGTTCCCCAACATTTACCAGCATCAGGTGCAGCCCTTTGAGCTGGCCGATAAGACCAAACCTGGCCACAGAAAGATTGTGTGCTTTTTTATTTGTGATCCTCATGATAAAAAGGTCCATACTACTGCTCGAGTGCCTCCCCAGAATTCTGCTTGGTGGGGCGAAAAGGTGCGGTCTATTGGCTTGCTTGATAAGTTGCCCGATGAGCTGTTCAACAAGGTGTTGGATGCCCATGACGATTATCCTTGGAGTCTTCAGGCCGCTAAAGAGGTGAGATTGGATCTGATGGAGGAGAGAGGTAAGGTTGTGGATGAGATGAACGCGGAGGATTTCGATGGACCGTTGTTTGGTCGGCAGTTTTCCCTGTGTGAGCATTAGCGGACGTGAGCGAAGCGAATGCCTAGCTAGAGACTACATTAGAGACTACATTAGAGACTCCGCATTAATATTGTGTATGAATTCATGAATGATTGGAAGACTCGCTTTGGAGACAACATGACGGTGCTGTAGTTGGTGAGGGAAAGACTACTGTAGCTGTCCTCTTGAGTCAAGACAGAAGCCTCAGAGTACTGAAGAACGACGTGTAACTCAACATCTATTACTTGAGGATTGATACATATTGCTACAGTAATACACTAATTCCTGGAGAGTGGGCACACCAAATGAGCCTCACGGTATGTATGAAAACCAGCTGACATTCAAGGATACTCTCTTATAGACTTGAAGGGTTGGTATCATCTCTGTTGACATCTAGACATCTCTGACCAGACCCTGTTTCCTCTGTTTCATGTTAACTGCCTCCAGACTCGTCAGTTTTCATTAGATTTAGACGAGGAGTTTACCATCGTCTTTACTGAGTGTTAACACGTCTATCTAAATAGTCTCTATAAGTGCCAGGAGCTTCTACTTCGTCTGTTGCTATACCCAGTTCAAGGGTGTCCAGAATTGTCCTTATGTGACACTCCCTAAACGGTCCCTGTAGATTATAGCACGGGGCAGAGTAGAATCAAGACACCCTTCAAACAGCTGACTGGGTGGACTTGGAGACAATCTGAAAGCAGTCTAGTAGAGTAACTTGGGTATGGTGAGTACGCTAGAGCTTTTAGTTTTCCTTTAGCTGCTCTGGAAGGTACTTTTGTGTGGTCTCCACGAAAAATAGTCCCTCGCTCCAGTTTTGGCTACAATAAGGTTTTGATCCGTAAAAAACTCCTGAGAGCCGTTTAGGGAGTGTGCTGATATGCTAGCCGTGCGGCTCGGAAATTATGCAGATACCAAACCTCCTTATTTGGGGTCGAAATTGGACGCAGAACAGCGAGATGGGTGCGAGTCCTGGAGACTAATGAGTGCACCCATCGAAATGCGACTCCTTTTCTGAGTAGTTTGATACTACTTTTGGTGGGTTTTAATTCTCAGCCTTAAGTACTCATTATTGCCACAGAGCCAAGGGTGACTGATGTCAATAGAGGTGAGAGAACTACGTACTGGTAGTGGGTTGAACTCTCTCGTATTTCATTATCGTTGCCTTTGCCACGTAGCTATACGGCTACCTCTCTCTACGCGATAATGGATACGCGATCAACGGTGGCAAATGAAACATCTACTAGCAGCCAACTTTAGTGGAGTGGAAGGGGTGTCTAGTCAATTGGTTGCATATCCGGTGCTTTTATGGTGTTGCTAGAGAGCACGTGATCTGACGAGCATGGCATTACTCTCCATTTCGTTCTCCGGCCTCTGTGACAATTTCTACAGGCCAAAAAAACTCACTCTTGTTCATCACCTCCACAGTTAGCTCAACTATATTTTGCAACCAACTCTGTGCTACGAGATATATAAGCCCATTAGATAGCCGTCTGATATTCCATTAACTACAATCAAATGCCCTACCCTTACTACGCCGTCGCCGTTGGAGAAAGTGTTGGTATTTTTACATCGTCTGCAGGAGCTACGGCTTCTGTGTCTGGAGTGTCTGGAGCCAGTATGATGGGATTCAAAACCCTGGGAAGTGCCATCTGGTGGCTGACTACTACTTCAGCTTCTGCTGCAGCCACTGTTGGATTGGGAGTTGTTGGAGTCGGTCTGATTGGGCTAGTTGCCATGACAGCCGAAGAACCTGAACCTGAACCTGAACCTGAACCGGTTAAATGTGCCTGGTGGCAGTTGTGGTGTGGACAGAGGAGGTAGAGTGAATGTGATTTGAGTGTGTTGAGTATAGTGTTGGTAAAACAGGAGTTATCGTAAATGCGATATAAGATAGTGGCCTTAGATCCAGCCGAACGGTAGGACCAGGCTTTTCCCTAGTTGATACGAGCCATGTTGGTAAAGTTGGAGCTTACCTGTCTCAGCCTTCGTTCAGTAGGGATAGGAAGCCGTATCCTACTCTGTGCAACATCGAGAAACAGAAATAACCAGAATGTGATATAAAAGGGTATATCTGATTTTATAGTGTATATCTGCTGAAAGTTGTTCCTAGCGAAAATCTTCAACAGCGGTGAAGATGTGAAGATCACTCGAAGTCTCTAAACTGTGCATGGTGCATGTATCTCGACTCTGACGAGTGTCTTCAAATTCACGACGAGCAGGGGCACAAGAAAAGTTGTATAGTTAAGTGGCAGTTAACTTGCTGAAATAGTAGACTGGAGCTTGGCTTGAGTTGATGGGAGTCTCATTGACGGAGTTCAACGGATCTAGTGTCTAGGACATGCACTGCGATATACAGTAGCTACCGTAGATGTAGCTTGTTGACCTGATGCCAAGTGAATTCTCAGGTTCACTCCGCTAATCTAGTGTGTTGTCGTATGTGCTACTGTACTGCTTATTTATGTCTTACGATACAGCTCCTTACAAGTACAATTTATTACCCTCCAAGTACAGCTCATTGCTCACCTGTATTCTAGTCTAGCCAGACATCAACCAAAAAGCCGATCCTCTTCAATAAGCTGTTGAATGAGTACTCGTCGATGTGCAACTGCTTTCTGGTACTCAATGTCTTCCTCCGCCTTTTCCCTCTCCTCAACCCTCCTCTTCTCCTCCTTCCTCTTGAACTCATTCAGATCATTCTCAAGATTGTCTGGAACGATGAATATGGTAGGGTAGTCTGGTGCTTCGACAATTCCCTCGGTAGAACTTCTACCTCCTCGTTCTGGTCCCAGATAAACACCAGCCAACGCCAAAACAGGCCTTGCCAATACCATCTCCCCTAAACTGAATCTTTGATAGGGAAACAAGAACGGGTCCACCAGAAACCACCCTATAACCATCGCCAGAACAAAGGCAACGGCAATTCGAATAAATGATGCAGTTCTGGCCATGGCGATGCTGAACAAAATAGGCTGGAAAAAAAGAACTGCCATCAGGGCCATATATAACTGGGCGCCCATCTCACCCTACGTAGCTCCATATACACCCTCCCCTGGGCTCGACACCCTACAACAGACACAAACACGGCCACCAATACGACACGCCCTTCATTCTCATCCAAAGCGGCAAGCATTTTTCGTGACAATGTAACATCGTGACTTTTAGTGTGTTCTGGACGCACTAAAGAACGCATACCGATATATACCCTTGCACTAAATACGGAGGTTAGGCTATTGAGATAAGTGTTGTGGCTGAACCTTATTCGCCACACAGGCGTGCACCGGCGTGCACCATTGCAGCTCAACTGATCACTCAACAAGTCCGATCGGTCATCTACCCCGCTCCCCGTCTTAACATATAATACTGATATTGCCTATATTGAATACATAACTTTTTTGTTTTTTTTTTACAGTCACGTGATCGGCAAAATCGGAATACGAAAATCGCCGTCCAAACAGGGGCCTTCAAGTAAACCACGCACCATCCTAGGAACAGTCACGTGATCGGCAAAATCGGGATACAGTAAATGCCGCCAAACAGGAGCCTTCAAGTCAACCACACACTACACCAACCCCCCGCCCCCACACATAATCTATAATTCATTCTATACATAATCAAATCTAAATGTGGCCCACCCAACTGGATGCGCTCACTTACCACCGACACCGGCAATCATGGTCAAACTCCACGCCAGACTCATACCGGGATCCAACCATTGAGGCTGCATGCCCTGGGTGAAAAACTTCCAGCTGGCATTAGGATCAAACAGAGCTCGATCCAGCTGAAGAATACCCTTCCAGCCAGAATCAACGCCATCCACAAACGTGGACACTCGCTGATCCCACTCCTGCCGTACAAACTCCTCATCTCGCATGTAGGACGAAATGGGAGTAGTGGGAAGCATATGGATACCAATGATAAACTCGGGATTGATGCCAAAATAAGTAGCGTGGTCAACCTTGTTCTCAAAAGTGATTCCGGGCACCTTGTTCTTGATGAACTGGGCGGGCTGGTTGGTGTTGTCGTCCTTCATGAACCAGTAGGTGTTCATCGATCGTCGCATCACAGCCAACATGAGATTGGCACGGGCCTCCATGGCCTGGTTGCCGCTCACCTGACCCCACAGCTTCATACCATAGGCGAAATGGTAGTCCTCAGAAGAAGACTCTTCGTCCTTACCATCGGCAGAAAGGAACAGACCCTTGGCCCAGGAGTGACCCATGTACCAGTCGAAAGAACGGGACACGGGGAAATGGGGATCGTCATGTGACGGGTTGGCAGCGTCTCGGAGCAGAGTATCGACCCACTCTCTGTTCTGGTTCAACCATTGACCATCACCAATCTCAGCATCAACCTTGGCAATAATAGCGGCAGCATGGATAAAGTAGGAGAAATGGAAATGGTGATCGTTGTAGTAAGTGTTTCCGAAATCAGCGTTGGGATCGTTGAATCCAGCAACAGAAATCACTCCCTTCCAGGTGGTATCGTAAACCAGAGGGTTCTGCTGCTTATTGGTGGAAAAGACGGAGAAAATCTGCTTGCATCGGTCCAAAAGAGCTCGGGCTCGATCCTTGTCGCCCACCACGTCGTTCAGAACAAGCAGAATGGTGGCAAACTTATCAACTCCCTTTCCAGAGAAGTACATCGAGTCGAGGTTGGCCTGACCGTTGATATCCTGGTCCATCTCCTTGTTGGCAGCGTCAGCAATGAGCTTGAGGACATTCTGGTCCTGCAGCTGGCTCTGCAGTTCCCGCTTGATAGGCTTGGGCAGGAATCCAATGTCTCGGGGAAGAGTCTGCTCGGCCATGGTGAACCGGTCAGTGTTGTAACCAATAGCAACACCCTTGGCACACGTGTCAAGACGACAGGGAGTCTCTCGTTGCTTGATCTCGTCGACCATCACGTGACTCTGGTGCTCCAGAGCGTACATGAGAGGGAAACCACTCTGGGATTGGCCCTCGGTGGGGAACTCGAGCGAGTAAATACCTCTGAGGCCGTCATTGTCAATGGTGGCAGAGACAGAGCCACCAACGGCGTACTTGCCAGCAGCGGCGTCAAGAGCCTGCTCGCTTCCGGGAGTCTCGGGAAGCACGGCAATCTGGATGATTGCATTCTGGGCAGCCGCGGTGGCTGCAAAGTGTTGGGGAGACGACTGCTGGAAGTTGAGAGCTCCGTCAGGTGCATTGACGTACATGATCCACACAACCTGGTTGTTGAGAGTCATTTTGTACTTTTGCATGTCATTTCGAACGTTCTGGACCCGTTCAATGTTGGCGAATCCAACCTGAGATCCAATGATGGGACCCACACCATTGTATTTGGCGGTGATCATTCCCATTCCTCGAACAAGGGGAGCAGTGAGTCCAGCGGGACCTCGGCCAATCTGAAGATCAACGCTCAGATGGTCCATGTTGTCCACGACCATTTCCATACCTTGAGCGAACTCATGGGCTCCCAGAACGAGAGACATGATTCCCACGGGGTTGAAATAGAACTGGGAGGGGTTCTGATCGGGATCGGGTCCGTAGACGAGCTGGGAGGCTCGAGTGTGAGAAATGGCCAGACCCTGGAAGTTGTCTGTCTTGGACCACCACACGGAGTAAGGGTAGACGTAGGCCGGAAGGTCTCGGTCTCCCAGAAGCATGTTGGCGTAGAACTTGTTGGTTTGTTGGGGACCTGGTTTGGCGACCGGGGGCTTGAGAGGGTGTTCTCGGCGTTCAAACTGGCCCATGGGGTCGCTAGTGGCGATAGGAACAAAGGGGTTTCCGTTGAACATTTTGGCGGGGGGTTTTGTTGGGGGTTTGTTGGTAGGAGGTGTGGGTTTCGATTTGGCGGGAGGATCACTGACGACAATCAATGGTCTTGTATGTGTGGCGACGTAGATGCTCGTGTTAGTTTTGGAAGCCTTTTTGACGGTGACCGTTTTAGTCGACTTGATGTTTGTGGCCTTGACAGTTACGGTCTTGGTGGACTTTGTAGCTTTCACGGTCACAGTGGTGGTACTCACAAAAGAAGTAGAGCTGACAGGAAGAGTGACAGGTGTACTGCTTTTTGGTGCATCGATTGGCGGGGAGGCGGAAACAGGAACCGATTGGGCTGCTGCTGAGAGAAGGGACTTAGTTGCACCGGCGGCGTGACTGAATCCGTGTAATGTACTTGTGACCCTGACTGTGTTGTAGAGGGTGGTTGTTGAGTCCGGAGAGGGGTTGTCGTTTGTGTCTCTGATTGAGTTGTTGACACGTGTCGAAGTGGTTGAGGTGGATGTCGAAGAAGTATCGATGCCAGTTGTACGAGTACTCGTCTCGTCTCGTCGTGTCTCGGTGTTAGAGTTGAAGGTAGGGTTGAGAGAGTTTGAGTAAGATGAGGGAGATAGGGGAGTAGATGAACTTGGGTTGGAGGGATCGGATTTTGATTTTGAAAACTGTTCTGGGCTCGCCAAAGCGTCAGGAGTCGAACTGTCATCTCCATTTTTCAATTGACTCAATACTTCTCCTGATCCATCTACCCCGGTTTTAGCCCCGTCCCAGAACAAGGTTGAAGAGCGTGATAGATGCACGCTCTCGATTCTAGACTCCATTGTCTCCATTGTTGCTGCACCTACACCTACACATGTAGATATCACTGCGAGAAGTGTCAGATAGTGGTAGAGCGGTTGTAGTGGTGTCATTGTGGGAGGTGGGGAGATTGTGTAACGAGTGTGTCTGTGTAATGAGGGTAACGAACGTGGTCTGTTAGGAGTGTCTTGAGGAGTGTCTTAAGGAGAGTCTTAGTAATGTCTGGTCTTTAACGAATGTCTTCGGTCAGTAGTCGATGTAAGTGGTGAGGTTTAGTATGAGGTTCATTTGTGGTTCATGGCTACTATATATATGGTCTCTTGAGGCTGAAACGTCTTTAGCTGTCATGGTATTGCTTTCTTTCAGAAAGACTAGCCTTGTGATCTTGTGACGACTTTGTGACAAGGTCAGAGAGAAGAGCTGGTTTGGATTAAGTAATATCAATGTCGTGGAGTTGACGTATCTATGAGGTTTGAACAAGCTGACGTAATTATATTGACCAGTCTATTTCAGGGTGTAGTGGATTGATCGACCTCAAATAGGACTGGACTTATTGTTCCTCATCAGCCTCAACCGTTTGGGGCTGTCAAAATAGCCGGATTTGGTTAAGCCTTTGGAACGGGGAGACCTACTTTGTCAGACTTCTAGAAAGAATATGGTTGGGGCTGAAGAAACTTACTTGAGGTTCAGCCCCAAAACGTCGTACCTCATAACGCGACGAAACTGGGGGTTGGGGGCTTGGTTCTGCACAGTCTACGTCTTTGTGGCAAGACCAACGTACTGAATACTGACAGGGGTCAAAATAAGCTGCATTTGGGCGTTGGGCCACATTTTCCGTGTTTTTTTGATTCTAGTGAATGACTAATCAGAACTCAGATACCAGCACCAACTGTTTTCTTCTCGCTGAAACGGGCAACCTGGCCGAGCGGTTAAGGCGAGAGATTAGAAATCTCTTGGGGTTTCCCCGCGTAGGTTCGAATCCTGCGGTTGTCGATATCTTTTTGCTTCCCGAAGGCCCAGGTCCTTTTCTCTCCTGTTACGACCCTTTCTCAAGATGAGGTTGGCTAAGGTCTGCTTGGTCGCATGTTGGGTGTTTTGATAAGTAACCTTAAATTCAGTCTTCCAATTCCATTAGTGATGTCATAATTGAGACGATGCTGACACGTTTTAAGTGCTCCAAATTAAGTCCAAACTGACTAGCTAAATATCTGCAGATTTGATATCCTGCGATACAGACGAATCTAATGGACCCTATTAAATTAAATTTTGGGTCACTTTATTTTTCACTGGTTTCGGTCACAGAATCGAGATTTGGTCACGACTTTGAATTCTGAGAAAATCTCAAAAATCTCAACTCAGAGGGTGACCCATGACATCAGAACTTTGAAGGAGGATATAGTCAATTAGGGGCAACAAATAGATTAGTGAATGGTACCATTGGAAAGGTTTCATTCCAAAGATTCTAATGGTGTTACTGGTATCACTTTGATACCAATTTCAAAGGATTAGTCAGCAGGTCTGAACGGACCAAAGTCTCTGTATGTGCCAGGCAAAATGGCCGAATTTGAGCTTTTCGGGGAAATAAAAGACACCATTTCAGCGGGAAAACTGGCTCACGTGATAGTACAGACCCCGACTAGGTCATCGGTGTGCTTCATTCGTTCCTGCGATCAATACTGCTGCTCACCTAGACGTTTCAATGTCTTTCTGTAAGCGTGCGGCTCGGAAATGATTACAGCAGGTGTACCTTAAGGAGTAGAGGTCCACGGAAGATATAATTTTTGACCATATTTTCAGATATGCTAGTCAGATTCTGTTGCAATAGTTACCATTTGAGAGAGCAGCTTCTTGCGGTCAGTCTGGTATTACCCACGTCTCGATCTGATCATGTCTGGATAAGCAAAATACACTTCTCTGTATCACATTGTATAAAGGAGCTGGCCCTTCGAAAGTCTGGGTATCACGCGATGCTGACAACCTGCATATCCTTTCAGAAAATCGACCCAATCCAAGCCCTAAATTCCATTTTGGAGTGATGCTAAAACACCACCCTTTCTCGTGCGGCTTGTAAATGCAATGAGTCCACACCTTAACCAATTGAGGCACATAAAATTATTACTCAAGTAAGTCGTCAACTACCAAAGCAATATGTCAACTAACCCTAACTATTGACTGTAAAAGCATATAAAGCGGAGGAGGAGGTAAACTTGGACTGTGAAGCGAGACCTGGAAGAACTTGGAATGTTACAGTACGAGTATGTATATGACGGATCTTTTGACGGATCTTTTTGGGCATGTTAGCTGGATGCTAATGTGCTGGCTATTATTCATGCACGCTCTTTACGGCCAGAGCACAAAGAACCACAACAGTGACATCTGTGCTTCAACTAATCACAGTACTCGTAGTGCAGTGCACTGAAGTGGAATACCATTTCAACTCAAGGTGGATTAGCGAACTACCGGAACATGTTCTCTTGCCATTTGATACCCTGTAGTATGTATACTTGGTGCTTCAGGGAGCTCTCTGATACGCCCAGGCCTTTGATTGGACATATCTCGGGATATCATCTTTCCTATGTTAGCTACTGAGAATCGGATGTCACGTTCCTGCCATCTTATCTCTATAGCTCGATCTAGATGTGTTTCCAAATTGAGACAGACCGATCGGGAACACAGCTACTTGTAGCTGCTAACAATAGTCAGTGTAACCGTTGCAATCGTGTCGTTGTCGTGTGTTAGTGGAACAGCTCCATCGGTACAGTCCAGAGCCAGGTCCGCACAAGTGCAGTACATGCCCTCCCAGAGCACACCCTGGGGATGGATGGAACAATTAAGTATCCGAGTGTACTGCGGAGCTTGCAGTTAGGTGAAGACAGCAGTGTGTTCCTATGTGGTGTCTTTAACCTGTGAAATGGTGCCTCCCTCGATGTTCGTTGTTCCTACAACCACTGCCATCGTAAAACGCTCAAAGAAGCCAATCTCTTCAATGTCGTACTCATAGACACATGACCAAAGTGTTCAATTCTCGTCATTCCAATGTGACAGTTGCTTCCAAGCCACAGATGTAGTTCTGATGTGCTATGCTTGGTTGTGCTGCTGTTTGAAATCCTCATGGACACATTAGCTACAACCCCTCTAGTTGATGGTGATGTTACATCAGCCGAAGAAAATCGTCTGCATTGGATGGTGTTATTCCCGAAAGGTGAAAGAGACAAGAAAACCGGAATGACACTGCTACATTCCATCAAAACGTCTCCACCACATTCAATTTGTCCCCAACCTCAGCTTAAGTCGTACTCGTACCTCAAATAGTTGCAATTGCCCAAAAGGGACCTATACACAAAGACTAGCTAGCTAGTACCTAGTTAACGACCGTTTTCATACAGTAGTCAGGTTTCCCGCATTTTAAATGCTCCCCTCAAACGCAGCCTCTCATCAGCTGCCTTTTTCAAAAAATCCCAATTTTTTTTTCTGCATAATACATTCATTAATTATAACTTCACTTGGGAAGAATAACCTTTGGGATGAATGTACAATACAATCACCAATAGCTACAGTTCTTAACTAAGGGCAGCACAACTCTTAACCCAGCCAAACACACTCTACTGGGGGTCAACGTAAGGAACAGTTTGAACGGGTTCAGTACCTCAAAACTGAATGGATATGAAAATGTGGAGAACATGGCCAAGAGCAGCTAGAAACGTAGACTTCTGCCATGTCACCCTCTACCCCAGGGCTACAATAACATTAGTATGCCCACAACAACCTAGCCCATGATTTCGTTCCATTGTACCTGTGTACGGCTGAGAAATGTAAAATGGACGTTGCAACGTGATTCCAATTCGAGACTGTTTGTTGTCTGAGAAATGTCTTCAGTGTAAGAAAAATGGCCACGTGTGGTACATAAAGCAGTTTGCGGTACTCACAACAAGACTGCAATTACAGACACACGTCACTCTTCCTACCTCCGTGTCAATATGAAACTGTCTCTACTTGTTTCCTTGACACTCAGCGTCTCATCTGTTTTCGCAGATGTCACTCCTGATCAGGCCTTGCGTGACTCACTCAGAACTGTGAGAATCTCTCGCGAAGATGGAAGAGCGCAGCTCAACATCTTAACCGCTGCTGCCCGGGCGCTTGCTATCGAGAGAGGCCTCACCTTCGTTCCTGGTATCAACAATGACGAAATGATCGATTGGGCCTATAACATGGGTAACGAGCTTCTCGTTAAAGATCTTGACAACGAGCAAGCATTTGCCAACGAAGCCTACCGCATTTTTTGTGAACCACAGTCGTGGTGGGAGGTCCTGGGACACTCTGCCAATGAACGAGATGTCTTCTCTTACCGATTTGTCCTCGATTACTACTACGCACTGCCCCACGACCTCAAAGACTACAACGATGCAATCACCATCGCCTACAGATTCTACGCAGTTCAGCAAGCTGCTCGCGCGAAAGAGACGGCTGAAGATGTGACCATGATTATCGATTATCCCCCTGAGGGAGAGTGCATCCCGCTCGCCCTGATCACCGCCACCTCCGTCGTTCCAGGACCTAGTGCAGGAACCACCACCATTGCCAACCCTGACGGAGGCTACCATGTGCAGATCACCAGCGAACCTATCTCCACTACCGCGGTCCCAGGCACTGTTGCAGGTACCGAATACCTGACTGACGATGACGGCAACTTCATTGAACGCGCCACCAAAGTCCCTGTGTCAACCAACTTCCTTCCCGGCTCCGTTGCGGGCACCGAGACTCTGACCAATGCTGATGGTGATTACTATGAACAGGTTACGAAAACCCCTGTCTCGACCAACATTGTTCCCGGCTCTATTGTAGGCACTGAGACGCTGTCCAATGACGATGGAGAGTTTTATGAGCAGGTGACCAAGATCCCTGTCTCTACCAACGTCGTTCCTGGCCAAGTCGCAGGCACAGAGATCCTGACCAACACTGACGGTGACCTGTATGAGCAGGTGACCAACACTCCTACTGCCACTACTGCGGTCCCTGGAGCGATTCCAGGTACCGAGTACATTAGTGACGCTGATGGCAACTTCATTGAGCGAGTCACCAAACTCCCTGTCTCATCTGATGTCATTCCTGGCCCAGTTGCAGGCACAGAGACTCTGACCAATGATGAAGGCGAGTTCTATGAGCGCATCACTAAGGTTGTTGTCTCATCCAACACCGTGCCTGGTTCAGTTGCTGGCACCGAGACTCTATCCGATTCGAACGGAGACTTTTACGAGCAGGTGACCAAGGTTCCGGTCTCAACCACTGCTGTCCCTGGCCCAGTTGCAGGTACCGAGACCCTGGTTGGCACTGATGGCAACTTCTATAAGCAGATCACGAAAGTGCCTGTCTCTACCACTGCTGTCCCTGGATCAGCTGCAGGCACCGAGACCCTCATTGACACCAACGGCGACTTCTATGAGCGGATCACGAAACTCCCTGTCTCAACCAACGTCGTTCCTGGCGCAGTCCCAGGCACCGAGACCCTTACCAACGCCGAGGGAGACTTCTTCGAGCAGGTGACTCAAGTCCCCGTGTCTACCAACGTTGTACCTGGCACGCTTCCGGGTACCGAGATCCTGATCAACTCAGATGGCAACGCCTATGAGCAAGTCACCAAGGTCCCCGTCTCCACCAACGTGGTCCCTGGCTCTGTTCCAGGCACTGAGGTTCTGACCAACGCTGATGGAGAGTTCTATGAGCAAGTCACCACAGTGTTATCCTCTGTTGGCGCAAGCGTCCCTGTCTCTTCCTCGGCCAATGCTTCTTCGTCGACATTTCCCTCCTCCGCCGGAACCACCACCTCGCATGTCATTGCTTCCACAAACATTGTTGCTGGGCCCAAGGAAGGCACTGAGACACTTGTTGACGATGGTGGTAACTATTTTGAGCAAGTGACTCAAACTCCGGTTACAACAAAAACGGTCACGGGTCCCAGCTCTGGAACAGAGACGCTGAGGGACTCCAACGGTGAGTTCTTTGAGCAAGTTACCAGCGTGAAAGTTTCCGAGTCAGCCGCCCCTGGCAGCATCGTGTCCACCAACGTCGTTCCTGGGTCCATTGCTGGCACTGAGACGCTCACAAACTCCGACGACCAGCTCTATGAGCAGGTGACCAGCAGCCCCGTCTTCACCAAGACTGTCACTGGTCCCGTTGCAGGCTCAGAGTATCTTGTTGATACCAACGGTGACTTCTATGAGCAGGTGACGTCTGCTGATGCCAATGTTGGAGGTAAAGCGCCCCCTAAACCATCTGTTACAGTCACACGAACTGTTACTGCTGGCGGCACCAGCGGTGGTTCAAATGGCGGCAGTCCTCGACCTGATTCTAACGGGCTGGCCGGTTTTGGAGGCACCGTCACTGTTTATGTCACCGTTCTTCCCCCTGGACCCGGCGGCTCCAACCGTTCTGGTGGTGGCTCGCAATCGGGCGGATCTGGTGGATCAAGTGGATCAAGTGGTTCAGGTGGAGCAAGTGGCTCAGCCGGCTCAGGCGGTTCAGGTGGATCAGGTGCAAAGTCTCCGGGCTCCGACGCTGGATCTCGTGGTGGTGTTGTCGGCTCCGCCGGGTCTCCCGCTTCTGCTGGTTCCGTTGACCATCCTTCCTCCCCCAACCAAGCTGGTCTTGGGGCTTCCCGGCCCGAGTCCCCTCAGAACCCAGGGGACAGAACACCCGAGCAAGCCAACGACGCCGTCAAGCTGGCGGTTGGGCTCGTCTCTGCACTCCCATTGGTCCTCGTGTTTCTGTAATCTTTGTTAGTAACTCTCAATTAAATGTGTGTTTAAAGCACTTGTAGCTTCCTCGCAACGCCCATACCTGAAGCACCAGAAACTCACCAAGTAACGTGTGATCCACATGGAGACGAATCGCTGTAAAAGTAGTCGACTGTTACCAGGCTCAAGTTGAAGAGAACACGTCATCAGAATCTCTTTGGCGAATTGGCCGACGCACTGATCATCTGAGGCGACATCTGAATCTCTGTTGTATTGGCCGCTGCTGTAGGATTGTTATCTCTCTCGCCGTGGCTCTCGGTGCTGTCGCTACCACTGCTTGTCGTTCGTCATTGTGTTTCGGTTGTGTTGTCCAGAAGCAGTTGTAGTGTGGTGGAGAACGAGTCTGGACACAAACATAAACCCCACATATGAATTAAGGTTTGGGTGTGCATACACTTAAGCAAATAGATCTTAGGATAGTCTGACCTATACAAGTATTCGTGTATTGTACACAACCATACGCAATTATTCATTCTATTTTTACATCTCGTGTGCAAGTCCACAGTACGGCAGACTCAATAAATTAATTAACCCGCAACGGGAGATTTGCAGGTGAAAGAAGAGGTGTTTCCTCCGGGGGCATCAAAGGCCTGGACCAGGTTGTAAATGGAAGCATAGGCTCCCAGAATAGCTGTGGCCAGAGACATGAGGAAGATGACAATGTTGAAAAGCATCCACCAGGGTCGTCCAGACAACCCTCGCTTCCATCGGCTCCAGTTCTTCCACGAGTCGATTCGGGTGACGGTGTTTGTGGAAGGGTCAAAGTGGTCTTCCTTGGAGGCCTCTTCTTGCATGGTCAGACCAGCATAAAGAAAGGGAGGCAGGGTGTAGGAGAACTGCAAGATACAGATGGCTCCTACAAGAGAGACCAGAGAAGAGAACTGGGGGATAGCCGAGGCAATAACAAAGGCAACGGCCCAGTAGACAAACACTGCCAGAGTCCACAGAACTCGTCCTCCAGCAGAATCGGTAATGTTGGGCAGTCTGAGAACTCGCTGGAAGACTGTTCGATAAACAACCTTGACACCAACGTTACCATACAGAGCAGCGGCAATAAGAGCAGAGACAACTCCAATCATGTTGAGAGCATCCTGCCAGTTCTTCTCGTATCGAGTTTCACTGGGAACTCCCTGGTTGGCAGGGTTCATGACAAACTGGCCCTGGTAGGCGTAGACAAAGACTCCAAAGAGCATGTAACAGCAGTAGATGACGGTCTGGGCGGTGAGCATACCCTTGATGAAGTCTCTGGGTCGTCGCATCTCGGCACAGAACTCAACAAACATCATGGCTCCTCCGTACGAGTACACAATGTTCATGAGACCCTGTAGCTGAGTCTGGAAGGGGATATCTGTGGCGACAGCAGAGGTCTTCTTAGGAGGCAAGGGGGAACCGTAGACGAGCTCGTTTCCTCGAACGTTGATACCGTACTGTCGTGCCAGACCCATAGTAGCGAAACAAATGGCCAGGTTCATCCAGATGGCAAAGTTGGCGAGGAAACCAAAGTTCTTGAGCGATCTGATCTGACCAACAAGCATACCTGCTCCCATGAAGATGATACAGAGGGCAGCAAAACAGACATGGGACTTACCGTCCTTGGAATGGTTAGCAGCAACCTGAGAAAGAGCCTGTCCGTTTGAAAGGACGAGAACTCCAACGTTACACCAAAGCTGGATAGACTGCAGCAGATCAACAGCCAGTCGGAAAACGGGTCCGTAGATTCGAGTGGCCATGTCTCCATAAGTTCTCATGGGGTATTGAGGACTGTCCATCTTCATGTACATCTTGAAGATGAGCCAGCCAGTGTAAGCGGCAGTAGCAGCGAGAACAGTGAAGAGAAAGATACCGGGGAAGTATCCCAGGGTGGAGATGGAGTAGGGAGCACCAGTAGGACCCATGATATCGGTGGTAATCAGGTAAAAGACAGACATCCAAGAAGCAGTCTTCAGAGCCTTGTTGGCCACATCCATATCTTCCTTAGCTCCAGGAATACCGTCCAGCATTCCCTCTTCTCCCTTGTTGTGGTTATGAGAATGGTCTCCTCGGTAATCGTCGGGGTAATCCTTCTTTTCAAGAGCACCTTCTACCGAAGCCTCTTCAGACGCGATTACGGGCTCGGCAACAACAACTTCAGGCTCCTTCTTCTTGTTGAAGAACCGGGCGAATCCCGGGATCAGCGTGATCTGGTCCGGTGGCAGCTGGTCTTCTTTCCGTCGCTGAATAGCCGCGTAGTAGTAGTACGCTTCTCTGGGAGCATGGTAGTTGAGCTGGTCCGAGTCGGCCTCTTCAATGATCATGATCGGCTCATTGGCAGCGTCCAAATGAGGGTGGTGGTGGTGTTCATGGTGGTGGTGTTCGTGTCCTTCATCGTAAGCAGGAGCAGGATCAGATCCATCCGCCGCTTCAGGCTTCTCCTTCTTGAATCGAGAAAAGACGCCCATGGTGTGAGAGAGAATTGAAAAGATGTCAAAAGACAAGCCTGGAGAGAGTCAGCTGGATAAATATACTACCTCCTCCCCTCTCCAACTCGCTTACTCACCGCTTCCACACTCTCCGTCGCGCAAACCATAAAAGTGCCGTTCATATCAGACTTCGCGTCGAGGTCCTTGTTCACCGCATCTGCCCTGCAGTACCAAGACCAAACTGCACGCCCGGTACAAAGTGAAAATGCCTCGATCGCGCCAAATGACCAGGGTGGCTGTTTGTGTCTGTCACTGTAGCTGTTGCTCTCGAACTGAGGTCGTCATAAGTGCTTGGTCACCATCAATCCCCCCACCCCGCCTCTTATCTAAAGATCGACTGTCACAGTTACGATTACGGTTGTTGTGTGTTGTTCTTGTTTGCACTTTGCCTTTGCACATTTTCCCTTTTCATAAAGGTTCACTTGTCGACGCATGGACCGACTTGGCGGGAGAAAGTTTGGCACGTTGATATCCGGAATATTTGGGAGGTGACAAGGTGGTTTTTTGACATCATTCGAATCGCCCGAGTTCAAAGATTCACCTGGTGGCATCAGTTTTCCCCTACCACCTCTCAATCACCTACTAAACCCTCCCCCCATACGTTAAGCTCCGCCACTGCCGTGTGGTTCATGAAACTATGAAATGTTTTACCTTGCCTTCGTGGGTTCCAAGAGAGGCAAACAGTATGAAGATGGTAAGAGGTGATAAGAGATGGCCAATCAGAATTCAGGCGTCACGTGACTCTCGGAGATGGTACCCTCTAAAACCGTACCTACAGAAGAGGGAGTAAGTACGAGTTA
Source organism: Yarrowia galli (assembly GCA_900519055.1). Taxonomy (NCBI): domain Eukaryota; kingdom Fungi; phylum Ascomycota; class Dipodascomycetes; order Dipodascales; genus Yarrowia; species Yarrowia galli. The sequence goes on from ULGS01000002.1 coordinate 425,851, forward strand.
TACCAGTTGTGGAGTGGACTGTGTTCCGCTCCCCTCTTCGGCTATCGTTCAAAATGCTAAGTCCAACTAAGCCTGGGTGCCGTATGGGGTTGCAAGTGATTTTCGGGGTCCGTTGTCTCAAGCCACAGGACAAAAAGGGGACCTTAAAAAGTGACACCTTTGACCCGGCTAAAAGAGCAGGGGAGGTGGTCCTGGACCTATACCCTTGGAAGACATACTACCACAGTCAATGTCAAGGCTACAGAGCGTGTGGAACGTATAGAAGACAACCAGAGCACTCCCCCTTCTTGGCAAACGCATTGCAGTGCCTTACATTAAACGGCAGTGCAGCGCAAGACGCATCCGCGGAACGGCAGCAGGTTCGGAGAAAAACTTGCGTCTTGTCGGAGTCACTGAAAAAAAGCACACTAGTGACGTGAAAAAGATCCCGACTAATGAGGGACTAAATATTCGGTTCCTTGTTTGCGGGGAAGTGATTATGACGGTGTTTTATGAGTTCAACTGGCCTTTTGGAATACCACCTAGAACGCCACCAATGACGTCACTTGCAGACAACCAATCTCTTTCCACCACCGCTTTTCAAAATTGAGCCGCTTCTCTTCGGCAGTCGAATTTTCTGTCCATCTTTATTCCCCATCAGGCTAGTCGCGTGACTGAGATATTTAACACCACCCACCTCTCCTTCTGTAATTAGTCCTTGTTTCAACGTCTATTTGAGTGTCCGTCTCGGAAGTGAGTTTGGAGTGCCGTGTAACTCGACTCATATTGATCCGATTGGCTTGCAAAGACCTCCACTACAATCCTCATAATCCAGCCATTACAATGGTACCATTTTCTCCCCATACATCCCACTAATGCCACGACTAGCTGCGTAGATTGCTACCAGGCCACTGCCAAAGTTTCGCCAGAAACTAGCCCAAAGCTTGAGCGCCTCACCATGGGCTTATTCCAGCGCCTACCGGCCGTTCCTGGAAGTCCCAATTTCCAGTTGCCGTCAGCTGCTGCCTGAGCGACTCGTATTCTGAAGCCACCTGGTTATCGGTATCAAGCCATAGATAGCGATTTAACTGTTAGCATGAGTATACGAGTATACCAGGCGTATAGGGGAATTGTAGTAAAGAGGGCTACAGGGTGGTGCCGTGTGCTACAGGTTGAACATGTGCTTCAAGACTGGAGATGGCCTAAAAGACTAGTTAATTCGTCCAAAACTGTGCCAAATACTGGCAGAAGGCATTATTAATATAAGTAATCGGTCTGAGATATACCGGAGAGCTGAGAATGGGTCTTATACCTCCTTTTCGTACGGTAAGTCCATACTTCTCGTCTAGTTGATTTATAGTTGGGGGGTTACTTCCTTGAAGCAACAGTTGTTACTTTTAGTTGACAGTTTGTTAGGCTTTGCATTCTACTTGAAGTATCACTCGCTGCCTCCAAGCCCAACTCCTTCCTGCTGCATCAGCCGCTTGTCGTTAATCGTGTTAAAAACTCCCAACCCCGTTTCGAACTGCCCCGCCTACAGCATTAGGTTCGATTCCGCAGTGGGACGAAATCTTTTCGGGCCGAGGTGACAAGGGGCTAGAAAGGATTTTCAAGACAGCTCCTAGTCTCTGCATCATCGACACCTGAATAGGCGGAAAGCACTGGCCCTTGATTAGCTGTTGCTTCCGTAGTTTAGGGCGTTGAAAACGACAAAAACCACGGCATTTCGCAAAAGTCTGCATCCCGATCAACTAGACTTCAACTAACTGCGATCAACCTAACAAACAGTCAACTACGATCAAAAAGACATGTCTTCAACTCCCTACGCACAACTCGGACGGCCGAGCGTAGGTCTAGACTTGTCTACCACCCAGAACATTGATTTTCTGCTCAAAGCACAGCTTCCTGCTGTTTTTGCCAAGGTTCTGAAAAAGGAGATCACGTCTGACACAAATCTCATTATCGAGAAACGTCACTTTGAAGCGCTCAGACAACAACTATGGTTGATGTGTCTGTCTCTAAATGCTTCTGTACCCATCTCGGAAAAACACTTTCATGCCTGGATGAGTGTGTGCTTTGACAATCTACGTCTGGCCCGCAAAACAGTTCTCAACATGACGGTTGAGAAAGACACTAAAAGACACCGAAACCTGGAGGAGCTCAAACAAAGTATTGGTAGGTGCTTTCACAGAGATCTATGGATAGACTGGAACTCTGGAACCCGAGATTGTGGTCTTCTCAAGGCTAGTTGTAAAAACATGCTTGAGGTATGTTCTGTGTTCCCCTTATTGGAGAAATTCAGATCAGACGCCTCTCATGAACAAATTACCCGTGTAATCAGGTACTTTGGAGCCCAATATTTGCCTGGATTAAACATGGCCAACTACTGGGATAACTGGACGTCTATTCAACAACTTTTGGAGTACATTGAAGAAGCTCCTGGAGCTCTTTACTCTATGGACGCTCATGAACAGACTCTTGCTCTTTGTCCTACCCAGGCCGAAGTGTTTGCTTTTGACGCCATTCTGGACTGTCTATCGCCTACTCAAAGAAAAGACTGGGGCTACATTAATGTCAAGACTCACCCAAATATCCCCAAAGACAAAAACCTGTCTATTCTTCTAAAACAAGTGGCTGATCTGAACGGTTCGACCAACGACAATACTGCTAGAGCAGTTCAAATCTGTTTTGGCCAGACGGATATGTCCTACGATCCCTCTGAAGGAGCCGACAACTCCGAGTTTTACACCTGGGTCGAACAACTTCACAGTCTCAGAAACTGCCAGTGGTTCCTCGATTCCAAAGACAACTACTGGACGAGATTTAACGGGCAAATGGCTCGCAATTTTAGAAACGTGGTTGTCATGGACGCCTATCTCTATGGAAAACCAGTTATAGACAAACATTCGGCTTTGGCGTTTCTGCAGGCGGCTTATAAATGGCGGAAGCAGCAACAACCGACAAGACCAGCCCCCTCCTCAACTGGACCTCGTCTAACTACTTTAGAACTGGTTGCTTTGCTCGAAAAAACTGTGGATGAAATGGACGCCAAAGAATGCACCAAACAGGGGGTTATCAAGACAGTTCTTATCAACGAGCTTGCCAAACAGGGCTTCTGTACCGTTTGTGGCTACTTGGGCCACTTTCATCCGAATCCACGATCAAAATACTACATTCACTCTGAGGCTGATTGTCCTGTTAGGCTAAAGATGGCAGTAGAAGACAACGGAACCATTTCCGGCGACAACTTCCGCACGGGTAATGGTTTGTTTTATTTCCTGCGACATTTCGGTGCAATGAGCAGTACCAAGCGGTCTCTGGAGGATTCAAAGGTTCCTGAGACTCAAAAGAAGCCAAGGAAGAGGTAAAATAAAGAGTACCCAGTCAACTAATCCAGACATACTCCTAAGTAATCTCTTAACTATTTTTCACACCTCTGACTCGTCACTACTCCCACATCTTCCGGAATAGTTGATAGACCACCACGACCACCCTAAGTAAGTGGTGAAGTACCCCTTACGTCGTCTTCTGGGCAATGTTTACTTCAGGTTATAATTATGGATTAAGCGACAGACAGCACATTAATGGCCTCATCTATGGACATCTCCAGACGCCCTCTAATCACCCTATCATACATAGATAATGCATCCAAGACTACCCGCTCACACACGCTGCACAATAATTATTCACTAAAGTGACCTCTGTCCATCTACCCCATAAAAACCCTCAATCCTTCACCAAGACTCATGGTGATATGTGTCTTGAACAGAACAGGTAATCCCTTCTCGTCTCGCCATTCAATCTCGTCAAACTCCTGAAACAAGCGAACAATCACATACGCAGCTTCAGTCAGAGCGTACTGTTGTCCGAGACAGATTCGAGGACCGCCATTGAAGGGCAAATAGTCCCATCCTTTAGGACATTCGGGTTCTCCCCATCGTTCAGGACGGAAATCGGAGGCATCAGAACCCCAAACGTTCTGGTTGTGGTGCATGAACAGCACAGAATAGGTGACAATCTGGTTCTTGGCCACAAAGATGGGCTCATCGTGGTTCTTACCACCTCCAGTAGGTAAAGTCGTGTCCTTGTTGGCTTGTCTCATGTTAATGGGAACAGGAGGACAGAGTCGAAGAGCCTCATTGGTGACATAACGAAGATAGACACACCGTTTGAGAGTCTCAAAGGTGATAGATTCCGTGGTAGTGCCGAAATCAGCCAGAATCTCTTTTCTTAGTTTCGCCAACTTGTCAGGATTGGCTACCAGAGCCAGAAACACGAAAGACAAGAGAGATGCGGTGGTATCTCGTCCAGCAATGAGAATGTTGATGAGCTGGTCTCGAATAGTGGCTGGATCACGTGTACATAGAGCCAGCTCGTATAGAAACGTGTACTTGTCCGCACTTTTCAGTGTCAGCTCTTCGGGAGTCATTTTCAATGCCTGGTTGACAAAATGATTGGAAAAGGCATGAACCGTGTCCACGGCTGAATGGAACTTGTGTCGGAAGAACACGTCGCCCCAAATCCAGTAGAATCGCTGCAGCTTTGAGCGCATAGCAGAAAACTCGAGAGCAGTGGTGAGAGCAGCAGGGTAAGCCTTTCTGATGTCCTCTGAGACGGACACTGAGTCATGAGAGTCACGAGATGTGGTGCGTGGGGATGAGAAGTCATCAGCCAGCTTCTCACGGTCACGTGACTTGAGAGTGTGTTTTTCTGTGGAAGGCATCACGTGGGCCTGTTGTCTGAATTCCATGTCCACCTCTTTCAGACAGTCACCCAAAGAGTCCACAGATTCGCCGTACAACAAATCGGTTGCTGTATCCATGGTCAACATGAAGAACAACTCCTGAATATCGACTTCTCCTTTCAGCGCAACTCGTCGTCTGACAATCTCCATTAGTTGCTGTGACGATCTTTCCAACGACGACAGGTGACTAACTCTCTCCTTTGAAAACTGCGGTCTCAGTAGAGCTCTTGAGTGTGCCCATCCTTGTCCATCGAGTGTAAAGATCCCGTCTCCCATAAGCGTATACAGAAGCGCATGTCTTGTCTTTCCCAGATCGTAGTCTGAGAACTGGGTCGCCAGAATCGCCTTGATGTTTTCCGACTCGGAAGTGTAGATGACCAGTTCTCCTCCGAGAGAGAGAACGAAGGTGTGTAACTTGGTGAAAAAGTCCGAAACTCTGGCATTGTAGAATCTGTCTCTGTTGCAACGAATCGCGGCGTAGATGAGCCACCATCCAAACAGTCCCGTCGACTGTTTGGGGCATTTGGCGATCTTGAGACGGTACTCTTTGTATCTTCTGTGGATAGTGTTGATTTGAACATTGAGTAGGAGTAAGAAGAGAGTGATGGGGATGATGAGAAGAGGTAGTAGGAGGAGGTCGAGGAGATGTGGTATCATGGTTGTTGGGGGTTTTGTGTTTGTGTTGGACTCGATGTACTTGGTGTACTTGGTGTTGTTTCTGTGTGGTCAACCAACTGTTCAAGACACCGTTCTGGTTGCTCTGCCTATACCTTCCGATTGAGCAGCCTGTCCCACCTTAAAGGTATATATCCTTCTGTCACGTCTTTGTCTGTGTAGCCATCCCTTAATTCGTCCTCCTCTTCCTCAAAGCCCATTTTAGAACAGACTTAGGGTGACCAACAAGGACTGAGACATGTGATGGAGAGGCGCTAGAACAGGAAAGACCCTGACACTAGCGAGAGGGAAATGTGGGGTAGCCTGGGGTAGCTTTGCACGTGTTAATTTTAGTGGAGGTGGTGAGGATAGAAGACAGGTCATGTGATCGGAGCAGTAGGTCACGTGCTATGGGTTGACGTCAGTGTAGCCTACTTTGAGATATGCTCCTTATCTCCAATTGACTACAGTACTAGTACCGTAGGGTTGAACTGCGAACTGGGTGCGGCATGAAATCTTGAACGTCGCCATTCTCGAAATATTGTGTCACAGTTATCAGTGATAAGTAGATCTAAATGTAGTCATGACTCTGGGGATTCAGACAATCTGCTCTTTTTTCAGATGCGCCCCTTGTTCATCGTGAGGTGGTACTTTCTGGTTTTTTATCGCACATGTTGAGACGTGAACAAGCACCACTACACAAGTCCGTCTCGAATTGAGCATTTCTTCGCACTCACCTTTTCTCACCAACTGACTGCCACAACCACCCACCTCGATTATTAATCGCACTTCTGTCACCTCTTCCCCACCTTTTAGTGGGGTTTTGATCGTGCCCCATTTGACAACAGTGAGTGAGGGAGCTTTGCCTGAAGAGGTCCAAAATGGAAGGAGAAGATTGGTAAAGGTTCTGTGGGAGTCGTTGACAGCTATATATAGTCCTAGGGCCGTTTGTGTCACTCAATTGAGCCTTTAGACAGCACTTGAACCTCTACCCTTCTAATTGTGACACTAGTTGTCAGAAACACCTGTATTTTATTACCCCACAAAACGTGATAATATTAGTTGATGTGTAGGGGTGGAGGTGCCACGAAGAGCACTGTCTTGTTGCAAGTAAGGTTTGGTAGACAAAAGTTCAACTAATGAAGCAACTAAACTCCATAAATTCTAACTAGCTCAACTAACCACGAAAGAGCTCCACAACAAGAACCCGCTCAACTCTGTGAATATTGGTCCAAAGGACATGAAAGTTGAGACGTAGCACTATGTCGTTTGTAGCGGTCAGTTCATACTACTATCTCCATCGTAGTGCTTCAACTGCAGCTTAGAACACGATTCCGAACAAGTCAGCATGATGACATCGGTACCAGCAGAGTCACTCTAATGAGAGCTACAGAAGCGCTATAGCAATTCTGAAAAGTGCATCTTGTTTGTAATCCTCACTTTAGCTGGAAATATCACTTCCCCAATTCGATCAAATCAAAACTGACCGTCCTGGTATCTCTTCTCTGAACCCCCACCCTTAAAGTGAGCATCTTTAACATGTTGAGAACTGCGTAAGTACCTACAACCTACAATTGCTCAGTCTCTACTAAACGCATCGAATCTCAGTATCACACCAGTTTTCGCATACGCCTGCTGAATCTACACAGCCTTCCACCTTCCCATTCCATTGCTGACTAATCCACTCCCCACAGTGCATGTCCCATGCCAAGTCCTGTAAGCATCTTTCACCATCCATCAACATCACCATGACTCGAACGAATCTCGCTTACAAGGTCGGGGCACACGTGTCGACGGCCAAGGGCGTGCAAAACGCCATTATCAACTCGGCCAACATGTCCGGCAACTCGTTTGCTCTGTTTCTCAAAAGCCAGCGACAATGGACGGGCCGAAAGTACGACAAGAGCGAGGTGGACGAGTTCCACGATCTGTGCAAGGAACACAAGTACAATGGTAAGACGGACATTTTGCCACACGGCTCTTATCTCATCAACCTGGCCTCTCCCGACGCCAACACTGCTTACAACTCCTTGAAGGGCTTCATTGACGATCTGCAACGATGTGAACTCCTGGGTATCTCCAGGTACAACCTTCACCCTGGAGCCACGGTTGGATACGACAAGAAAAAGTGCATTGAGCGGCTGGCGGCTAATATCGATCGTGGTCTGGAGGCGACCAACTTTGTGCAGGTTGTTCTGGAGAACATGGCTGGTCAGGGAACCACTCTCGGCAATCTCGATGATCTGGCGGCTATTATTGATCTGGTCAAGAACAAGGAGCGGGTTGGAGTGTGTATTGATACCTGTCACACTTTTGCCGCCGGCTACGATCTCAGAGACGAAAAGTCGTTCAACAAGTTCTGGAAGCAGTTTGACAAGCTCATTGGATACAAGTACTTGGCTGGTATTCATCTGAATGACTCCAAGACCCCTCTGAACAGCAACAGAGATCTGCATGAGAACATTGGCTATGGTTTCCTTGGTCTGGAGACGTTCAGACTGGTGATGAACAAACCTGAGCTGGAAGGACTACCTTTGATTCTGGAGACTCCTGGAGAAGACGATATTCGAGCTGTCGAGGTGAAACTGCTGGAGGATCTGATTGGCAAGGCTGCCGATGATGAATTCGTGCTCACAAAGTCCAAGGAGCTGCAGAAACTGGGCGAGAAGAACCGAAAGGTGGAGCAGGAGAAGATGGACAAAAAGAAGAAGACGAGTAAGCCTGAGAAACAGAAGCCTCTGGAGCGGTGTCTGGAGGACAAGGATGTGCTTGAGCAGTTTGTCAAGGACGCAGACAAGTACATTCGAGAAAGAGATATGATGAGTGAGATCATCAAGGGAGAGGGAGATGAGAAGCCCAAGAAGAGGGCCAAGAAGGTCAAGGAGGAGGTTAAGGAGGAGGACTTGTGATGAGACCGCAACAGGATGGTAATCAAGGGACAGTATAGAATGTATTTTTAGTAAGACAGGTTGTGGGGAGAGATAGACAGAGTAAGGCTACTGTAGAAGATGATGATAGCTACAGTGGTTTACACTGACTGTTGATAGAGATCGACACTCTGTTATCATTGTACGTAGCACGTGTGACTCGCACACTATTAGCACCTCGTGATAAACTCCAGTGGCTGCCTATAGATTGAAATCTAAGCGATCGTCGGATACGATAAAAAGCAATTCTCAGGTTGGGGTACTTGTAGCAGGAACGATTGTCGAGAGATGTCAACACTCTGAAAATATTCACACAGAGTACGGCCTGAAACCCAAGTATCAGAAATTGTCTCGTACTAACCACAATCACACCACTCCACTCCACTCCTACAAATACCTCAACCACCCATATCTATAATATCTCCATGGGGGTCTGGTGAAACACGGGGATGTGAGACAGCTGGATACGGGATAATGAATGGGTCTCAAAATGGATACGAGCAGAAGTGAGCTGTTTAGCTGTTTAGTGATCACGTGAGTAGGTTGACAAGGGTGACAGACCATTCGGTATGTACTGATTGCACGCTCAGACTTACCTTGACTAGAGCCATGTTCAAGCCACTCCACTGTAAATACGGCACCCTTCAAACAACCATACTCACCACCCAGCCCACCCCAATACAGCACATCCACTATTGTACTTGTAAGACATGTCTGTGGAATGGAGTCAATTCAGGTACGGTGGCTGTACACTGGTTGTACAAACCGACAGCCTACACCACCACCAACCGACTAATACAACGGCCAAGCTAGGGCCACATGTAATTCTTTATATACTATATTTATGCGCTTGATGAGGGAGGTTAACTTCTGGGGAAGCTCGTCTCTAGTACGGAAAATTATGGGACCTTGACGGTGAGCTTTTTGTAGACGATGACCAGAAATGTTGTCAGACGAGTCCCTCAGCTGGAAGATTGTAGGTAGACCCGTGTCACGTTGTTGATGGGCCGAAGACTTGATATGAATCTGTTCGACAGAACTGTGCACGTTCGTAGTCTGTCCGTTCGTGCCTGTCTCGGTGTATCCTCGCAAAGACTCGTACAACCTCCGTGTCATGCTCAGTGCCGACTCGTGCATTCTCGTGCCAGCCTCAGTTCCAGACTTCGTCTAGTACCTCGTCTGGCACTTCGTCTGGCACTTTGTTCGACACTTCGCTAAATCGACAACTGATCCAACGAAATCCTATCAAAAGACGCCCTCCTCTTGGCAGGTTCTAGCCGGTAGAACTTTTCCCGTCCGTCGTTCGATCTGCCTCCAATCCACAACTTATCATGGGGCGATTCGCTCAAGTCGGCCGCCTGCTGGGCCTGTAGAGCCTGTTGGGCCTGCTGCTGTGTCTGTGCCGTCTGGACCACCGACTGGGTCTGTGTCGTGCCCTGCTGGTCGGGTATCGAGTGGTTGTCGAGCATCTTGTACATCTGCGACGTGGGGCCCGTGGTGACTGTTGCCGTCGATGCGGATGTCTGTGTAGTGGTGTTGCGTTGGTACGACGTGGAGAAGCTTCCAAACAGCAGCGAGATGAACGGTCTGCTTGTTGGCATGGTGAGTGTGGTGGGAGCTGTGGTGGTGAGGCTGACCTGGAGTCAGTCGTGATTGGTGGTTGTGGTGGTGGCGGTTGTTGGTGGTGGTGAGTGGTTAAGGGTGAGTAAAGTCGAACTTGTCGAATCCCAGTCTTGGCGTGCGGAGTAACGGCGGTGTTTGTGTCTCCTCACCTGTTTGTGTTGCCGGTAGCGAGGGCGCTTCTTGTGTGTTTGTGCGCCTTGTGTCTGCGCGCTTTTGCCTCCGTCTTGTGTGTGTGATACGCAACAGTATAAGTACTCCGTAGAGAACGTTTTGGCTTGGGGTGGTTGTAGTGTGTCGGGGTATACAAGTGAGAGTCTCTTTTTGCAGAGTGCTAAAAAGTGTTTGGGGTCGTATAGTTAGACACGGCTTATCGGATGCAAGAAAGTTTGTGACGTTGTGCCAACGTTAGTAATGCATGTGATGCGAGATAAAGCGAGCAAGGCAGGCAAGGCAGTGGCAAGAAAAGCGAGTCGGCAAAACAAGAAAGAGGGGCAAGGCAAAATGGGAGCAACGATTCCCACACGACATCAACAACAACAACAACGACAACAAGCAATATAGACAAGAGAGCAAGAAGTGATCGAAAGATCGATCGACTGTTCTGTTTTGCTCCCCCCCGTTTATTTTGCTCTCCCTTGTATCGTACCAGGTACATACATTCCAACCCTGTTAATCGGATGCTGTTAATCGCTCAGCTAAGTTGGCGCTACAGAATATTCCATTCGATATTATGGCTGCACTGGAGACGACAATACTATATTGGCAATGGGGTACGATACGAGTACTTCTTCTCTGGCTATCAGTACAAAGATAAGTGCGATACCACAATCTCCGCATCTATCATGCTCACATGTATGTTTCCTGCACCTGCTGCAGAGGGGGTCAGCCCCATGGATATGGCCTGCTAAATTACGAGTACTTTCTCTAAGCGGCATCTCTTCGGTCAAAATCGGTCATGTGATCGTAATACGAGCAGACATTACAGAATGACCCAAACAGACATCTTGTTCTGGTGAGGCAGGTAGAAGTGCTGTCTGCAGGCCGATACAGTCACGTGACGACGTTTATGATGAGGTATGGTCACGTGCGACGATAGACACTATTGACATCACCTAGCCATCTCCCCGTTCCATGGACATTCCATAGACCTTAGGTCAATCAGGTCCCTGACTTTTGGTTATTATGGGCTCTCCAATAAGGTTTGGTTCCGAAACCTCCGATCTTGCCCGTGTCTGAGAGATGAAGGGTTTAGAAGGAGGTCAGAGGGAAGAAGGTGATGTGGGAGATGTTCCGCCGGTATGCGTTCATCCGTGTTCCGGTAATCCGCGGCGGTAAGTCCGGGAGATTTGTCAGGGGTAGTGTTAAGGGAGTTAGGGTGAGATCTAGACTTGGAGAGTAATTGTATGGGAATAGTTTCTAAGGAATCCAATGACGTGGGTAGAGCAATCGTGGTATCGAATTTCTCCCCTTGATCTCGTGAGTATTTTGGTACAGTTGTTTTCCGTATATATGTGCTACTTGATCCTGTGTTGTTTTGATCAATTTCGAGAAACGGGTGATATCTGTGAATCTGCTAGAAAAGAGGGCAAGAGAGGAATCCGTAGAAGTGAAAGCTCTTATAAGATGGATGTATGCTACTCGCAGTCAGATTCGTTCCAATTCGCATTCTCTCGATCGTTTGTGTTCAATTGACGCTTTTCTGGGAGCAACTGAGGCACCTTGCAAAGTCCATCATTAGACACTATAAATTGGAGGTCTATACTATTTGCCTGAACAGGTGTGTCCAGAGAAGAGAAGTCGACCAAATTCCAGTCAGGAGACGTTCAAATGCAAATGTGTGTTTCATAAGCCACATATACAAGCACAGACTACTCTCACATCAGCTGGAATACAAGTGTCGGCTCTCCTAACATCTACTTGTTGTGTCAACTGCTCGCTGTTGGGTGTTCTGTCACTCACCAGAATCGAACTCTGGACAATGCAGCAACCAATGATCAGCCCAATCAGGGCCGAGGTAAACATCATGAGTTGTGATCGGTTGTGCGCAGGGACGAGGTATTTGGAGAGATGGGATCGACTAAAGACGTGATATGAACCCAGCGGTCATATCCACAGATTTCAAGTATCCTACACATAGCACGTTTTCTTCACAGTCAGTAATCACCCCCAATCAGGTTAGGGCACCCAATACAGCCACCGACGTTGGGAGGTTTGAAAACAAGGTTTGGACATTCCCTCGACCCTCATTGGTCCGGCTGGAATGGTCCAATATCACCAACTTTTCAACTGTCGCACTGCACATTAGTTCTAACCCAAGCAGAAATGTCTGGAATTCAGGTGAGTGACTTTGAGAGAGGAGAAGGAGGGTGGAGATGGGGAGGGCGACGGTCGACGATACGAGATGGCTTTCTATGGCCCCGGATTGATGGATTTTCGGATGGATAAGGAGGTGTTTCAAGGAGCGGCAATTTGGCACACAGAACGAATGGTGTGACGTTATGAAGAGACACAGACGACAGAGCAGGGGTAGTGGTGGCAGACGACGGGGTGTATTCGACCGAGAGCATTCGATTCACGTGGCAAACGACAGTGTGTGGGTGAGGTATGATTAACGGCTCCGTGTGGTGCTCAGGAGTTATGGCGTGATGTGTGCAATTGCTACGTCTCACTTAACGACGTGACAGCAGCCGTGTGTGATGATTCGACAAGGCGGAGGAGATCACCCGTATCCGGTGACGTGGTCCTTTGATTGCAAGCAGGTGTCGCACCACCCACGCGACAGATACTCTCAAAACACCATACTACAATCGACACAACACGACGCACACCGCACAAGGCTTCACAGAGCGACATGGCCATTCTACATCGACTGCACCACGACTATCGCAACAGCCTTCGACAGCCTACGATCCTATTCTGCGTCTAGGCACCTCTCCACCTGCTCCATCCGTTCCATATCAAAGTTCATCAACCAGGGCATCATTCAGAATACAAAGCAGGAACCGACAGCAGTTTCACATCTCTGACGTGAGGGTCATGACGGGTACTTTGTGAAAAGACGCCTCTTGTGGTTCTGCGCCCGCTGTATGTCCTCAAGTCTCATTTTTTGAGACTGTCTGTTGTGTACTCGGGTAATGATTTGACATGTAAGGAGATTCGATGTGCAGTCGGCCCTTCGACCAGTCGTTCCCACTACACCATCTGCTTTGAACATATGTTCTCTTGCCACCCGATTGGTTCCATTGCACGGATTGCCACGCATCCGACACGCTGTTGTCCGCTCGGACCTACGGCCCTCGCTACCGTTTCATACTAACCCAGTACGTCAAGAAGCCTTCTTACAAGATTGTGCCCCACTTTATGGGCTTCAACATCCCCACCGTCTCCAAGTGGGTCCCCATTCTTGGAATCTGGGGTGCCGCTGCCGGAATCGGAGCTCTCTTCCTCATTGAGGGTGTTCCCCGAACCCGACAGGACATTCTCCAGAAGATCCCCTTCATCGGTGAGCACTGGATCCGAGAGATCCCTGCCTCCGACAACCCTTTCTAATCGAGGTCCATATAGATTATACATTGATACTAAAAGATTTGGAGGGAGTGAACAGAGGCCTTTGAGGTTCACGTTGCTTCCAGTGGTGTAGTGGGAAAGGACATACCAGTCAAGCTAGGACATGTCAATCGGATACTGCGCACACCAGCTTCAATCAAGACGTTCCCGATTGAGCGCGCAATGAGCAGCTGGTACTCGTGCATACTTGTACCTGAGTCGATCTCTGGGCGCAACAGTCTAGACCAGGACCGTTGACGATTTCAACTCTGTCCAAATACTAACCTTCAGGGTCGTGGTCTGAGTGCCGTGTATAATGGGGTGATACAAGTAGCAGTGAGGGGTGCCAACTAGTTACACAGAAGCAAACTGGCTAGTATATATAGCTAGCGTGACTGCCCTTTTATGATCTGCTTTTCTTACATGTCTCAACACCTCACTACAGCTAGGGACTGTATACAACGACCGAAACGTTCTATTCATGCACAACCTTTGACCAGGGATGCCAATGTCACAGATCGACAGTGCTTAATATCGCAGGGTTTTATGGGGAGAAAAAAGTAACGATCTTAGAAGGGCGGTTGGTGATGGCGAATGTGAGATGGTCGTGGTAGTGTTCGCTAAGCCATACTGATAGAATACTGTGGCGTCATATCTGTTCCAACGACACCCATTGATTGTCTCACCACCGTACAATCACAATACCCATTGTAACCAGGAGTTCTCAAATCTTGTTCATCTTTCTCGAAGCTTGCTTTTCTTTTGTTCGGCTTGATCATGTTAGGTGGAGGTGGTAGCACTTGTACCTCGAGAATGATTCAGGCTATCAACCAGGGCGAACCTGCCATTGAACCAGGTACACTTACTTTGCCGTTGAATCATTCACAAATGCCCCGACTGACTTCTGTAATCACTTTACGACACCACCAGCCACATCCACCTCAGACCCTGACCGCTGAACTCCAACGCTAAACACTCCGTGAAGACTAACTCTGAGCTTGTGACACAGACCGGTGGAGTGGAGACCATGATCCGGGCCATTGAGGTATAAATAGGGCGGATGGACCCCCATGGTTCTCTTCCATATCACCCCCCCACCCCACAATGCTCTCTACACTTTTGCTGGCCACTGTGGCTGCTGCTGGAGTCATCCATATGCCCTTGACTGCCCGAGACGTGGCTGACGTCCCCGAGGTTCAGGAGATGTTTGCCAAGCGAGGCAGTCTCCCCGATGAGGTTGTCCATGGCGAACAGATCATGCAGCGAATCTTCTACGAGACCTATCTGCAGCTGGGAACTCCCGCCCAGAACATTAGTTTCTCCTTTGATACTGGATCCGGATACCTGTGGGTCCCCGGAGTGAACTCCACCGCTTGCAAGGAAAACAAGTGTAGACCCGACGGAATGTTTGACATCACCAAGTCGTCCACTTGGAAATACTTGACCGACTCCTCCGCCTGGGGAGGCCATGGAGTTGTCGGAAAGGAAACCGTGACCTACTCTGGTCAGACTCTCGAGAACTTCAACCTCTACGTGACTCGGGATCACATGACCAACAACCACGGTTGGTTTGGCCAGAGTCCTAGTGACGACCCTGCCTACAGTTTCGTCCAGGGTCTTGCTTCTGCCAAGAAGATTTCTCGAGCCGTTTACTCCATCAACGCCGAGGCTCCCATCACCCAGTGGAACCGTCAGCATGGCGGAAACCCCAGCGAATGGAAAAAGGTCCACTCCAACGTCTACTACGGAGGCTACGATGCGGCCAAGTACGAGGGGCCTTTGGTCACTGTTGACATCAAGGACGAGGGAAGTTACCACATGCCCTTCCATAGCTTTATTGTGGACGGCAAGGAGGTCCCCAACACCGCCAACAAGTACACGGTTGTCATTGATACCGGAGCCATCAACCTTCAGCTGCCCAATGTGACTGTCGAGGCCATTGCTACCGGACATGGAGGCCATTGGGATACCAAGAAGAACGCCTGGACCGTCAACTGTGACGCCAAGCCCGTTCTTTCCTACTCTTGGGGCTACACTGCTGTTGATGTTGACTTTGACCAGTTTGTCACCAAGCAGCAGGACGGTTCGTGTCTTCTCCAGGGCTACACCCTGGCTCCCGATGACCAGACCCAGTTCCTTGCCGGCCCTCATTTCTGCTCCAAGGCTTTTGTTATCTACGATAACACTCGAATGCAGATCAGTGTTGCTCGTGCCAAGTACGGCCCTGAGAGCAATGTCGTTGAGATCAACGGTGATATCCCCGGCGCCGTTTCTTACAACGACTATCTTGCCGGCAAGCCTCTTTCTGGTGGTAAGGCTGAGCGGGCTATTCAGTCTACTCTGGCCGTTACCGCCAGTGCTTAGACCAGGGTGAACGGGTGTTTGACTCTATTTATAACTATTGAGATTCGATTTACTGATTTGACGAGATACGAAGTGCTTGCACAGTAGTCGTACTGTAGTTCTAGATACTTAGTCTTGTGTGGTGCATCCTTTGGGATGAAGTAGATATCAACTATAAAGCTAGACGATAGTTAAGTTATACTTGATGATCTGCTTTAAAATCAAGTATAAGACTCGCATGAGTTCTGACGAATAGCCAAGCTACATCACCTCTGAGAAACATGAGAAGTGATTAGACGGACACCTCGCACTACCCAGCATTTACGGCAACCGTTTCCAACCCCTTCCAGCCTTCCTCCCTCCCTTTTATTCCCCCTATAATTGCAATGCCAAGTAATAGCTCTCATACTCATATTTACTCACCATGACTAAATGTTCACCCAATATTTATTAGGCGCTGGTCCCAACCCTTTCCTCTGTCGGCCACCAAACGCTCTGTGAGTATAGACCCAAGGACTGCGAGACATCTGACGCACAGCAAAAACAGACAGACACACAATGATGATTTATTTCAATGGGAATCTCTCCGACAATTTTCATGGAGGAAAAAACTAATTATTGAACCTCTGATATGGTGCCTTTGATGTGAAGGGTGAATTGGCCGTTACTAACATAGCTCGGGTTGTAATTAATTAATGTTGACGTCGATGAATAGAGTGGAACGTAAGAGGGAGTATAAAAGGGTCAATAATGATTTGGTGGTGGCAGGGAGTTCACCGAATCCTTCACACCGTGGTGAGAATTTAAGAGGTCGAAATTTGCACTGTCTGACGTTACTCACTCGAGTTTGGGAATCTGTAGTTCTGGGTTGAGGGCCTGGACGTTGTTGTAAAAGATGTGTAGCCATGACTGTACACCTTCAAAGGTAACGAAGGTGACACTTACCACTGATTATGATTATGCCGTTTTCATATTGCACGACTGTCCTTGCCCGTCAAGGTACAATTTTCAGGACTTTGAAGCAGAGCCCCTAAAACAAGCGCAGCCCACAGAAGACTACAATTCCGCAGGCTCAATTCCGCAAGCACAAACAACGGCACAAACAGCCACTCGTACTGATACTACTACTATGCTACTTTCATCATGTGATCAAGCTATTGTGCACTATATGATATTTGGACCGACAATGTATTCCGTAATGTGGACAGCCGGTTCCAATGGGCAAAAAACTAGACATGGCTCGTGCGCTGGACTAAGATTACTCAAAAGTTAGCTAGCGCAAGCGTGCTGACGGTTAAGCCGACACATGATTGTCCTGGCCGGGGTTGGAGGTCTCATAGTCAAGGAACTTGAGGGTGTGGTAGAGACCAACGGAGAAGAGCGAGCCGAGGATAGGACCGACCCAGTAGATCCAGTGGTAGTTGGGGAAAGATTTGCCGACAATGCAGGGCCCTAGAGATCGAGCAGGGTTGATTCCAGCACCACTGGGGAAGACGGCAACCAGATTGCCGATGAAGAGAGACACTCCAATAGGCAAGGGGGCCATAAATGTGGCTCGGTGCTTTTCGACGGCGAGGAAGAGGACGGTGAGACACAGCTGAGCCGTGCAAAACATTTCGATCCACATTCCTCGGGTTCTAGACACACCGTCACCAAGAGTGTTGATGAAAGAGACGGGGCCAGGGGTCAAGCCATTGGCGACACCAGCGGCGGCCATTCCAGCAAAAAGCTGAGTAACAGTGAGGCAGACGGCCCGGACGGGAGGGAGAGCGCCAACAAGGGTGAGAGCGAGGGTGACGCAAGGGTTGAACTGGCCTCCGGAGACCCGGAAGAAGATAAAGGCGTTAACCAGCAGAGAGAAGCCGAATCCGAAGGAGATCAAGATGATTTTGGCGGCGTCGGGACCAGCGACGCTCTTGTCGTAGTTGGCGACGGTGGCAATCAAAAAGGCGAAAAGTAGGAACATGAAGGTACCGACAAACTCACCAATGCAGGCGATGATCAGGTTTCGCGTGTTCTCTCCAAGACCTAGAGGTCTGGGACGCGCGTAGGCCTTATCCGGGCCTACGAGGGAGGTGGGGGTGATGCTGTCCACGGGTTCGGCGGGCTGAGAGGTCGAAACTGTTGGCAGAGTAGTCATTGTAGATGTTGCGGGTGGGATAGTTAGTGATTGGTGATACGGAAACAGAAGGCTGTATATGAAGGCCTAAAAAAAACGGAAACCCGAAGGAATAGGTCTACAATGTAGCAATTGCAACTGTCAATTTGGGAGCACACTAGTCGGGGTGTCACGAACGGTCTTTGAGTGCATTTGCGTCGTCGGAGCATTCACATGGAGTGTAGAGACTCTTTACTTCTTCTTGAAATAAGGACCTTTCACCTTATCATGGTCAATTGGTGATCTGCCGACACCACCAGTTTGCCAGGGGAAACGCGGGGGTATGGCTTTGCGAGACGGACCGCGGCTAAGTGGATCCACCTTCTCTGCATGTCTCGAGTGCTGCCTTCACTCATCAACGAGATGGAGATACCAAATCAGGCAAGTATTGGAGAACCCGCCTTGAACAGGCCACTTCGAAGCCGCCTTCATACCAGAAAGATCTCGTACCATCTCCGGTGCATCATAGACGTAGTGCCATTGTGTCTTCTTCACGTGATGAAGGCGTGTATGTTGAACTGAGGGCTTGCTGACGTATGTTCACATGCTTCGTGATTCGAAGACATGAGCGCAAAATGCCCAACGAAACACACCAGAACACGTGGGTAGCGAATATATGATGGCCGCCGTCAGCCAAAGTGTCCAGACAGTTCCGAACCGGAGCTAAGGCCTGTAGTTGTCTGCTTCATTCCATGTGAATCAAGATAGCTCAGAACCGCATTTGGGGTCTGTCAAAGAGCAGGGCAAGTGTAAACGTGATCACGGCTAATGTTGGTAGGCTGGAATGACCCCTGATACACACTTCTGTCGTCGCGCCAGCCCATTTTTGAGATGTTGTGTGATGTATGGTCAAGATCGTTTTGTGGGAGGAGGTTGAGTTTGACTGCGTGTAAGCTGCAGGTGGTTAAAGTAGGGGCAAGCGGAGAGAACAGGAAGTATGAACGAGAGTGTGGGAGAGGAGGTCACATGAGGAGATGATTGGTGTTTCTTTTTGTAGTGGCTGTTTCAATTTGCGCCACGTCATTTCCTCTACTGCTGAACAGATATGCAATGGGTACACATGGAGAGCACCTTCCAGGGCGAATTCTGCCGACATCATCTGTGTCAAAGGATTAGAGCTAATAATCAGCGCAATGTGAGAAGCACCATCTGGTGTTATCTACGAGAGAAAGGAGTGCTGACTACTGATTGCGAAGGAAGGGGTCGTTCACTCGTGTGCGCAACTGTGTTCTGAACAGACCTAATGCGATTCCAGAGCCACCAAACCCTGCTGTGTAGATTTACCAGTGAGAACTGCCCGGATTAGCTATGAGAGAAACAGTGAGTAGTATTCCATATCTATTCTCGAAAAAACGCTCTACAGAGTCGCCCTAAAGGCACAGCAGAATCAGTTGAATGGCTTTGGATCTCCTTCTGCAATATTCGCCTATTCAATCCCAATTTGTGTAGTCCCATTCTGATCTCGTCCGAGTCGCCAATCTCACTTACCATTACACTTCCATCAACCGTAATAATGTCGGCTAATGAGTCGTATAATTAGACGTTTTGAGACATTGTGCACGAATAAACAACAAAGGGGTGCATGAGTTGCCAACTGTCTCTGCGTTAGACTGCCTGTTTTGATCCGTTGGATTTTCACCAACTTTTTTCTTGCTTTCAAACTGTGCAGAGACGGGGGTAAGACGTCGTAAAAAGTGTGTGATTCGGTAAAAAAGTTGTATGAGAGTGATAAGGAGCGTGTCACTAGTCCATAAGTGTTCTCCAAATTTGAATACCTCTTCTCCTTCAGATTATAGAGCCTTTTCCCCGCGTGCGGCGTTCGTATGGCTGCATAAGCGCCAGAGATGAAAAAGTCCGGGGTAGAGCTCTAAAATGTGGAGTAGACAAGCTATAGAAGATTGAGCTCGACCGGCGTACTCTCCAAACTTTGAGGATCATCGTAGTATTACTCACGTGACCACACCACCACTACTCAGCTAACTGAAGCCATCCCCATTTCCACATCTAAGTTTCATAAAGGTTTGACTCGCCGGTTGAGTCAACAGATTTAAGGTTTCGAGAGTCACGCTACGGCAAGGTTCGAGTCACTTTGAGTCACGTGCGGCAAGGTTCGAGTCACTATTTGAGTCATGCGTTTCGCAATCTTTTCCAATTTCAAACCTCAAAAACATGACCCAGCTTGAAAACGACGAAAAACGCGTTTCCGTCGAGGAAAAGCAGCTGAGTGCTGAAGAAGACGCTTCTCTTTCGATTGCCGAGCGCCCTGCAGTTGCTGATGATGGTCTACCTCCTACAGATAAGGGAATAGCTTGGATAGCTATGATCGGAAGTACTCTGGGACTGTACACTTCTTTTGGATACATCAACGTGGTGGGTCTGTTTGAGGCATACTATCTGCATCATCAACTGTCTCATTACTCGGCTTCTACAGTATCTTGGATCACTTCTCTACAGGCCTTCATTCTGCTAGGAAGTGGAGTTATCACCGGACGTTTGGTTGAAATGTACGGTCCTCGAAAACTAGCTATTGTCGGCACTGCCTTTACTGTGACGGGTATCATGACGACTTCAGTGTGCACCAAATACTGGCATTTCATCCTGGCCCAGGGTATTTGTACTTCCATTGGAAACTCTTGTGTCTACTATGCTTCCATCGTTTCTGTCTCCACCTGGTTCAAGAGACATAGAGCTACAGCCATGGGAGTTGTTGTTGCTGGCAGCAGTCTTGGAGGTCTCACTCTTCCCTTTGTGTTTTCCAATCTGCAACCCCGAATCGGCTTTCCTCAGACAGTCAGAGCTATTGGTTTTATCATGTTGGGAGCCTGTGTGATTTGCTGTGCTACCATCTCTTCTCGAATTCCACCCAACAAGGATCTACAGAAGAAGTTTTTCGATTTCAAGACCGAGGTCAAGCAGCCTCTCACGTCGCTGTCATTCTGTCTCATGGTCTTTGCTCTCTTCTTCTCTTATTGGGGTCTTCTTGGAACTATGGGATATCTCTCCACACATGCCGTTGCCCATGGA
Source organism: Yarrowia galli (assembly GCA_900519055.1). Classification (NCBI taxonomy): domain Eukaryota; kingdom Fungi; phylum Ascomycota; class Dipodascomycetes; order Dipodascales; genus Yarrowia; species Yarrowia galli. Next base: position 446,849 of record ULGS01000002.1, read on the forward strand.
GTGAGTCAAAAGACGGCCTTCTACATTATCTCCATCTACAACGCTGCCTCTATTGTTGGCAGAATTGGTCCCGGAGTTCTGGCTGACAAGTTTGGAACCTACAATCTCCACGCCACTTCTTGTTTCCTCTGTGGAATTCTCATTTTGGCCTGGTGGATCCCTGCCAAGTCCAACGGCACCATTCTGTCGTTTGCAGGTGTCTTTGGATTCGCTACAGGTCCTTACACTTCTCTGTTTGCCGCTCTGGTCGCAGATATCACTCCTCCTGCCGAGATTGGACGACGACTGGGTGTTGTGACTCTGTTTGTCTCTATTGCCGCCCTTACAGCCATGCCTATTGCTGGAGCCACTCTGGACAAGGAACACACCAAGTTCATTGGTCTCCAGGTGTTTGCTGGCGTTACAATGTTGGTTGGAGGATGTTTTGTCTTGGCCAGTAAACTGGCTGCTGGTAAGGGATGGCTGGAGAAGTTTTAGGAGCTGCACATCAAAACTGACGATGAAACGAATTGACGACAAAATAATGATGTATATACATGAATCAATCTAATATCGAATTGTCACGAGCTGTATGTGTAAGCTACCTCCCTAGCCTGTGCAGTTGGGTTACTACGGTAACCATTATTGGTCCCAACAAACCTTATTTAATCTGTGGTATATAGTGCAGCCTTGTTACCCGTTTTATTTGTGTCCTTGACCGTAGACCCCCAAAAGGACTGTGACCCGCAACCATGACGCTGCTGCGTACGCGAACAAACCGCTATCAGTTAAGCCCCCTCGCTTTTCGCTTTTCTCCATACGTGCTGAGGCTTAGAGCGGCTTACCAGCGAGAAAGTCCTTGTAAAGCACAGCTCCAGGGATATCACCGGTGATCTCAACCACGTCGGACTCATCAGAGTACTTTGCCTTGGCCAGAGTGATGGTGTCTCTAACGTTATCGTAGATGACGAGGGATCTAGAAATGAGAGGAGGTCCTGTCAGAAGAATCTCAGTGTTGTCAGAAGTAGCAGTTAGACCTCCAATATGACATCCTCCCTTGGGGCTCTTTATGATATTGGGAATCATGTCCACATCGATCTTGGTGTATCCCCATTCGTAGGTGATTTCGGGCTTGGAATCGCATCCAATCTTCCAAGCACCGTCTTCGAAGACTCCACCACCTCCAAACTTCTGAGAGACAGCCTTGAGAGTGCTGTTGGGGTAGACAGAGCCCATTCCTCCAGTATCCAGAACAACCTGGTGATCTCTGGCGAGCTGGACCTTTTCTCCCTGGATGGAAAACCCTCCCAAAGGCATGGCATAGCCTCCATGATGATCACAATCAATAGTAGTCAGTGGTCCCTGGTACTTGGCCTTGTCAAAACCTCCATAGTAGACGTTGTTGACGACTCCATAAGTGGACTCTCCGTAGTTGATGGGTTTCTCAGCATTGAGAGAGTAGACAGCTCGAGAGATCTTTCCAGCATGGGCCAGAGCCTGAACATAGTTCTTGGAGGGATCATCGTCATTGGATTGGCCGAAGATACAAATGTCAAAGGCGAATCTTTCAGTGGCGACGAAAATGTCAAAGTCCTTGATAGTCTCTCCGGCGTAAGACAGAGTGTCTTTGCCATTGTTACCCTGGGATCCCCATCCGGATCCGTGGGACTGGAATTTCCAGGTTGAAGATTTGGATACGTCGTAGGAGGACCGACAGAACTTGTGGTCCAGACAATTGGTGGTGTTTGATCCAGGAAACCACACGTGACCAGATCCGGTATCGAAAATACACCGGACCTTCTGGGGAGGAGTTCCTACCTCGAGATCGGTTTCGTAAAAGGTGTGGCCCATTGTCTGGGTGGAGTGGGCGACCCCAGAAACGTCTCTAGCCTTGAGAGGCAGGTGGACAACGCCGGCGGAGGCTATAGTGGCCAGAAGGATGTTGGAGAGTAGCATTTTGGTGGGGAGTCAGGACAGGGAAGCCCCCGGTGTTATATATCTTGTTTCCAACAATAGATAGACTTCAATTTACGCTGGTACCCATGGCCATGTTACATGATCGACACGAGCTTGATGGATACAAACGTGGGGTGTAATTGAGGTTCATTCGAGGTGTTTTTAGTTCACTTTTGGAGTGTTTAACGATACCACTGAAGTTGGCAATGCTAGTGGTGGAGATTGATGTTTGTGTCATAGATGAAATTCTGAAGCTGTGAAGGGCACACAAGAAAACAACAGCCCAGTGATCTAACGCTGAAACAAAATCATCACATCAAATCATTCAGACTCGACGCAGTCGAGCCTACTAAAACATTGTCCGCTTCTGTGTTCAATGTGACCCGTTTGAAGTCAAAGGGGTTCTGACGATTCAGGCTTTAGAGTAAGGTGGGCAGATGAGGTTGGATGTTTAGACACATTGGTATTTTGGTGAGGCAGCAGGTACAAGTAAGGAGGTGGTACAGACAGGGATAGTCTATCCTGCTGGTGTGGCCACTACTACCAGCAGCTAAATATTCCACCGGTAAAGTCGCCGATTCAGTCACTCCTGACACACCTCCTCAACCACCTGTACTCACTCCAATGTCACCCCCAAAGTTAGACCTTTGAGTTGAACAGGGTCCTTACTCCAACGTTGGGGGTTGGGTTGACCTGGGAAAGACTTTGTTCTCTGCATCAAAGCCAGAGTGACTGTGTTCAGACGGTTTTGATTGCTATATTTAGCTGTTGGAGTGACCTAGTCAACAATCCCTAATCAGTTGAATCATTTTCTCTTCACAGGTGTTTATCACCGTCCAACATCACTGCTCGTCTCTACAAGACTCAATCACTGCTCTCTATTCATTCACAGATATATATACATTTTCAAGAGGGTATTTACACTTAGAGCTGGGGAGCCATGGTGTCCATAAGAGAAGACTTGATGAAGACAACGCCGGCCTGGGTTAGTATGGAAGCAGGGAGAGAGTGGCCGAAGGTCACGAGCGGACAACGACGAACCAAAAGATCTGGCTATGATTGACAATGGCTTGGTCGAAGTGGTGATCCAGGGGCTCTAGCTAAAGGCTACAACCAGAGCTGTGGCCAGCAAACACGCCAGTAGCCGGATCAGAACACGTAGCCACAGCCAGGGACACTGTCAATGCAATCGAATGCTGCAAGCGTGTAATCACTGGTCAACTGACATCATCATCATGAGAGACCTGCCGTTTCTGAAGAATCAGGCAACAGCGAGGCCGATGTATCAGACAACCAGGAATGAAGGCGTGTCAGAATGGTCAACGCTGGTAGAGGCAAGTGTGGCTGGCAATCGCTTGGAAACTGCTGGAGATGTGTCGTCACCTCTTGAAACACGGATACCACAACCAGCCAAAGCCATGAATTACAGTGGCGCACAAGTCGTACCAGCGAGAATAGCTAATCAGATTGGAGCAGGCACAGACACAGACACAGACACAGACACAAACATTGCTTCGATCGCAGTGGCAAATCACGTTCTTCATTCTGAGATCACATTGGAAAACCAAGTTTCAGACAATGGAAATGGCCTCACAGTACGACAGCCACAGTCGCAACTTGAAGTTCTGCCACAATTCAATCACGTGATCCAATCAATCCTTCTCGTGTGTCATTCCATCTGTATCCATTTGCGCTGATTCGCTCACAATCATAGTCCTTCAAAATCCATCTGTATCACATCATGTATACTCACAACAAAGCAGGCAACGCTCCAGTAGATGGGAACGGTCTCTCGAGAAGTCAGGATGGTGGTGACAACGTTGAGGATAGAGTCGTTCTTGGGGGCGGGGACGGAGGCGGGCATTTCGAGAATGTGTGTTTTTCGTTGTTTGGTGATGTACGAATTTCCAATTGCTGGAGGTAGGCCTGGTTGGAGTGATGGCTGCGAAACCTTAAAATTCTGCAGCTCCCAAAGAGGTAGGGTAACTAGATTAGTAAGCAGAATGGAAGGGGTGCGTAGAGATGGTTGTGTGAGGGAAATGTGGTTGTGTGTGAGTGGTGGAGTGGTGGTATAGGCTGTGAGCGCGGGTTGACACTGATAATGTAAACACGCGACGTGTTATAGTGAGAGGCGACATGAACTAATTACTTAGCCGAGGAGTTATGTAATAGTCACATATAGTTGAAGGCTGCGGGTCTGTCCTGAACAGCCTCTACCAATAGGAGGAACAATCTGAAAAGGCACCACATCAACCCCCAGAAGCAGGAAGAGTGGCCCATTCGTTCCAGACATCCATCCATCTATCACAGCTCAAAACTACCAAGTCTGATAGACTCGAGTAGCTTCACCCGACCCACCTAGTGCTGTAAAATTACGTAATAGACCACATACCCGAGCACCCTGACCATCATCAAGCCAAGCCACGTTTTTCACAAATAGCCGCGCTGGAACACACATCGTACGATTGCCGCTCATCAATTCATCTACTTGAACCACACCCCTGGTAGGTGCATGCGTATATACGACTTGCACTATCGAAGCTAGGCCGGCTTGGCTCGCACTAAAGAGTCAGTGTTTAATGCCGGGCTCCGGTGACAAAGACGTAGATATGAGGCTTCGGCTTTTGATCGGAGACTTTCTGGCAACACTGGGCACAGGCTGAATTATTTAGAATGTGGTGAGAAGATGGAATACACTCGTGTAGCTCAACACCAGCCTCTTTCTCACAACAGAGTCAATTGGACAGCCGTGTCAAAGGTCTAAACGTTGCAATAACTCACTATGACGTCTGCAAATCACCTAATCAGCCAAGACTCTTCCTACCACTTCAATGTGACTGTTATCACATCATCAGCCGCCATCAGCACCTTTTCTCACGAACCAGAAGTAGCCAGTTCCACCGCACTGGTGAGACCTTTGAGGGGAAATTTCAAGGCGGATGATAAGCTAGACGTTGTGCAAGTGTTTAGCAGTTTCCAGGAGCGGTTAGGAAATGGACGAAAGCGGTCTACGTTTGTCGTAGCGGTCTGGAGCGTCGTAATGATGTCCCTTGTGTTACACATACATACGGTGACGGGAATGCACATGTGCCACGATAGCGTATACTGTAGTGGTTTGACCGCATCAAAGTCTGAAGTTGATAGATTAACCACCCCGGTCACTATTTATTGACATCGACCATATTCCTGTGTACCTTTTTCGCTTAGTTTCACTCAATTGTCTCGCTTACATGAAAAATGCAGGGTGCTAAGGTCCAAACATGGCCTATTAGGGCGCACTAAACCACTCTAGTGCCTCAGGTAGTTCGTTAATGTAGACAAGTGGCTTGTTAATTGTCGTGTCTCAAGCAGCCTCATGAAAAATGACTCAAGTCGGAGAGTCCAGAACGATTCTCATGTCGACCTGCACCAAGGGATCCACATTACGTCGTACCGGGTTCAATCATAACATGCAAGATCTCACACCAAAGCGTCCACATTCTGTCAGACGTCATTCTGTCAGAGTCAGATACGTCCAATGTCTCGGCTGAAACAGAGACACCTATACCTGTGGCTTTGTAGATTGGTTTTACTATGTCAATAACAATAGCATGAGTCCACGATTGACAGGACAACACCTAGTTCCAGTAAGATGAAAACTCTTCACCTAAATACGAGAATGCGGGGAACATGGACCGCCGATCGCTCTCGTGCTTCACCTTCCTCTCTTGTTCGAGCCCTGGAAAAATATTTCGCTGTTTCAGACAGAACGGGAAAAGCCATACCTATACCTTGTCGTATGTACTCCTACGCTAACCCTATAATTATCGCCCTCCTGCAAGGTGGTTCCCCGCACTGAACTGTGCATATCTCTGCGGACCGATAAGCAAAAGAAATGGGAGGGCTTGGCCAGAAGACGAGTCACGTGACCAGTCTTTATCTGCTAGATATTATTTGTAGCCGCCTTCAGAAGTGCTCGTTTTAGAGCCGTGCCCTTGCCCTGGACCACATACCCGGCTACAGGTACAGGTATACAGTCACACTTGTATACATTTCTGCAAACCCGAGTCGGTCGGATATTAGACTCTCGTATCGTAATGTCACATGCTTGAGGAAGCCAGCTCCACAAGGAGATGTGGTAGAAATATAAGAAAAAGAACCGGATCATCGTCATCTCCTCATCTCACTGATTCGATTGATGACTTGAAACCTCCAGATTGGCAGCCTAGACAGCCACTTATTATCCGGGTATTATTTTCACACGTGTTGCTGGTTCCCTTTTCTCGCGGAACCGAGCTAACCAGCCGAACCTTGAAAAAGGTGGACCAAGCAAATCCATACAGAAGTAATACGTCGACAGCGACAATAACAGACAAGGGGAATTTACGGATCTGGAAATGGGTCAGAGGGAACAATGGAGGGTGGTAATACGTGTGCTGTATGAGGTTGTACAACGGAAATACACCTCTTCTGGTATCTCTGTCTCAGTGTATCTACTGTTTTCATTGCTACACCCATGAACCTAGATAATGGAGCGATAACAAGAGACAAGAGAGACAAGAGAGAGTGCTGGTTCTGTCATTTGAAACCAAACCTACCCGGTAGCTATTATTACTGTACGAGTATGTGCGTATGTCACAGGCAATTAAAGCTCAGCCTAGAGAGGGTCTCACACATACCAAGAAGCCTCCGGGTTATCGCACAATGGTCGTATGTGTGCCGATCACCTCATGGGTGGGATGATAAGTCTACATCATGTGGCTCCTACATGAGGTGGTTGTCGATCATTACGTCACGCGTAATTCGAGGCAGTAATACCGTATCCCATCCATTTCTATAATCCGAATAAATAATTGGCGCCTAGGCCACGTGTGGCACAGTGGCCTTGGTTAGCACACCCATCTGTTTCTTCATCGACTGGTACATGAATGCAGAGATGTCGATGAGAAAGAAGAGGGCGATTGGAGTCATGCAAAAGAGGGCTGCAAAGAGCTGGGTTAGTGGCTGGAAGGGGGGGACATAGGTCGCGGGGGGGGGGGGTGGTGGTAGGCAGTGACGGTTGCTGGAGCGACAGCAGAAGTGGCTGGAGCAAACCTGTACCACCTCCATCACACACTCCATATTGTCTGTGTAAGATACTCACCGAAACAGACACAATGGCCTGGGTTACCTGGTCGGACACAAAGCCGTAGGAGTAGAGCACCGTGTGGGGCATGTCGGCGTTGTGAGAGATGTGTGGGGTCGTCAAGGGGGGTTGGTTAGATGTGAGAGTGTTGAGTGAGGTGTAAGTAGAAGGGAAGAAACGATAAGACAAGAGTTGAGAGAGTCTTGATGTTACTTTTGAGGCTTCTCTTTTAAGGTGCGAGTTGCTAAAGAGCAAAAAGTGACAATTGAGGTGTTAGTGGCGAATGAGTAGTCGATGGGAGGGGGTGGCTGTGGGTTGAGTGTGCACAAGAGAAGCTGATGATGATGGCACGAGAAAAGATATCGGGCCGGAAAATCAGCAGACCAAGCTCCCTTTATATACACCTTTGCCAAAAGTGTGTCTTAAGCGGTTTGTGTCTCAGGTCCCTTTTAGTAGTCAAGAGTGTAGATATGGGCTTGGAGCTTAGCAGTCGCGATAGAGCTAAAATATCAGAGTTTGGGCTGCACTTATTGGAGCTTAATCTGGATCCACGAAAATAACCAGAATGGAGGTAAACTGGTTGTCTGGCGAGGGTGAGTGTACAAGTTGCTCGTTCTCTGGTCAAGAGTCGGTTGCTGGAGTGTCAGGTGACAGATTGCGGCCCTTACCCTGGCCCCAACCCTATCCCAACCCTGACTTTACTGCACCCCTCCATCACTATCACGTTCTCGTCACCATGTTCTTATCCTGATTTTGTGGCATGAATTTTACAAAGGCAAAGGAAGCGGTGAAAACACAAAATGGGACGAAAAATACGAACAATCCCGAAGAGGTACAGCCCAATATCAGACGCCGGGAAGCACTGGTACAGACAAGAGGTCAAACCGGTGCTAAGACATAGATTGAAAGCAGTAATGGTGGATGGTGGTTGTAGACTCGCCATTCTGTTTGTACCCTTTTCCAGAGCAGCTTTGACCCCCTCCATATCTCCATACAGCCTCAATGCTACGTTTTGATACTCTTCATATCAACAGAGCCCCTTCATTGGATGTATGTGAGTGGTATGCTAGAGCGCTTACATAAGCCTGTAATCGTGAGCACGCTTGGGAGTAATTTGAGGCACTCCTACGCAAACCTTATCCTCAGCAAAGTATAAATTTCCACCACGAGAAAATATTGTCTCTTAGCCAGCCAAGCTTAAGACTCTTGTTGTGGAAACAACGGCGGTGTAAGCGGTACATTGGATAAGTCGCAAGACCTCCGGTTGCCGCGTACTCGGCTCAGAATGATGATTGACTTACAAATTCTTATCTACATTATCTGAATTTCATTGAAGAAGAATGTTTCTGACTGAAGACTCTGGCTTGGCTTGGCTAGCTACAACTAACCAACTGCGGTACACTTGTGTGTGCCCTAGCTATTGGCCTAATTGACAGCACTGACGGAATCAATCTGTTGACTCTAGCCCTGTTATAGATCCATACTAGACACGGAGCTAACTACAAGTAGCCCTCGTACACACAAAGAACAATTCCGGGATATGATCAATCGGGGTGGTATGTACGAGTTTGGTGTACACAGTGATACAACAACAACAAGAGCACAAACAATGCTTGGATCAATATTGGTCAGATCCTGCGCATTTGCATCAAACTGTGTCACTTGTTGCCCTTGCGCCCTCTGCATCTCTGCTGTACATCTTGCACGATGCTATTGTTAGTGACCCATACCAGGGCCTGTACATACACATGTGGACTAACTCCACCAAGCCACTATCAAAAGTGCCAGGTGTAGAGATGGTTGGATGGTAAGCACGACCAGGGCTGTTATTATTCACTCTCTTATTATTCATCCAGCGCGCGAACACTCCATTTTTTTCGTGTCCTCCTGCATATCCCTAGACTCCAGCGTCGTATTGGCTTCCAGACCCGGAATCATAGCCGCTAAACACCCATTCCATAAGAGCTGGGGAACTTGAAAATGTGGAGAGACGATTGCGGAGGAGGTTGCATTTTGAGATTCAGAGTCCCCGGAGTTTTATCCAGTGCACACGTTGAGGAAGTCGTATACACCTGCCCTCGCATTGATGAATGTAACACTATCAAGAGCTTAGCAGGACTGAACACCTTAGTAAGCCGTCCTAGAGACCTGGCTAGTTCAAATATGAGACTCGCTCGCTGGCTGCTCAATACAAATGAACTCACAATTAGTACATCCTTTTCAATACCCGCCTTTGGCAAGCTCCTTCTTCTCCGATAGTTCCTTTTCAGGGCAATATCTGCTATTGAACCAATGTCCCATATTCCCGGCCAAATATTCGGAGAAGCATGGCTGACATTTAGCGCAATAGTCAGTCGTATTCGCTACTAACCCTGGCTGCCTTGATGGCCTTTTTTCCACCTCTGAAACATGTCTTACAACTCATATGTCTCACCGGCGTAAACCCGAAGATGTCCGCCAAAATGAGGTTAAGACCAGAATACGACGAGACATAAGGCTGAGAGGAGACTGGAGCTTGAAAAAGTCGATCGATCGATGAGGGGAATCTGACTATGAAGTGGTCGGTCCGATACCCCAAAGGGGAAGGGCTCGAGGTGGCTAATAGGAGTCTCCAGAAAGAGAATTCGGAGAGACAAGAACGGGATAGGCTGATTACTTGTCGAATGGTACCTTTCGTAGCTGTATTTATGAGGAGACTGGTTAATATTACTGCTTCTGGTACTAAAAGTGGACATTGATCTCTTGGCATGATACCTAATCGCTAGATCTGTTAGTCCGAGGAGATCTGAGGTGGTGTCACTTTCGTACAAGTACTGTAGCAGTAGCAGGTATCTAATCTTCAGATCCAACAGGGGCAGTTTAACAGTGGATCTGTGGACAGGCAGAGGCCTCCATTTGATCTGATTTTCTGGGTCTCGCGATCTCCATGACAACGAATCTAAGACCGCGGCAGAGCGGAAGAACTGAGACGGCGGAAGAACCAGGACCATGACGATCCATCAGAGATAAGCACGCTCATTTATGTCCCTGAGGGTATACCAGGAGCGAGCTATTACCCCACATCAACTCTCCTGTCTTCTCTGAGCTTCCCAGCACCTTGACGAAAACGGCAAGTTTTCAGAAATAGACCGATATTAGTATCATTGTCATCATTGAGAGAGCCCAGATACTTCTGTGCAACTCCCACCCTGGTCAGACCTATTCCGGCGTCGTCGTTGTGACCCCAGTTTGGACACGAAATCGTACCCAAATTAAGCTATTTTGGGATTCCCGATTGGGACACACTTGGGCTTAATTTGGAACGGTTAGGTTCTTACTTGAAGGATACTGTTCAACAAAACCCCAACAAAAAAGTCATTGTTTTGACCAGAGTTTAGGTGGCAAATCAATGCAACTGAATTGCCCCATTCTCCGAAATACCACGTGATCAACGCCCTTTCCCATCTTCCCGGAAATCACCATCTTGAGGTGGTCGTGTTCATGCAGACTCCACACACATGTGTCATGCATATGAACACGGCTGACGTTTAAGGAGTGGTTGTAGAATGGCCAGGAGAAGCGCTATAAGAATTTTCAAGGTGTCTAGTGATTCAGCTTGACGTTTGAAGAATGCAGCAACTCTCAGATTCAAAATCCACCAACTACTGACTATTCTACCACCACGTCAAATTTCCCCCAACGTTACCCTAACCCTAGAGGTACACATCATAACATTAATCATCTCGACTTGACACCACCTACACTCGTTCTCAAACAACAACCCACTAATTACAACATGACTTTTGTGGAAGAACTGAAGACTCGAAACTTCAGTATATACGGCCAATGGATTGGTGTGCTGTGCATCATCCTGTGCATTGCTCTCGGCATTGCCAACATTTTCCACGCCAGCTTGGTGATCATCTTCTCCATTATTTGCATGTGAGTATTCTTTTGTGTGGGAGGAGGATATGTGTTGTGTTACTCTAGCGGTGTGATCTGCAACCGAGATGATGTGAAAGAAATCTCGCTGCGCAGTTCATCGCTATCTGAGAACTCGATGCATTGTCTGACGATTGATTATGCACGGTCAAAGGGTGACAAGGACCCTGTGAATGTTATTTGAAGGGGAAGGAGAGTGTGTCATGATAGGTGATGTTGAATGAGGCGGTATAGGACTGCTGTGATGTCCTTATGGACATATGATGACATCCGACAGTGTCTTGTTCCTCTAGTTCATCACGTTGTCTACGTCCTGGACCTGAAGGGTTGTGTTGATGAGACAGCTGTGATGTCGCTGATCAAGGGGTGTTGAATGTCGTCCGTTAGGCTGCTCCTAATCCGCCCATCTGGGGTTTCCGACATCCTCTCCCATATCGATCTGATCAGCTACTCTCACAACTTCCAGGACCCACTCTCCAACGTCTAGCACCAAACACCTCCCAACTGTCAAAACACAACTCAATGAGACCGTCCGATAAGGAGTTGAAGGATCCACTTCTCTTTGTGCCGTATTTGGGTACGTGAACCCGAGTTCTGTCGCTTATCGGATGTCTCTCTTGAGCGTTATCTGTAAGCCTGGTTGTGAGGGATGCGTGCTCCAGAAGACTCCAACACATTTCGTCTTCAATTGGCTGCCTCCTCATTACCTACGTTCTCAGCTCTTTCTAACTCAGCGTCCAAGGTCTGGTTGTGGTATTTGTAGAGATTCCGTTCCTACTGCGAATCTGTCCCGTGACAGAACGGTTCTCCAACTTCATCCGAGCCTTTAACCAAAACTGGCCCCGAGCCGCCTTCTACCTCGGAATGGCCACCATCCAGTACTGCTCGCTGATCTTCATGACCACGTCGCTGCTGGTTCCCGCCATCTTCCTGACCATCACCGCCATGTGCTACGCTCTGGCTGCCCTTAAGCACCAGGAGTTCACCGGATCCTCTACCTTGGGTGGAGCTGGAATCGCTAGACAGATTCTGTAATCTACGCACGTAGATTGATATAATTTTAATGAGAACTGACGATACACGTGAGGGTGTCTAGGGTGAAGGCGAACAGCCGTGGGCACTGCAGCCTGGTAACCAGACATTGGGTGGACTTCCAGGGAGGAGGAAACCTGTAAGAGAACCCGACGAAAGGAGAGTGTTAAACGTGTCGGTGTTGGGGGGGAGGAGGGAGGAGGGGGCTGGTCATACTGGTGGCTCCAGAGATTGGTATATTCGTGGATGCTCAGTCGAGTCTAGTTTGAGACCTCCTTTTCTGAGAAACCTATCTGTGCACCTCCGTCTTGTCAAAGAGATGAACTGTACGTTTAGAATGAGCGTCTCCCATAGCTACTGTACCAGGTGATTCCAACTTCCCAAAGGGAGATACTCTGTAGATATAAATGGAACACAACCCCAATGGTCACTCTGAACTACACACGCCTGCCAATTTAGTTGAAGGTTTCAGCCCACATGGGCTTCGCATAATTCATGTTCAGTGATGAAGGCATGTGCACAACAGAACCTTGAACATTCTTATGCCCCTGCGTTTGAGTCTTCGCACTTCACGTCATGGGATCAAAGGGAGTACCACACAAAGCCACAATGCGAAATAGCGACAGTCGTCAACTGAAGCAGCAACAGCCACAGCCTACACTCACTCGTTGATATTCGGCTACACACTTACGACAATGCCACACGGGAATCTTTACTCGGTGAGTTGGCATATCAGAACATGAATTCAAGAGTTACAAACACGGACTACAGAAAGACGAGGACGAGAGGGAGGACGATGGCCACCTCGACGGTCCACTTGGAGGCCTCATTGACTTGCGTGGGTCTACCAGCGACAGAGCTGTGAGGGACTAAAGGTGTTTTTGCGATACCAACTTGGTAGGGGTTGGAACGGTTGTCAACAGAGTCGACAGGAGCCGAAGAGCCGAAAGCTTCAGCAGAGCCCATAGAGGTGGGAGGGCCGGGGGAATTGGTCGGATCGACAGAATCGACGGAATCGACGGAATCGACAGAATCAACAGAACCGACAGCATCGACAGAAGCAACAGAAGAGATGGGGCCAACTGAAGCGCCAGATACGAGGGAAGTGACAGAACCAGCCGAACCAGAAGAGCCAGCCGCCTCCACGTTCTCAGCAGACCCGCCCCCAGCGTCGCCGTCATGTCTAGAGCCTTCGCCAGAACCTGGTGACACGTGACCAGACCCACTCACAGACTGAACGCCACTTCCAGAACCATCAGAGCCCGACTCACTCCTGAACTCAGAGTCGTCCCGGGTGACGGAATGGTACACAGTGACATAAACAGTCAACGTGCCGTCAGACTCGACCACAGCTTCTGAGGTAGATATCGAACCGCCACCACTTGCACGACCAACACCGTCTGCGCCAGCTGTGATGTAAGCTGTCACGGTTTTGGAGGGCGCAAACGACGTCACACTCGGGACAACGCCAGCTCCAGTGGCCCCTGCTGAAGGCACCTGCTCATGAACACTACCGTCAGTGCCAATGATGAGTTCTGTGCCTGCAATGGATCCAGCGACCGTCTTAGTGGAGACGGCGACCCGTGTAACCTGTTCATGGAGCTCGTCATCCGAGTTTCTCGGGGTCTCGGTACGAACGGTGGAACCTTGGACGACATGGGTGGAAACAATACTGCGGGTCAAGATGGAGTCTATGGGCGGAGGGACAAGAATGGTTGGGAACTCTTTCGAGGAACTAGTGCTGGTACCTGTGAGTATTTCTTCGGTGGAGGTGAGACCGGTGCCAGTGTGATTGGAAAGAGGTGTGGGTACCACCTGGTCGGTAGCATTGCCGTTGCTAAGAGCGAATGATCCAGAGCTTATGAGTGTCTCAGATTCGGAGCTGACACTAACGACTGCGCTAGAAGAGACCACGTTGCGAGTCACTTGCACGAAGGTGTTGTCATTGCTGTCAGTGATTGTTTCTGTGCCTTCTGCGGACCCCGTAACGATCACAGTGGGAACTAGTCCAGCCGAGGGTGGTGCTTCAGCCGAGGGGGAGGCGGAGGCGGAGATCGAGGAGATACTATCGGAGACGTTGCCGATAGTGCTTGGAGCCGGAATCGTGGTAACCTGCTCAAAGTAATTTCCACTTAGGTCTGTCAGTGTTGCTGTGCCGGCACTGAGGCCTGTGACAGTGGTTGTGGAAAGTGGTGTGCGGGTCACCTGCTCGAAGGAGCTGCCAACGGAGTCAGTGAGTATCTCGGTGCCAGGAATGGGTCCAGGAACGATATTGGTGGACGCAATGTCATCGGAGGGGTTAGCCTCGACGGAGGATGGGGCAGAAGAGCTACTTTCACTGGAGGGAGAGGCGGAAGATGCGGAAGAGCTACTCTCACTAGAGGAGGAGGCGGGGAAGCTGGGGTCAGCAAGAGGAGACACAGAGGAGCTGGCTTCGGCGGAGGAAGACACTTCAAGGCTAGTGACCTGCTCATAGAATTCTCCATCAGCGTTGGTGAGTAGTGTCGTTCCTGCAATGGGTCCAAGCACAACGTTCGTTGAAACAGGGACACTGGTGACCTGTTCATAAAGCTGTCCGTCAGTGTTCGTGAGAATCTCCGTGCCCATGATGGGGCCTGGTACAACAACTGTGGAGACCGGGACACGCGTGATTTCCTCATAGAACTCCCCGTCGGAGTTTGTGAGGATCTCAGTACCTTCGACTGACCCAGGAACAATGTTAGTGGAGACAGGGACGCTAGTGACTTGCTCGTACAATTCTCCATCGGTGTTTGTGAGCATCGTGGTACCTGCAACTGAACCTGGAACAATGTTGGTGGATACAGGAATGCTGGTGACCTGCTCATAAAACTCCCCGTCGGAGTTTGTGAGTACTGTTGTACCCGCGACTGGTCCTGGTACAACGTTGGTGGAAACTGGGACGCTAGTGATCTGCTCATAAAGCTTTCCATCGGTGTTGGTGAGGACGGTTGTACCCGCTACTGGACCTGGGACAACATTGGTGGATACGGGAACACTGGTGACCTGCTCGTAGAACTCCCCGTCGGAGTTTGTGAGAATTTCGGTACCTTCGGCTGACCCAGGAACGATGTTCGTGGACACAGGGACACTCGTGATTTGCTCATAAGGCTCTCCGTCAGCGTTAGTGAGAACTGTTGTACCAGCAAGTGGGCCAGGCACAACATTTGTAGAGACAGGGACCCTTGTGATCTGCTCGTACAGCTCGCCATCAGTGTTTGATAGAACCTCTGTGCCTGCGATAGACCCAGGAACGACGTTTGTAGAAACTGGAATCTTGGTAACCTGCTCAAAATACTCCCCGTCAGTGTTTGTGAGAATCTCGGTACCCTCGACTGTACCAGGAACAATGTTAGTGGAGACAGGAGTTCTGGTGATTTCCTCGTAGAACTCTCCTTCAGCGTTCGTGAAGATCGCAGTACCCTCAACCGGACCAGGAATCACATTGGTGGATACAGGGACCCTTGTAACCTGCTCATGGTAGCCACCATCCGGGTTTGCGACGGTGGTGGTTCCTGCTGTGGGTCCTGCAACGATGGTGGTGGAGGTGATAGCAGATAGTGGAATGCATTCTCCGGGAGGAGGCCAATTGACGATCATCTTTGCGCCGGGCTCTCCGAATAGTTCCCTCCATTTCGCGGCTTGCTGGGCTGCGTACATCCTGTAACCGAGAACAATGGCGGTATTGAATTGGAGAAGAGTTTGGGGCGCAGGGAACCGGTCGACGGCCCACAAGATAGCGTAACGGTTACGTTCCGGTTCATAGTTGCCAAGTACATCATACCACTCTGGACTCGGTTCACAGTCAATGGGGTAGACGTAGTAAGCGAAATCCTGAAGTTTCTGGAGATCACTGATGAGCTCGGTGTTGCTGAGGGCATAAGCGGCATCAATCACCGCCTGATTGTTAACTCCGGGAACGAAGGTGTAGCCTCTAGTAATGGCAAGCTGCCTGGCAATAGCTGTCAGCATGTTCATTTGAGTTACAGCATCGTCGACCAGATATCGGGTTTTGAGAGTATCACGCAATGTCTGGTCGGAGGTGATATCAGCGAGTGCTGACGACATCACGCAGAGAATCACGGCGAGAATGGACATGATCATCATGTTGAAGTGTCGGATGGGAGGCGGGGTTCTTCAACACCTTTTTGACTTGTACGTGAAGGCTAGGCCATTATAACCAAACTGTGGGCACATCTTTTTACATGGGAGGTTGAAAGCTGGCTGTCTTACCACCGTATTGAATGTGGCGCCAGAAAACGCTGTGTTGACGGTGCTGAACGTTTACTATTGTCGATTACGTTTCATCCGCTTCTGTCGAAAAACATGGGCCTCGTCTTGTTTAGCATAAAGAGGGAAGCCTTTAGTATATTGAAGCTACCAGCTTATGTTATACGATCGAAAAGCACCGTTGTTGACAGCGCTATTATCAGGTGTCTTCAGATATGATCACAGGTGTGTCCATAGTAGCAGGGAAGGGGTACCGGCACCGCCCAGACACTGGGATACATGAGCTGGTGGATTCGTGGGGTTGTTTGGCTGTACAAATGCTTGGCGTTTACAATCTCAATTAGGTAACTGTCGTTTTCCCTGTCTCTTTCGGGACATCTCAATTGATTCTATCGGTCTATCTTGGGCTAGCCGTTTGGTGAATATCCACAGCGTAACATTTCCCCCACGTACTAGTCATAGCTAGTCTAGTTTGTAGAAGATCTCAGTTTATTCCACGGGATCCTTGCATGCAGGGCATTGTATCGTAGATCCAGAGCTCGCTAATATGCACGGCTGATAATGCAATTGTTACATTAGGCCCAGATTTGTGAGTAGCCCAAATGATATAGCACTGATGGAGTTTCATTGAAGTATGGAAGACTCATCCGGTGGAATGTCAGGTCATTACCTTGGTGCGTGCTAGAGTCGGGGTGAACTTGTTTTAAATGGAAAGATCTAGACATCGAGCTCGATATCGGACTGAGAAGTACAAGTACGGTACGTATTGGCTACAAGTATCGCGTATGTGTCGTGTCCCTGTGATTTCATGCATATCATAAACCGAAATGGTGACCGCGATCTAGCCCACAATAGTGTCTCAAACCAGAATCACAATTGGGACTCAATGAGGGAGGTGCAAGCACTGTCTGTTTGTTGTGATTCCAGAGGGTTGAGTTCGGTGTATTTGTACAGGTGTGTACACTGGCCCCATCGGCTATTGTTTTTTCATCTTCAGGCGATTTCAGACCGAACCTACAGTACACCACAAATAGATACGAGCTTCTTGTAGAGCCTTGTTCTAAGGAGGTTTGCATCACACACGCCTCGAATGCCACTGAGGTGCAGTGTATAGAGCACAGTAGATGTTGTATACATTCGACTGTCACTAGCTACAGTACAAAGGAAGGGCAGTTTATTTCGGTGAGAAGCAAATCCATGGGAAGACTAACAGCTTCCTTCGCAATACGGAGTCAAGATGCAAAGAGTCATGAGTGAATCATTTACTAAAGAAAAACCAAAGCCAAGGGAAAGGCAAGGAAGGCACCGACAGCCAGCTTAGTGGCGCTATTAGCCTGAGAGACAGCGTATTTAGCGGGTGTTTGGCCGTTGGCGGCAGACGTCAATCTGTGGTAGGAGAAGTGAATGCCAATTGGATCAAGAGACCCTGCAGAGCCAGTAGTAGGGTTGATAGAATCACCATAAGAGATTCTAGTGGGTCTAATCGGCGACGACAAACTTCCAGGACTAATAGTGTAGCTTTCAGCGTCTCCGGGGTCTTCAGAGTCTTCATCAGGGCTCCATAGGGATTGAGCAATGCCTGTGAGTGTTTCAACAACAGCAAGAAGCTCTACAGTCCTAACCAGGAGGCTGGGAGTAGCAAAATATGACACACAACCTGTGCTGGAGACTGTAACCGAGTCAGCTAGGAAGTTGACACAGTTGACGAGGTCGTGCACCTCTCGGACTAGATCTCTGATGGTAACAGAGTCAAAGGCAGGAAGCCTCTTCTTCATGTTCGACGCTGCTCTGAGTAGACCCTCAACTCTTCTGTGAATATCGTCAAAGGCGAAATGGATGCTGCTGTCACTCTCACAGATTTGATTCGAAGCGTTTTCGAGGATTTCTCGAATACATTCGAGTGGTCTGGTCAAGTCATCTAGCTGGTTGGAGGAGGGAATGGAGCAAGTTGGGATTGTCGAAACAGAGACGATGGAGCTTTTGAATGTCGGCCATGTGAAATGGGCGCGATGGTTGGATCTGTCGTAAGAGTGGTTCTGGAAGTCAAAGCCAAAGCAGATCCAGAGCCAGATCCAGAGCCAGAGCCAGAAGCTCTGAACGAGGCGGCCTTGGTTGTGGAGTCTCTAGAAGTCCCAGTCTCTAAGGACTTGGCAGGGCTGGCATGGTGGCCGGTTGAAGCAAGGCTGATGAAGGGCCCATTGCTGAAATGCGGTGCTGAGTCACGTGATTTAGTAGAACGAGATAACGTCAGATTGCTCGTGGAAGAAATGACATCAGACAGGGCAGGTACAGCTGATGAAAACTCTAAAGATGTGTTTGATCCAGAGTCAAAATCTGACTGCGAAAGTGGGAGCCCAAACTCAGAAATGGACTTTGAGGCTGATTTTGAGGCTGATTTTGAGGCTGGTGAAGAGGAGGGCAAAGACATAACTCTCGATGCTGGGTAGAGACCTGGCTCTGGAGAAGATATTTACATGAGAGTGATCAACGAGTCAAGAGGAGTAGGGGATCCTTAGACTGAATTGGAAGGCGAAACTAGAGGTGAGGAGTTTGGTATTGATGGATACGGAGGTTGAGAAAGACACTCTGGGATGACGAAAACGCAGGTGAAGCTGGTACAAGTAAGAGTACTCGTAATTACTTGGGAGAGTACTTGAGAGAGAGACGGAGATGGGACAGAAGACTAAGAGGTGGAAGCCGCAAAAGAGGACTCGAAGGAACCTGTTGTAGATTCAACTGGCTCCGAAGTCGAAACGAGCTCTGGAGAAGAAGCTGGTTTCGAGGAGAGTAGAGAGGCCCCTAAAGGAGCCGACCCAAAGTCGTCGATGAGCTCAGTTGACACATTTGACGATACCTTGGTGGGCTGACTGACGGAGTCGGGTCACTCTGGCACTACACCAGGGTTCCTATAGTGGCCTGTTTTGCGTCTCTTGATCTGTTAATTCTGTCTTGATACGGATATTGCCCAGTGGAACCAGATATCGGACATGAAACAGACAGCACCCCAGAATATTCAATCATTACAGCGTGAAATCAAACTACAATTACAGCAGAAACATGCAAGCCCTTCCCAGCTGTTTGAAAATAATGTTGATCTCGAAATTGGGAGTTTCATTGTGTCGTGCCATCAGATCTGTTGTGGAGACATTTCAAGGACATCTACAAATCACAAACGGGTATAATTACAAGTACTGGTACAGTTAATAAGCACACACTACGCACCATTCATGCAACACATTAAACACATTGAATTATATACTAATGCTAAACTAAACAAACATGGCCAGAAGAGGGGCAAAGGCAAGAACACCCACGGTCATCTTAGTAGCAGAGTTGGCCTGAGGAACGGGAGCAGACTCAAGAGGCTGCAGGGGCACAACGGGAACCTCGGGAACAGGCTCGACGGGCTGGGCAGGCTCAGCAGGAACCTCAGGAACCTTCAGGGGTGGGCTCGACGGCTTGCCAGGACCTCGAGGCTCGACGGACGTGTCGGAGCACGGACGACGGCAGNGAGTGCGAGTNCGGNGCNCGACGTAGGTCCTCGGTAGTACTCGGGNGCTACGAACGGTGTACCGTCGGGGTACTACGGGTACGTACGGGTCCGTTACCGGGAACGGGTTACGTTACGGTTACCCGGGGGGTACCGTTACGGGGGTAACCGTTACGGGTACCGTAAACGGTAAACCGGGTACCGTTACGGTTACCGGGGTAAAGGTTACGGTACCGGTACCGGTACCGGGTACGGTACGGTACCGGTACCGGGTACCGGTACCGGTACGGTACGGTACGGTACGGTACGGTACGGTACGGTTACCGGTACCGGTACCGGTACCGGTACGGTACGGTACGGTACCGGTACCGGTACCGGTACGGTACGGTACGGTACGGTACGGTACCGGTACGGTACGGTTACGGTACGGTACGTACGGTACGGTACGGTACCGGTACCGGTACGGTACGGTCGTACGTACGGTACGGTACGGTACGTACGTACGTACGTACGTACGTACGTACGGTACGGTACGGACGTACGACGACGGTACGTACGGTACGGTACGGTACGGTACGGTACGGTACGGTACGGTACGTCGCTTACGGCGGGCCGAGAGGAAGAAGAAGGAAGTACGGACTCGGGACGGTCGTCGCTCGGGCGNGAAGAAGAGAAGAGTAGGNGTCGGAGGTCGTGCTCGGGCGGCAGAGGAAGAAGAAGGAGTAGGCTCGGGAGTCTGCTCGGGGGCAGAAGAAGAAGAAGGAGTAGGCTCGGGAGTCTGCTCGGGCGCAGAGGAAGAAGAAGGAGTAGGCTCGGGAGTCTGCTCGGGGGCAGAAGAAGAAGAAGGAGTGGGCTCGGGCTTGCCACAGTTCTCGTCAGTACCAGCTCCCAGACCACTTCCAGTAAGAGGAGATCGGGGCTTGTCCTCGATAGCACCATCAAGTTGACCGGGGATGCCAGGCTCAGCCTTTCCAGAGGTATCCTCCTTAACCCAGACCTCGAACTCGATATGGTTCTCGTACAGGTCAGCCTCAGAGACGATCTTGGTGGGGATGATCAGATGAAGGGAGATACCAGGCACCTGAGGGATCTTTGTGAGATGACCCTCAGCGTAGCCTGCACTGACACTTTCGAATCTCAGAATGTCCTTGGCGTCCTTGCCCTCGTAAGTCTTGGGAACCGGATCATTACCAGAGTAGATCTCGAGCTTCATGTTGTTTGAGACGAAGTTCTTATCCACAAAGCTGAGCTTGGAAGTATCAAGGAAATCCTTGAACTCGACACGGGCATAGGGGGAATGAGGGAAGATGATGTGCCACCAGATGATATCACCCTCTCGTCGACCGGTCTTCTGGGATTCATGGGTCACGGGCTCAGACTCAACAACGATGGAGGCGGGCTTCTTGGCGGCGATAATGAGGGTGTCGCCAAAGGCAACCTCTGCAGGGTCGAGCCAGGTCTGAACAAAAATCTGGCCAGAGATCTCTTCGCATTTCTCAGTCACATAATCGGTGTAGGTGCAGGTAAAGGTGTGGTCGTCGTTAGCGCAATGGAGGATTTTGTTATCTTGGAGGTCGACAACGTCAAAGTCGAAGGGCTTGTCGGTGAGGTGGACCTTCTTGTCGACGTCGAAGGTGAAGTAGTCTCCAGGCTCAATGCCGTCATCGGTGGGTCTGAGCTCGAAGAGGAACTCCATCGTCCACTTGTCGGTCATGTATCCCGTGGAGACCTTGATCTCCGGGTCGGGGTTGAAGAGATACATTCGGAAGTCGTCGATGGGAGAGGCCACCTCCTTGGCGAGAGCCAGGGCAGCCAGAGCGAGCGTAGGCAGGAATCTCATGATGGCGTTGTGTAGTGTTCATGTTGTGTGGGAGAGAGGGTGTTTAAGTATGGCGAGAGCTGTGTAGCTATTTGGGGACACAAAAGGCAGATTAGAGCACAAACACAAAAGGGAATCTGGATAGAGACGAAAATTAAACAGACGCAAGGGTGCTGCCTGATATTGGACAGAATGGGTCGCTGGAATTAACAGACAAACGACACACCATGCACAAACACACACTACACAAACATCCGGGGCAAGACAAGCGTTCAAGCGTTCGGGGCTTGCTCGATCAATGCAGTCCCTGGACTTTGTTGGTTGGACAGACTTCTCTGTGGTGTGGAGAAGTCCGTTGTGTGGAGAAGACCGTACAGGAACATGGTTATAGCTTGTAGGTGTTTGTTCTTGTTAATCTGTTATCGATATCTCATAACCAGGGCTTTGTACGCCAGCTTGTGAGTTGATCACCTTCCCCTGCTCCTAGTCATTCCGCTATGTTTGCTGTCTATTCGAGACGCCCACAGTCTTGCCATAACATGATGGGTCGGTTGTCTTTGTCTCCTCAGCAATGTTCTAGAATATTGGATCTGTCGAATCGAGGCAGGCGGCTACGCATCTGCTTTGGGGATGTGTGGTACGATCGTATAGAATGATCGTATAGCACCATGCCTGTCTCCTGCTCCACTGTACGAGTACTCTCCTCTTCTCCCCCAACCACTTGTAATAACTGTACCCGTGTAACCGTTTATCTCACATGAATACGACACTCTAATTTTAGTTTTGGTCAGGAATAGGGGGCTACCAATAACTCGTGCCAATCAGGAGCTCCACCCCTCCAGTTGCACATGTGGTAACACAACAGCAGTCTGAATATAATTATCATCTCGCTAGAATGTCACAGTATAATATTCGCTGCTTCGTCAATAACTCACCACATTGAGGCCGTGGAAATAGTAATAGGGGTGTGCATAGAGTTCAGAAGTCAAAGCGGGTATGCATGGATAGAGTCTACTGATCGATATATTTTTACCAGTCATAGGCGAGCATGTACGACATGTATTGCGCAAGCTGTAGTTGTAAATTGGAGGTGTCGAGTGGTCTATATTTAGACGTTGGGCTCTATTGTTATCGTGTAGCTAGAGTTGGGACAATTTAAGGAGTGTCTCGTGGTTTGTATATTAAGGTGGTCCCGAATTTAGGTTGATAGCCTAAGTTGACAGTCTAACGGCTTTCATGGTGTGTGGCGATAAACATAGTCAACCTCCAACTGAGAATATGTGACTGACCCCAACCCAAGCAAACCTTGTAGTGGAGCAAAGCAAAGAGCCGACAACGCACCTCGTGGAGAATCACAGGTGGGACTGGTGAGAAACACATGCACTGATGCGGGAACACAATGGTCGGTTCAATACGGGCATTTTTCGCGACTTGCATGGTCCGCGGAAGTTGCGCTTCAACGTGCATTTGATTAACTGAACATGCGTCTAATGAAAAACTTCCCTATCTGATTTGCAGTAGAGCGTTAGAAATGGTAAACATCTTGTATAAGTATTTGGTGCGGTTAAAAAAAATAGGCATGCTAGAATGGTGAGATGACCCACTGACAATCAATGGATGGCTCAACAACACTCCTGCTGGTAGCCACATATAGAGCTACACTCTGAATGCCACCCTTACAATAATCCCCAAGACAGATCTAACCGAGCTCCAGGTGGTACGACAATGTTTTCAATAATGTAGTGCATTAATACATAACGAGACAAACAGACTCCGGCTTTTTCCCAGCTCACGTGCCATGGAAACAGATACAAGTAGGAGCAGCTCAACTAACCACTGTTCTACTGTACCGTATTTGCTTAGTACATACTATACAGTTCTCGTATAGCACGGAGCAGCTTTGGATTTCGCCAAGGGCGGCTTCTTCGGGAAGCTCAAACTGTCGACAACTCGAAATGGACACCTGCTTGGGAGACTCGGAGTCCCTTAAGCCCGATACGGTCTGGGACCAGCTACATTCTGGTGGAACACTTCCCAAGACGCTAAAGTGCGTCTGATCAATCGACAACTCGGTCAAGGCTCCTTTGCCACACATTCCACTTCTGCCTCAGGCAGTTCCAGTAGCTATCGTACAGTGCCCTTGTTTTAGCCTCTCGCCTACAGCCCTTTTCAAACTGAATACGAGGGTTTTGTCGATCCAGCTCGGCAAGCCCTTGTCCCTCAGCCCATATCGGCGATCGACCGCTTCTCCCTACATCAAACTGGTGGGTCGCCATCTGCACTTGAGCCGAGCTCCGGCTGTCGTGGCAACCACTACTCGTACCAGTACCAGTACTTGTAGCTGCTACGCATACTCGTAATAACGGTTCATCAATAAATAAATACACAGCCCCCTTTTTTTTTTGCTTCAAACAGCCAATCCCATCTCGAACGAATGGTCGTACTCAAAATTGGAGACTTCCTGCATGGGCCACCAAGCCTTCTGCTTCAACTCCTTGGGCAGTCGATCCACAATCTCCTGAAGGTCATACTGCAATCTGTCCTTCCACCAGCACAACCCATGATATCTGTGTACATAGGCACAATAGAAGCAAATGAGCAACAGTGCGTATGGGTTCTTGCCTCTGACGTAGGTCAGGAAATCGGGATGCCAATAAATACTCCAAGCTGTAAGATGGGCCGAACTGAGGCCATCCACGTCCATGGAGTAGAGCTCTGTCATTGTGCGGATTTCTCTGGCGATGCACATTTTCAGCTTGGTGTCGTATCTCACCAGGTCTGGGATCTTCCATAGCAAGTCGTCACGTGGTAGGTAGTGTTTGCTTGGCAGAGGCGCTGCTGCGTTGTTGGAGACCTCTTGGCCCATGTACAATGTGAGAACGTCGTGGATGATCCGCAGGATACCGAAGATGTCAGCCTCATTGTCGTCAAAGCTCAACAAAGGAATCATGACAAGCGCCTTGGAGCACATGGACACCATGACACAGGCTATGAGCACACAGTTGTAGTTGCGGGTGGTATCAAGGTTGATGAGTTCGTGTTTGAGCTTGGCGAGGGCGTCTGTGAACATGATGAGCAGCGTCTCCTCCTGTTTGTTGGTCAGAGGCACGTATCCGACAATCTTTTGGGACTTGGGCACCCCCAGTCTCTTGGAGTGCGCCACATTACCCTTGAGCATGTATCGGTACTCGTTTCGCAGGTTGTAGAGCATCATTTGAGAAAATGTCAGACATGCAGCTGTCAATGCAGGGCTCTTTATGGCAAGATGGACAGAGCTCTTCATCCAGGGAGCGTTCTTTTTGCCGGATACGTGGACCAGCAAGGGCGAGGCGTGGGACACGTAGAACTTGAGCAGCTCCAGCTTCTTGTGGGTCAGTCCCAGAATCTTTTGCATGGAAACCGGTCGTATCGTGTACTGGGTCTTTTTCTTGGTGGGAGTGGAGGCGACATGTTCTCGCTTGTTGAGTGTCTGGTAAAGAGTCCGCTTTTTCGGCGCATGTTTTTGCGGCGCCAGCATCATCATGGGGTTTGTGGAAGAGATGAAAATACCAAAGTGGTGTTTGTGTTCATGACAATGTCTGGCGAGGCGAGTGCAGTGCAGATCACCTTTTTTAGATGAGGTGAGTTTGAGACATTGTAAAATGGGCTACAGAGGTGCTAGCCGAATGGGAGTCAGACTAGGATACTCGTGAGAACTAGGACTATTACCTGAAAGAGTAATTTTCTCCCTCGGGCAACCACTACACACACTGAACCCCATCCGCCTGCGATTGCTCTGTAAAAAAAACACCCAACCTTAATCCCCTAAAGCCTAAACTCTTGCGTGTAACATGTGCCACACCCTGCAGATTAAATGTATCGGCTAAGTGTCTAATGGTGATAAATTGCCAGAAGCGAGATTGCCCGGGACTCGGTAGTGACAATTCGGTCTGGGTGGTGTTAAGGCGTATTATTTTCAGAGCAACGGTTGCCACGAAATGCGACTTTTCTGGAGACGCCCAGAATAATTGCTTTTGCAAGACACACCCACCCAACCCAAGGTTGTACATACCAAGAAACAGTGTTACATCAAACATCAACACCTATTGGTCCACTCTGTTTCTATCATATCAACAGCCAGCTAGCTAGTCCAAAACACGCTACTGCAATATGGTAAGGATAGGATGCAATAGAGATGGAGTATTGAGTCTAGGGACAGTGCTACTAGGATGCGAAGGCTTCAGATCCAGTACCGCTTCAGATCCAGTACACAGTCACTAGCGCAACATGACAACAACTAGTACCACCTCTCGATTGCTCCCCGACCTCGTTAGCACCAACTCAATGTCAAGATGGAAGCAGCACACTCTATTCTATGATCACGGGCTACTTCTGGCGAACTCTGGGGTAACACACTCTACAGGCACAGGGCTTCGGTACTGAATATACAGCGTGCGAGTTACCTTCACTAGCTCCCTTTCAGAGCACACACTGATTATCCATGTCTCACAGATTGAGGTTTGATTAGGAACGACCTCGACGAACCCCACCAGCAACTTCATTGCTCTAACAACACCCTGAGAACTCAGTGTCTATGGTTTATAGGACCCTCGGTGAATTGGACTGAAAATGTGAAACGGACAGGAGTCATGAAACAGGATAAGCAGTAGAGTCCGTATTATTTCCCCTGTCTGAGGTGACTCTTGGAGGTGGGTTTGGCCGAATCTTTTCCGATATGACCAGTTCCATCGCTTATATGAAACCAATTTTGAGTGCACAATTTTCACAGCGTATGGACGATTATGAAAACTGCAAGATTGCAAGATTGCTCAAGAACAACACAGTGACTCTGCAAACAATATCTCCCAACCGATCCCACTTCTTTCTTTTTTCCCCACCCCCTCCAATACAAGTACTTGTACTTCTGTGACGACCGTACTTGTACACTGCAACAACACCTGTAGGGCCAACGTCGAAAGACGCGTATAACTACACACATTTGTACTGACGCAGATATATATTAGCATACCGTTTTAACCAGCGGAGTGCGACGATCGCAACGGTATAGCTTACATCCCATGTCACCTTAGTGATATTCGCGTCTAGAGGCCGCCAAACATATACAAGAACATACATCAGTATGCTCGTCTGCCTACACCTCACTAACGCTAATAGAGCGGAGTGAATACTTGAGTTGGGCGACATGGACCGCCCAAAGAGGTCATGACAAGAACCGACTACTTGTAGACTGATTCGGTCGCATATCGTCGAGGCTGTCCATCTCTACAGGTACAAGTACTTTTCAGCTCTACACGCCAGTCACCCGGCACGTGCACCAAAAAGACACTACGGACTTCCCGCTACGTAGACTAGTGTCGAATTAGCACCGTCTAAGCTCTTTTAGGCTTGGTAACGGCTGTACCCGACTTGGAGGACGTCTTGGGGAACCGCACCGATTCCAAAACATCACATTAGTGGTATCAAATTGATTGCAGGAAGCTGATCTTTTCGACAGTTACGGTTTCATGGCTGTGTAATCAACACGTTGCGCGTTCTTGTGAGACTTCCCCAACACCCCATTTAAGGTATTTCACTGCATTGTCAATTTCCAAGCAGCACGCCTGGGGTGGTGTTTTTGACCCTTCTGAAATCGTGTCTGAGAGCTCCAATAGATGTGAAATTTGAACAGGAGCGTCAGGTAGCTTCATCAACCTGGAAAACTGATTCTGGGTGTTTTGTCTCACATATCCACCAAGTTGTAGCCCATTCAGAGTTACGGCATTTGGCTCAACAAAACTGTTAGTCATAGAGAGGAGACTTGGGTCTACTTGTAACTGCAAACAACCACCATTGAAGTCCTCTCTTGTTGCAATCGCCCCTCTTGCCACTCTGGCTATGGCTGATAGACACGTCAATGTCGGACCTGTCCATGTCACCATCAAGAACTCTCTTCTATAATTATTCTCATGGAAAAGTAGAAATCGTCGGCTCCGCTGAGAGAGTTGAGTCTTTGATCGACTATGCCAGTCCAATATTTATCTATATCACGCCTGAGACTGAAGTTCCTCTGGCCATTAGAAGTGATACAAGTACGCTGTGCAAATTTATATTTCGACTGAACTTCACAACTCCACCGTTATTGGAGATTTGTGAGTGGAACAACTACTAGTATATGGTGCTTAAGAAATAAAATAGTACTTCTTATATCAGATTTTTTGTTTCTTTGTTCGCGTTGTTATAGAGATACACTACGATGAGATGGCTGCTATAGGTAGCCCTCAACATTACCAAAGTGGCTCTGATCAACTCGGGCAGTCCAACTAAAAGGACCCTCGATCTTACAGGAGCATGGAAGATTAGATGTATAAGTAAATCCACCCCCTTGGGGCCACACCCCCTTGGGGCCATTTCGCCCTGACCCTGTTAAAGGCACATCGAAAAGAGATGGTGGTGAGAAGAGTGGTATGGGTTGTGTCTAGTCGGGAATAGGTGTTGTGAGCCATGAAGGTCTTCTTAGAACGTGTTGTAATCAAGTTCAGAACACTTTGTAGGCAAGAGCTGAGCCTAGAATGACAGAGACAACAGACCAATCTGCTTCTTGCGATACCTGAGCTAATGTAGTAGTGTAGATTGGTCTGTCACAGACAATACCATTGCAGTCGAACAAAGTCGATCAAGAAGTACAGGCTCTCCAGAGCATCGGGATGATGGCGAGCGCTGACGGTACCCTTTAGAAGGGACCTCATTGACAAGAGGGGCATGGTCACAGACAGAGATGGGAAGCAGGGATGTACTCACGGTAGAGGGAGGGCGGCTGAAGTGGTGGGTCGAGCAGAACTGTTCAAGAAGAGAAGAGGAAGAAGGGGGTATGGGCCTCTATATAGACAGCGGGGTCTACTTGTGTAACTCATGCACTGTTTAATCAAGACAAGCTATCATAACAAATGGATGGTGGGGAAACAATTAAGGGTCGTCTGTGGAGAGCCTGTGATCCTAGGAGCCTCATCGTGTGTCTGTCCCGACTACACAAACGTTTTCTAGGCTGTACTCACTGTTCTGGCTCTTTATTGTGAGATCTACAATCACTTGGCTCACCGTGTGGTACTTCTATTTACATGTTCTTACCCCCCACAAATAATTAGACATTACTTAGCCACTGGTTCCAACATGAACATGGTACTGTTAGAGAAGCCCTTGTTCCCATGAACCTCAATCGGTAAAGCTCATTACGTGGCAAGCCCCAAAATGCCCCATTCCTCCTCTGCCTATGTGACCCTGACGGGACTCTTGGAACTGGGTGAAGCAGATGAGGCATGTTCCTGGTTTGAGCAGGTGTATTAGCTCTGAGAACAATGTCGAGTATTGCTCGATAAGGTAAGTTGGGACATTTGGCCCCAAGGGGGTGTGGCCCCAAGGGGGTTGGCTTACTTACCATCAATTCACCCCCTCACAGTTCACATCTCACATTTCGTAATCCACCAGCTACACTTGACTGCTGTTGGTGTTGTTGCAGAGGAAACAAGGGCAGTCGTACCTTCAGCAAGAGCATTTCATCGTGTCTATCAAGTGCTCAAAAAAGACCGTGTCTAAAAACGCCCCCCAGTATTCTTACAACAAAGGTGCTACTCAACCCACATACCGCCAGTCTGTCAAGACTTAGCCTACTGTGACTTAAAGCAGCCCCGGTAGTCCAATGGAGTTTCTTTCTAAGACAGCTTTTAGAGCTGCCACTGCCATTACCATGCTCATGACTCTTTTGTAAATGTGGTTCTGTGTATCCAAGTAATATGATGCTTCCAGTGTGGCGTTTAGTTGAATGGTTATGGAGAAGCATGAGACTTCAAGTAACTTGGGTGACAAACTTGTGGAGTCTAACAATAGCCTAAAAAATGTCTGGAACACATAGTCGAGAAGAGCGCCAAAAGAAGGAAAGCAGGCGTCGGAGACAGAACCCAATAGCACCATTGAAATCCCCACACTCAATTCACCTAAGCTTCAAAATTTCACCTCAATCTGACCATTTCCCGAAAAGGCCACATATTACTAAGCAAAAACTCCAGGGGACACAAAAATACAACCACGCAAAGACTCACGTGACAAAAATGGACGACACCGGAATCGAACCGGGGACCTCGCGCATGCTAAGCGCATGTGATAACCAACTACACCAGACGCCCTGAAGATGAGTTTTGGAGCTCACCATCGGCTGCAAGATGTGAAAGCCGTTATTTTGCGAATTTTGCTCCGATAGGAATGAGAGGTGTACCATTGCAAAGAGGGGATTCGGAAGATTTCAATGGTTATCTTTGTGGCTTTATGGGGCTAATATTCCGTCTGTCGCATTGGTTTTGAGATAAGCTATGAAACAGTAATCACGGTTTAGATCACTGGAGGCATCCTGAGAAGGCCTGAGGAAGAACTAACTTGCTACAAGGCATTGAAATCGGCTATTTCTTTCTCTCCGACCCCGTTCCTCCACC
Source organism: Yarrowia galli (assembly GCA_900519055.1). Taxonomy (NCBI): domain Eukaryota; kingdom Fungi; phylum Ascomycota; class Dipodascomycetes; order Dipodascales; genus Yarrowia; species Yarrowia galli. Next base: position 476,857 of record ULGS01000002.1, read on the forward strand.
CCATGTCAATTTCTGCCCACTTTACCAACCCTGGTTTTCCCCACCATTGCTCTTGGTACAACCATGTCATTCGGGAACTTATCAGGAGTGGATATAGCGGGTTTGTGAGATGGTGGGGTATACTAGATGGAGACTTAGATTAGCTGTTCACTTCTTTTTTCTGATTCAACTTGATTTGTTCTACCTTTATCGCCAATAACGTAATCAAATACCCATTAAATCACCACACACCCTCCAGCCAACCTTCAAATCTGCACATTCGTATCCCCTTTTTCTGACCCGATCCGTCTCCGAAAGACAGCTCCTCTGACCGGAGAATTCCGTCGGGCCCAAAACTCCAGTCTAAACGCGTCCGGACTTTGACGTGTGTGTGGTCCCTTATTGACGCAACCAGCTGTCAAAAGTGTCAGTTGTCAGACGACAATCTCCACCCCACGTGGGTTGTGCAGGCTGGTGTGTTTATTCTGACAGGTGACATAATATCACATCTATTGTGCTGACCCGGATTTGGATCACGCGTTAGCCAAGAGATAGAGATGTGGAGGTGTGTACAAAACAGTACAACTAAACGGTGTGGCAAAGTGGTAAAACAGATGTGGAATAATCGCTGTGTTTCATCTTCATTCCAGTGACGTCATCGGTTTATAACCACACTACCAGTACCCCTTTCACACGGATATGTTCTGTTATCTACAGCCTTGTCTCGTGTCCTTGTCTGTGTCGTCTCGCGATGTCTCACTATTACGTCATACGTCAACGTCATGCAAACAGCCACCCGATCACCTACATCCACGACCTGATCACTTGAATGACATTGTCTTGCGTTTGATGGGCTGGCGCGTTTTTCAGGCATCCGCACGTATTCGCAGCCAGACGACAAACGGCCGTTTTCGGAGTCCTTCTCTGTCTTCTCTGTCTTCTCTGTCATCCTCCTCAATCGGCTGCTTTTGCCAAAACCAGCTTTGATCTGACAGCCTCGTACCGGGCTCCAATGAGAGGAGGGTGGATGTGAAACGGCTAGCCAATATTATGGAGCAATAGCTATGACCAGAATTACGAGCTACAAGCCGAACCAAGAATCACAGACAAACACCAATTTGGACAAACACCAATCTGGACAAACACCAGCCCCAACAAACACCTACCCCATAATATCAGCACTGCACTACAAGAGGTGAAAATATTTCACCACATGGACTGTTTAGGTGACAGCGCATTTTTCACATAATATCCACCACTCTCGGTATAATACTCTGCAAATAATACGGTCCAGAGACACGGCAAAATAACCAGTCTGTGGACACATCGGGGTGCATGATTTGCGCCGTGTTAGACGTGCGTACCTTGCAGCAAGATTCACATTTGGGTGGTTGAACGAGACCAAATGAGGTGTTCAAAAGACACCGTCAAAAGAGACGTCAAGACACCCAAAAAGGCCATCCACGGAGCTGACAAAGTGTCAAGGACAGACCGACTCGCTGATTGGCTATTCTTCATGTTACACCTATTAATGTAACCCAGACGGACAAACAGCTACTTGCACCACCCACCCACAACCGATTATTAAATGTGCCTAGACCAACTGGGAACTAATTTCCGGCCAGCTTTGGATCGATAATATGGCAGTACGACATAATACTGTGGTAGTTATGGAGATATAGACAAGCGTCTGTTGTCACTCTGGTATGTTGGAAAAACGCACCCCTGACACGTGCCTGACACGTGCCATCGGTTTCAGGTGGCCATAATATGATCTTTTTCACGGCTCGATCTGAGACCATCTTGACATGGGTGATCTGGGTGATCTGAGACGATCTCAAGAGAAGTAGACACTTGGCAGGTGTCCAACTATAGGAGCCGTACCACGTCGTTCCTCTGACATCATACACCCGATCCCGACAAAGACGTTCGCCACCCGCTGGAGATCTAGTTTAGTCTCGATCTTGAGCTTGATGGCTGACGGAGACGGGTGTATGGAAAGTGGCGTGATGTGACGTTGCCCATGGTAGTAGAGCGAGCTGAAACGTTGATCGGATGATTGGGCGGGTTGATAAATCATCAATTGAGGAGACAGAGATCGCCAATGGACAGGTATCAGAGCGGTGCCACCAGATCTCCATGTTCACCATCAATCCAGTGGCAAATACTTTGAGTCCCTGAAACTTCAGCTAATGACGAGGCCTAATGTGCGAGTACGGTGGTATATAGTCGATGGTAGTGGACAAGAGCAGCTACCGACCAAATTACAGCAATGACGATTCCGGAATCTATTCAATCTACAGACAGTGACTCCACAAAGACAGATAAAACCATCTGCACAGACGATGAAGTCAAGGAGCTCGTGATGAATGCTACTGTGACGGGGTACCTGGAAGGGACTGGTACGTTCATTTTGACACACACGGGGAAGGAATCAGAGGGTACACGTGAGACATTCAAGATCACACTTCTCCGTGACTCTGGGGAGCTGTTGACGTGTGTGAATGCATTGCTATCCAGCGATTTTCCTGTCAGATTGTTTGTAGTGGCCAGTGATACACTCGTGGTTTTGTATGGGCACCTCAACCCGTGTATACTTAAAACGACAAGCGCCTGGACGAATATGGATGTCCTCAGTAGCGTGCACAACAACTTCTTTCCCACAATCAACAGCACCTTCACATCTTCCCTCCCTCGCCTGAATCACACATCGAATCTTGCCAAGGTCCGTCAGAAGGGGAACTATGACTTCACAATCATCTGTGATGACAACAAGGAAATCAAGGTCCACTCTTTGATCCTCTCCGCGCAGTGGAATTTCTTCGAAACCATGCTGGAGAGCAAAATGTCCGAAGCTGCTACCTCTACCCTCAGACTGCGATACCCAGTCGAATGGATCGAGGCAGTTGTGTCGCACTTTTATGACGAACGCAAGCCCATGGATTTCAAAACAGCCACAGGGGTGGTCATAGTGGCTCAAATCTATGACATTCCCGAGCTTCTCACCAAAGCCATTCGACGAATCAAAGAGGAAGACATGAACATCCACCAGGCCCTTTTGGGATGGAAGAGAGCTCACTCGGTGGAGAACAAGGCCGTCAGGGACTTCTGCGCCAGTAGTGTCAGCAAAGAAATGACCAAGCTGTCTGGTTCAAAGGCTTCTCAGGACATTCTTGGCGATCTCACACAAGTCGAGTTCGTTCAACTGTTCAACGATTTGTCTCTCTCAGCGAAGGCGGCGGAGTCTAAGGCGGCAGCGGAGACCAAGAAGAAGGTCACAAACGCTGTTGACACGAATGCTGATGTCGTGGAATACGACGACGATGACTATGACTACTCGGATTAAAACCAGGGCTGTCATGAACGATGCTGAAAGTCCCATGAAAGTTGATGACGAACAGTGTCTGCAAAACTGGTAGCGTGATTCTTGTTCTGTTGTCGCTTAAGAGATTGTGTCCGGGTAGGGCGAACAGGGCCACCTCAGCCTGTGAGCCACATTATCGATCCATCCAACTACCTGCCATCCATCACACTCATCAATACTCACCTCAAGAAGGCAGGTCCTTCTTCCACCGCAGAGATCAGACCAGAGCGGAGGGGTCGTGGTCTTAAGCGAAGGCATCTGTATGTGTCAGTAGTCAATGGAAATTGGGTACGTGTACAGTTAGAGTCACTCACATTGGGTGATGGGTCCTCTAGTAGACTGTAGAAGAGTTTGTGGCGTTGCTCACGGGTATCCCAGACGTAGGGGAGGTCCAAGGGTCTGTGTCGTCTGTGTCTGTGTATGTGTCTGGCGCCGCTGTCGAATGGTATCTGTGTTTGTTGATCCTGTGGTATCTCTGTCTGTGTGTTTGTGTCAGTGTGTTTGTGTCAGTAGGGAATCGTGTCGTAGCACCAACTCGGATACTCACTGTCTGTTGTAGCTTGTATGTGTTTGTTATACGTGGCAGGAGTAAGAGAACATGTCTCTCTCGTTCGTTAGAAAGAACCACATCCTTATTTCTGTTGTCACTGCGTATCTCTCTAATGTATCAAATCCATCTTTACAAATAAGCTATTCGCACCTCCACCATGAAGTGGCGATGTGTAGCCATTGTCCGGTGAGGGACACTACTCATCAGATATAAGCAGTCAGCTACCTATCTGTTCTCTATTCAACCAACACCAACCGACCAACAACTTCCTTCGTGCGTGTCATGTCACATCTCACCACAACCGTCACTAGCACCATATCCATAACGTGTACTCGAACTACCACAGCAACCACAACTACACGCTACAGCCCACAACCGGTAGCGCGTCGTACCTCGCTACTTTAGCCGATGGACGCTATTCGCCCACCAACAGTCCCATGCTACTCTTAGCTCCTGTGACAAGGTACCAGACAATGCAGAGCGACTAAACTAAGCAGCCATCTAAAGCAGCACCCACGACAAGAGCAGCACTTAGGACAAGAGCAGCGCTTACAACACAAGCACAGGCAGCAGCACTTCCGCTCGCCCTCAACAACCGACCCTTGTCGGTCTCTCGTAAACCTCTCTCGGTTTTTGCCTCTTCAGTCCACCGGCTTGGGGTCAGGTGTGGCAACGTCGATCAATTTGCTCGCGGACACAGACGGACATGAAGGAAAAAAGATCTAGAGCAGTGCGCCCACAAACCACGCCATTTTCTGGACGTGTGTGCAAATCCTGGACTTACAGACAGCCGTGTCTCCCCTCCTCTCGCCACGTACACACCAGACAGGCTTATGTAACTGAAACTTCAATCTGTCACCATGGCAAACGGTTGCATAAGACTCGGACTTTGGTTTTTTTTCGCTACATCCCCAATCCGTGCTATTTTGGGCGGACTGGCACCATGCACAGGCACCAGGGCTAAAGAGGTGAAACACGGAAGTAAACCGATGCATGTCTAACGCTGTCGCGATCGTGATCGAGCTGCAGATTTGCCTCCAAAGGTTTCTAGGCTCCGCGTTGCACTTCTTGAGACTTTTCGGTTAGAGTCAGCTCACACAAATCCACCACAAGAACCAATGTCTGCAAGACTCTCAAGCGAATGCATGAGCGAAGCACCACGACGAATCTCAGATGCACCAGGGGGAATCTCAGATGCAATACGGGGAGAATCACAAGCTGCACAAGCTGGGGCGTTTGAGGGGAAGTCCACGGAAGCATAGAGCAAAGATTTCGAAAAGATTTTCAAGCTTGCGCCCAACAGGCCAACTACAAGCTACAATAACGGGTTAGCTCGCCGAAGCAGCCCACTGTCACATGTCCAGTCTACTTGTACCTGGCGGATCCACTTACCACGCGGACTATTATGGACCTCGTTGGTTACAATACATTAGTCAGACTACCACCTGGTTGGCACTGCTGCGTGAAGCGTTCCATGCAGATCCAACGAAAAGCGCGCGTGAAAAATCCAGTCTAAATTTCCTCGACGTGCTATTGGACGCCCACCATCAGCCGTGGAGGCAGTTGAGACAGTTGAGACAAGGACGAGTCTACGAGGTGAAACCGCGCGGGAGGTTTATTGGCGAGTTCTAAACGTTCTAGCCTGTATTCTTGACCCGAATAAATTTTATACGATTTGTTGTCGATTTAAACAAGAGTTATTCTCACCAATTCGTTATAAATCCCCATAAATGCTGCAAAATTCAAACTGCGCAAACCCACTAACTGCGGCATCAAATGTCACCTGCGACACTATTCCCAAGGTCCGACGACAAGGCTGGTGTCTTTCTATATCGCGCATGACTCGACTGCCGCTCCAAGGCTTGGGTCGGGGCTTTTTCACGTACATGTGCATACGTGCATGAAAGAGGCATTGTTCATGCAAATGTGCAACACGCTTCCGTGCATTCTTCACGTGTCATTTAGAGTTACATCTTATAAGGTTAAGCTTGGTTCTTGAGAATGTGGAGCTGAGCACATGTCACGCCATTGCAGCACGCTAGGATCACGTGACTTTAGTCTGAGTGGAGGATTAGTCAGCAGAAATTACGTAACCCCCTGAGATACTCTTTTTCTGCGACGTACAAATACTTTAGGGCCAGTTACACCAACTTTGACTTCGAAAATAACCACCTCTTTGTTTCCGGAGTCCGCAACAAATTAACCTCCGTGTGTACTGCTGTATGCATGTTGCTGTTTCAGAGACAGACATTATGTAACCTTATTATGCAAAGTCATGCACAGCTGCATGCAAGCGGCCCATCTTACAGCCACAATCAAATTCGCCGGGAAAAGCGAGATTCAAGAGGCTTAAACAGCGGCAAGTTTGAGATTAAGCAGCACACAGATAGGCGAGATGTGAGAGGGGGGAAGAGAGTGAAAAATCTTGGTGAAAAATCAGGTCTCTGTGTCAGTTATTAGTTTTGTGTGTCACCCAGATCTGTTTGTGTACATACACATACTGTTTCACTTGTCAGATGAGTCTCAGCCTTGCCCATCTTTCCAGCCTGAGACGGTATAACTGGAGAAGGGGGATGTCACGGGTCCTCCTTTATCTCAAGTCACGTGACCCGCGAGATAAGACATTAGTAATTGTTAGTGATGAATGCCGAATGTGAGACGAGTGGGCGGAGACACCTGAAGAGGTGTATTAATAGATTGGAGAGATACGAGTGAGCCCTCTTACGGAGTTTTCAGGCGGCGTAATATTTCACGAGACACACTGCCTTGGCTTTTGGATGATGTTGCTGCGGTGAAAAGTGAGTAGAGGGGGGTTAACTTGATGAGGGTAGGGTTGATCTGTGAGCTTTTGGTACGAATCGAATCACCTGAGTCTGGGGAATCTAATGGTATGCTGGGATCTCTTCTACCACCTCTGTAGCTCCTGTTCAGTCCACCTCAAATATCTCATCCGCATGACCCAATAAAGTTGCGCCCCCACACAGCCCCCCATGGAGGAATAGATGCGGTGTATAGAGGGAGATCCAGAGGCGCTGGCAGGTTGGTTGAAGTTGCAATGAGATGGTAGAGATCCGGTGAGTTGATTCCGACTTTGAAAATGAAGATAGCTCCATTTTTCGCTGATTTGAAGGCTTCCCTTTAGACAACACTCAATAATCACGATAACGTCAAGAGAATGACAGCTGTGGGAGATACTATCATACGAGACATTTGGGTGAGTCCGATGACGGGTTTTGCAACACCTCAATTCTCTAGACTGCGTTATTTTCGCTCAGAACAATTTTTGTGCTGTGATGATGCCCGCAGTTACGGGTGGCTTACATCAGCTTCTAGAATTTGAAATACTTACTGAAATCGTTTGTGCTTTTGACAGCAGCTTCCTCCGTGCTCAATAACCCTACATTTCAACTCCCATCCCTGTCGCTCGTAAACTACCCCCTTTACGTCACTTCTAGATTCCACGCACATCCCACCGACCCCAATATTACTAATCAACCTCCCGCCCGTTAAAACCGTCTGATCTACACAAAACCAGATCCTTCCACCACCTCCACCCCTGACTACCCCTATTCTGTTTCACAGTCCTCCCCCGCTCGAAAATTCCACATGTCTCACCACCCTGGTACATGTCTCAGTTTTGCTATCAAGGAGACAGACTCTGAGCCAGGGCCAGGGCCCCGGGGCATGTACTGCGACGTATCTGGATAATATTCGCGATGGTACACAAACGCACGCTCCGCCAATGTTTTTCCGGATCCGATCATGGCAGCGGGAGGAGTATTATGAGATTGTTGACGTGACCAGACACGACTAATATTGCACTAGCACGAGGAACAAAGAACAGTAGTAGTGTAGCTGACCACGTAACATTGATATGGTTATACTCCATCCGTTGAACCAAAAATATCCCGGCTGTACCTCTCACGAGGGTCGTATTGCTTTTTTGCTTGGCAGCGGAAGTTCGAAGAACGGAATACAAGGCTCTGAGGGCTAGACAAAGCCAGTGACGGAGTACAAGGCTGGGGGGTATTTGTGGGCGTAGTCTGAGCCTTGAAGTTTAGATGGGTAGGTTTTCTGGAGGGTATGCTGGCTTGGTTCGGAAAAACGGGCTGACCGAAACGAAAGGTGAATTGCGAAGGATATAGACACAGGAGAAGGGCAGGGTAGGCAGGAGTACACGTGTTGGGGGGCGGGAGAGCGTGCCGAAGAATGTGGGCTTGTTTTTGTGCTTCGTGGTGTTTACAGTGTGGTTGTGTACGCAGTACTTGTTTAGAGCTATGTGAGGTTGGTGTACCCCAAAAGTGACGTAATTATGTGAGTAAGAATCTGAGCGATTCAGGGTCTGGCTTGATGTAATTATTGAGGATTATTATTCACGGATTTGAAGTGTCTGAGGTGGTGCAGATTCTATCACCGGTTGTGGGGGTTACGGAAGTGGTCCAAGTCTGAATGTAGTTGACTGTGTGAATAGATTCATTTCCAACAAGCGGGGAAGGTGCGGAACTTGCTCAACTAGTGGTGCTACAGTATCATTGGATCACAGGTTACATCCATAGGCACTTGTTGTTATTGTCTGAATAATAATGGTGCGATTATCAATGTTTTGTCATTTCTGTTTTTGTCTGTGTAACAACACCGTCATGGGCTGCTGTTCAAAACACTGTAAGTAGTCAGGGCCGCGTTATGTGAATAATTAGTGCATCTTTGGTAGTCTTCAATGTAGCTCTTGTTTGTGTGCTCAAAAATACTGCACTTGTGATGGACGGAATATTTTGCACCACCTCGACTAATTAGCTCCTACCAAATTATCAACTAACCGTGTACGCTTGTCCCGTCTAATAGTTGAATAATATAGTGGGCAGTTACACTGAGGACAATGCTACAGACTAGTGAATAATATCTGGAGAAGTACCAGCCATAAAATGTATCTCCAAAAGTACGTTGTAGTACCACCACCCGATGAAACGCCAGATAATGTTGCATTTCCGGCCGTATAACTGGCACATGTAACGTTTGATACGGGTTTGATACGGAGTTGATACGGGGACATGAAACAAGAGATAATATTCGGGGTTACAGAGGTCGTGGAGATATTTTGAAGGGTGGGTTTTGGTGAGAAGAGAGCGGTGAATAATTTCCCGTCTTCAAATCAGCCACATCCATATTATTCACAGAGCGTGATTGTGTTGTTGTGTTGTGTGGGAATGTCTACAGCTACCAGTATGTACAGCTCTAAAAGGGTCATCTAAACAATTCATTACTGGGATGTAACTATGGTAACCGAGTGTTCCTACCTTTACTTCATGTCATCAACTAAAGTTTTCTGGAAGTCAACAAAACCCAACTATCCACCTTCTCCATCTGATCTACCTACTATCCCATCCTCTCTTCCTACCCTTGTCTTCAATCAGTTTCGGAACACACTTCATCAGATGGTCCTGGTAATGTTTGAGTAGCATCCGAGCCCCACAATCGGGACATTCTCCATACCATACGTTGTCTGAGGACATGACAGAGTGTCTAGTGTTTGTGTAAGACGGCAGTCACCACTGTCCACATCGATAATTATATATCCGGAGCAATTCCTGAGTAACTCCTGTATGTCATTATTTCGTCTTTGCAAGTATCGCGATAACCATTGTTGTTGTGGTTCGAACTGGACATTTGGGGCACACCTCGATAGTCTACAGTGTTCTGTCTTTGCGTGGTGTCTCTTTTCTGTCTCTCGATGATGTCAACCTGCAACTGAAGTTTAGAGTTTGGAGAATACGCCCTTCGAGAATAACAGCAAGTTGAGAATACCACTAGAGACGAGTCCTACAGTCACAAAACGTCAATCACAACATATCACCAACCTCACCGATACCTCTGATTACCTCTGATTGTCTTTGGTTGTCTCTGTTTGCCGTTTCATTCCCTTTGTGTTCCACTTTGTCGTTCATCGTTCCCCCGATTAAGTTCACGTGACTATCGGAAATGGTGCCGGATCCGCCTGTGACAAAGAGAAGCCCGATTGAGCCGCAAGACGAAGGCTGTCCCAGAAGAGACGCGCGCAGATGACAGGTCGGATATTGATTCGCAGGTCTCAGCTGAGCTGGGTGGAGAGGGAGTGGGAGGGCGTAAAAGTGTCAGAGAGCTCATGTGATGTTTAGACTTTCCCCACAGCACTAGTGGGGAGAATGATCGGGGTTGTAGAATGAGTTGTGGGGGTCGTAGCAATAAATGAGGCATACCATTGCACTCCCCTGACTGTCAGCTGTTTGACGGTGCTCTCCGATTCCAGCTGTGACGCCTGCTCGTTTGTTTACCTCCCCACCACCGGCTCATTTCCCAAACCTTAACAAAATTAGTGAGCAACAATTTAGAGCTCTGCATAGTTTATGAAGCCGACAAGTCGACTATAGATAGAGGTGGAGAAGACAACAAGAGGATAAGAATAGATCTGAGGTTGTGGAGTGTGAGGTGACTGATACGGTGATGGATACGGTGATTGGAATGTAGACTCGTGAGTCACGTGTCTCGAGTCAGTCAGTTGACACCTGTCACATCGAGCACACCTTCCCTATGTGCTCTGACTGAGGCATTGTGAGACATGGCCACAAGTCATGGTTCTTGATGAACCCAGAAGTTTTGGGTCTCGATGAACTCAACACAAGTCATGGGCCCTGAGCAATGTGCCTGATCTAAGCCTTGTCTATTTGTGCTTGTGCTTGTGCTTGTAGTTGGTTTGATCGACATATTCTGGGGCTGATGGACACATACACAAGCCAACTCATGGCAAGGTTTAATACTGCGATATTTCATAAATGAACGGTCGTCATGTGGTTGTGGATGTATGGATGGTTGCCTGTAGACCCTGTGGTTGCCAAAAGTGAGTCTTGGTGGCTGCCTATTGCACCCCTTCGTCGCGTATATTCCAAAACAAGACACTGCAGCAGGTGTGAGGTGCAGAACGAGAGGTGTGGTTAGAATGATGAAGGTGGCAGCCAGTGATCTCAATGGCACTCGAGAGTGATGAGGCTGTGTTGGTGATTGTCCTGGAAGTTCAATATTCCTTTTTGGCCGAAAATTGGAGCTTTCAGAGGTTTTATGGCAACCTCCGTTATGTCACTGTTTTGTTAACATTCTCAACGCTGCAGTTGACATATTAGTTCTACTACAAGGACATCCAAAAGGTCTACTCGTACCTGCACTGTAGAACCTCACAGTGTCTCTGCCAAAGCTGTGAATAATATAATCCATCGAAAAACTTGCTGTGATTATTTCGAGCTGCAAACAACCAGTATTATTCATCCACATCTGCCGCTCTAGCCGTTCTAGCCGTTCTAGCGCGGTTCTAGACTACCCGTAAAACAGGCCTTAACTCAGATCTACAAACAAGAGATGGTGACAAAAGCTGGTAATAGAACACGGTGTTAAAAAGTGATACAAAAGCTGGTAATAGAACACGGTCATCTATTTGTGGCCAGCCTTTGACTGAGGTGAATAATATCCCATCTCATCAATCAAAACAATGGTGGACATTCCAACACAGGTATTTTATTATCAATGGACATATTGAAAAACACAGTCTGTAGAGCATAACAACCACCAAAATTCTGATTCGAGTATATCTCCTTCTATGTAGGACTAAAATTGAATTTCATGGTACCATTCGAATCAGCAGAGAGAGCACTCTCTAGTGGTATACCTTTTGTCACAAAATAATTACGTCAGCACCTGCTTTAATGGCCATCTAAATCTTCAGCCTTTTCAGCACATAAGCTCAGACTACAGCTCTTCAAGGTATACTGTGAGTTAGAGAACATGTCTCTACAGAATGGGACAGAGTGAGCCGATTTTGAATTTGAAAGCTGGAATGGGTTCAACAAGTCTTGGGCAGTATCCTGGAGCTTCCATAATTGCGATATCTCCCCTACAGCCCGTTCTAGACTGTCTCTCCCACCCCAGCTCATCCTGCAGTAAGACTAAGTTGTGCGAATCGGGGAGCAAGACCTAGAACTGTTGGGACTGCTCCGATCTGTGTTTTCATGGTACCATTTTACTCGCCGAAGTTCGGTGAGTCTACTGGTGCCCTCCGTTTTCTCCTCCGAGCTCTGCTGAAGAAGATGGACACTCTTCCCATTCTCACCTCTTCACCTCCCAACACAGCCTAAGCCAATATGCTCGACTGCAAGACATGGCGATGAAGAGGTAGAACCCAGGACAGCCCCAGGCAGACACCCACCAACAGCCAACAGACAACCAGCTCAGTCAAGCCAATAGAATAAGGCACAATTGAACAGCTCAACAACAACGATATTCCGGGACATCTCTGTCTTTATATAATCACAGGGCTCTTTTGTGTCACACCTCTGCAGCATAGCACTTTTCAAAGTAATGCCCACAATGTCAAGTAATGTCAAGTAATTCTTTTCATCTTTTACAAGTACTACAAGTGTGTTTTCTAAGTGTGTCTCTTGTCAATAAATAATGCTTTGAAATAAATAAGCCACCTGGGCTGGTAATGAGCGTGTAGAATGAGTCTGTCCTGCAGTTTTCCGTCTCAATGACGTAATGAGAGTTTTGTTAGTGGAGTCGGGGGGAGACTCCAGTGTCTAGTGGGGATGGTCGGGATTAAACGACCGGGATTATACGGCCGGTTTATACGGCCGGGATTATAATCAATGTGTCCTGTCCTGAGTCAGGTGTGTCAAATAAGGTGAGGTGGTGTGGTGTGGTTCGGTGTGTCATGTGAGGAACGGCCAACCCGCACCATGCACTGTCTGTGTCACTGTCTGTGTCACCTGCACTTTTTCACATAAGCAGCTTCTCTCCCACTTTGCTTATGTGCACCGCCGCTTCTGTCGATGAGTGTACTGATCCTCAAGGCCCTCAACAAAAGAGTTTCGACCTCCCTTCTTCATATGAGTCCGTCGATGGGCTCGGAAGTTGTCGGACCGGGAAAACTTGCGGCCACAGCCCTCAATGTCACAGCAGAAGGGTCTGTCGTCGGTGTGGATCTTCATGTGTCGCTTGAGATGCTCGTGACGCTTGAACCGCTTGTCGCAGTGCTTGCACACAAACTTCTTTTCGCACACGGTGAATTCAAACTCGGGCGACACAGACAGAACGCCATTGTGGGGGACAACAGTGGGAGTGTGGGGGGTGTGGATGATGGAGTACAGGTTCTGGACCTCGGGGGACTTGAACAGGGAGTTACCGGCAGCAGCAACAACCTGCTTCTCCTCACCGACCATCGACAGAGCAAGTTTGGCAGCCTTGGCAGACATGCTCTCCTCAGCAACAGGAGAGGTGGAGGGAGAAGGAGAAGGAGAAGCCATCTGAGTCACCTGGGACATGTGATGGTGGTTGTGCTGGTGGTGCTGGCTCATGTCGACAACCCGCTCGACAACCTGCTCAACAGGCTTGACAAAGGATTGGGGCTTGTAAAAGGGGTTGGTGAAGAGAGGAGGAGCGAGGGCAGACTCGCCAAGGGACTCGGATGATGATGACGAGTCGGTGGGGGAGTTGCCACTCTCGGCGTCAGAGACAATGTCCTGGTTCAACTCAAAGGGAGCATAGAAGGGGTTGACGCCGGCGCCGCTCTCGGGAAGAGAGTGTGATCTGTCCATGGAGATGGACTGGGGGGTGAGCAGAGGCTCGCCACAGCCGTCGCTGCCGCCAACAACCGCCGACACGGGAGTCTCAAAGTTGAGCTTCATGCCAACAAAGGGAGTGGAGGATGTGGAGTAGGCCCGGGACATGATGGTGGCCGGAGTGATCATGTTGAACTCGGCCGACTGTCTGGGGGTCTGCATTGGGGTGGCAGGGGAGAGAGGGAGTTTGTGGCTGTGGCTGTGGCTGTTGGTGACATGGCCGTTGTTGTGGGTGTGGGTGACATGACCGTTGTTGTGGGTCACACCGCCCTTGTGATCTCCATAGAGGTTGGCGTAATCGTACACCCCGGGGCTGGTGGCGGCGGTGGAAACCTGGCTCTCGGACAAGTAGTCAAACGAGTCGAGAGACTCAAAGGAGTAGTCGTAGTTGAGATCGTAGGTGGTCATTGAGAAGGCAAGATGTTTCTGAAGAAGCTGCCTCTGGAGGATGGGGGTGTGATATATATGTATTGCACCCGGCGCCAAAGTCTGTTGCAGGACCTCAAAGTTTAAATTCAGGTGCAGCAGAACAAGCAAAGCTTATTCTGGCATTTTTCATTTTACGCGTTTCGAGGTGGAAAACTGGGATTGCCGGGGCGATGGTGGCTGGTTTAGGGTTTCATAGGGTTAGGGCTGAAAATACCACCGACAATTACCCTAATACACGTTTCAAGTGTTCCTTTCCGCTCTCTATCATCTCTTTATCTCACTATCAAGTTGTTTCCACACACCTAACCCAAACCCAAACCTCACCAACGCGTTACCCACCCAACGCGTGCGCTTCCAAACCCTAATCCACCACCTCTCAGCTGCCCTAACCCCGACTCCGCATCCGTCCCACTAAACCTTGCGTAAAGACGGAAAAGATACACTTGACAAGTCAACTCATGACCACAGGTTTGATTACCCCCAAAATTAGCTATAGTGGGGTAGGATTGGGGCTGGCGAGGGTTAGGGAACGGGGGTTAGGGAGTGGGGGTAAGGGTAAGGGTGAGGGAAAGGGTAAGGGCCAAGACTGGAGTTGAAGGGGGGCTAGGGCTTACACCCACGCCCAACCCCAACCCTTCCACCTTCTTCCACCTCTGCTGCACCTCCAACCGACCTCTATTTTTAACAGTGCAGTTTTGAGGCGCGAACGTTTCAAACTCTGATTTTCGTGCGCGTCAACTTAAGGTTAGAGTTAGGCGATGAATGAAATAGAGTTTGTCAGATAGAGCCTGCCAGAAAATACCGCCCCGTTGCCCCAGATACATAGTGGACCTTATTTCCGCAGCGAAAGCTTAAATGAAAGCTTAAATCGGAGGCTCTCAGAGATAGGTTAGTGGAGAGGGCGAGGGCGAGGTAGAAGATGAGGAAGTGGTGGAATTTGAAATTTGAGGGTGGGATCGTGTTCTGCGGGTGTTGGGGAGTCAGAATATGTAGTTATTTTAGGTGTTATGGATTTCCCTCGATTTACTGTGGTTTTTCCCGACTTTTCAACATTTTCTCAATTTCCAAATACAACTGTTACACTGAGCTTGTGGTGGTCTCTTTTCGGACGGTGGAAAATGGCAAATAATATCTGTGGGGCGGAGATAATATCGGGATATTATTGTCCGTGGTGTCTGTGTTCTGTGTCCCAGGCTGGTTTGGGTCGCTGGCTTCAATTTTGCGCTTTTATTTTTTTTCTTCCACTTTGCTATATTACACTGTCTCTGTCGTGGGTTGGCCTTTGCGATTACTAGTGCTGCGTGACTAACGACAGCCATTGTGTCACGAGCTTAAATTCCGTTTGGTTCTAAGAGCGAGGATGGTGAAATAATTATTGCAGAGTCGGGGCGGGCTCGTGTGGGGGAAAGAAGCGGTGGTAAATTTGGAGCAAATTGGGGGGAAGCTGATTGCGGCGGCGGACAATTTTTGCCAGTTTTCCCCGTTTTTTCAACAGCCATTGTGTTGTTTTCCACATTTGCACCTGCACATGACATTGCACAGCAAAAGCAGGTGGACGACCCTAAGCACCCTGGACCATGATGTAGATCATTTTGTAAGAGGCCGATCTTTGAAAAGACGATCTTGGAGGTCGATCCGAGAGGTGTGACATGGGGTGTGTCGTGCCCATTACATGGTCTATGTGGTGACCACAAGGGGAGTGTAATGACCACACTGCGCAGATGTACGGAAACGAGTGGTTACGACATGGGTGTCACCCCACCACAGCAGGAGTGTGGTGAGTACAGAGGGAGTGTGGTCACTACAGACGGAGTGTGGTGCCCATTACATGGCTCGTGTCGTGCCCATCACATTACTCGTGTCATGCCCATCACACTGGCTCTGTTACCACCCCATCCGCCGATCTCTGTGGGGGCACCATGAGCAGCCATCCTCCACACCTCTCGCTCGCTACTGCCCGTGCATTACTCTACAGCCTCAATACGAAGACATACTGTACGCTTTACGGCGCTATGTAGACTCGTGTGAAAACTGGCTGTACAGACAAAGCCGTGGCACACACTGTATGATGTAACAGCGTAGAACCCGCCCAGCTGGACCAATAAATCCGTAACAAATAAGGGAAAATCCACGTGACATTGGGCGGGTGTCGGAAACGGGGCAAAACGTGGACTGGCCCGCCGACGCGTCCACTAGTGGAGTTACGCGCAGATCCAGACCCGGAGGTGATGTGGGCTAGCGTTGTGGCTGGTTGGTGCCGTGCGGAGGAGGGTGGTGAAGGGAGGACTGTATGAAAATAAAAGGGGTACGAAAATGTGCAGAAAAATGTGGCGATTACAATGGTACCGGTTTTGTACTTTTACCAAATATATTCAAATTGATATGGGATTTCTCACATCCCCCTCACCTACATTTAAACTCACCAGCACAACTTAATATCACCGGCCGATACGACAAGCGAAGAGACAATCAGCGATATTCGGGTGCGTCTGAAACGCAGAGTGTGCATTGACCTGGCTGGCGTTCATCAATGTCAATTGAAGAGGGGGGTATAGAAGAGCGAATACTTATGCTATCACAGAGGTCAAGGTGTCAAAATACTTGCGCTGGTCTCCTGAGTAAAACCCAACTTCCGGATCAAAAATCCGAGCACTCCTCATCATTCTAACTGCACCCTTCCACAACCTTCTCTCCTACTACGAAAGTTCAACGTTGCCACCAAGGTCACCAAACTAAGAGAGAGAGAGGGACATGGAAGAAAAAGGTGGACGACAAAAAACATGGAGATCAAAGCTGGACGTGACACAAAGCCCCGGCGTTTATATACATGCCGTCACACCGTCAATGTCACCTTGCAAGAAATCAGCTGATTCTGGCAGACTGACGGGCACAATAACAAACACCGTGGTGTTCTTACACATAGCAATCCACTCGTACACAAAACCCATCTGTGACGCATGCGGATTTTTGAGTTGGTCAGATTTGGTTGGCTGAGATTGAAACACGTCTGGAGGGGCGAGAAATGGAGGTATGAGAATGGGGAAAAAGGGGATTTGGTCACGTGACGGCGGTGTATCACGTGAGAACCTCCTCGTTCAGATATCCCCCCTGCCTCCCCAGATAAATCACCTCCTACCCCCCACCAACCTTGTTCCTGTCACTAGCACACATCACCAACTTTTAGTCCAGGGTGGGTGGGCACGTGTGCGCGTGTGGTGTGCTGTGTGCTGACCGGAGAGTCACGTGACGTGCCGCAAGTGATTCGCGTCTTTGGCGGCTGTCACGTGACTAAGACACGACTCCGCCCTATCTCCGAAACCTGTCCTTGTCTCCTCATGTCTATGGCCTGTCTGTCAGTGTCACTCCTCCGGATTAGCGCTTCGTATAGTTTATTTGGGGGCAGGGCCGGGAAAATGAAAACCCCGTCAAACCATGCTTGGAACTCGTCTGATCTGGTTGGAAGCAGGTCCAATCAACTCGGCGGCCCGCGCTGGTTCGATTCATCTACTTTGGGCGTTGTGACGACCCCTGCCTCGGCCGTTGCAGCCCGCTGAAAATAATTGTCACATGAAACACCACAGATCGTCAGATCGACAGATGTGCAGACAGGGTCAGCTCTTGGGGAGGACAGAGGGTTCTGTGAAAGGTTATGTCATGTGACTAGAACCCGACGGCCAACCTCTCTGAGACTGAGTTAACTCTTTTTCTTTCAGGGTGGCTTGTGACAAGCTCAGTTTGGTCAGACTTTTTTGGCTGGTCCCTTTTCGCGTCGTCTTTGTGTTTTACTTTGGATGGTTGCTTTTCCACATATTATTTACACACGTCTGCCGTAAGCGGTCACAGTGTTTGAGATAGACGGACTGAGATAGTGGATGGTGGGTACATACTACGTGGCAGATTCAGGGTAGTGTCGGTGACGGAATCAGCCAAGTGGTCAAAACGCTTTTGTGTCTCGTACTAACGGCTCAGCCTCAACCCCTATTTCTGAGACGCTTTCTGTGGCCCGGTTTTTACGCCGGCTCTTTCTTCTCCGCCGTTTGTGGTTGTTTCTTTTGTCCAGGTCGTGTTTCGTGTTACATTGGGTAGAGTTGAGGGGGGGTGGTGGAAACGTGTTGCAGCCGTTATCTCGTAATTGGGTGGGTCCAGAGATATGGGGGGTGGTTTGTTAGATTTGCGGAGTCTCAATTGTTCTTCTTACAACTTCCCCCATCTCAATTGATCCTCTTCGGCGTTTTACAGCGTTTCCAACATCGTCTTCTACCTTGTTATCCACCACCCCTACACGTAGCGCGGATCTGGGCAGGGGAAAGTCTGAGACAGTGGCATTAGTCATTCGCGTGCCCCGAGCTACAGCAGGCCTTGTCCATAATATATAGCCTCCGAGGTAGAGTGGGTGCTAATTACTGGGCTGACACGAGCTAGCAGACAAGCAGGAGGTTAGTCGACGAGTTAGCCACGTCTTTAGGCTGCCTAAAGTGTTTCACCGACGCATTTGTTAGGTGGATGAAGTGTGGTGGGATGTGGTGGGATGTGGTCAGATCAGAGAAGCTCAGAGAAGAGTGTAAATTGTGGTCAGGGTAAATCTATGGCTAGGGGAGGTGTCCATAGAAATTGACTGGGTGGCACAAACAGAACTGTTCTGAAATGTCAACTATGGTTCCCGTGGACTTCTTCATCGATCACATCACTAACCGCCACGTGCTACTGACTACAGATCTACTCCACATTGTTCAAATCTCCCTCAACCCAACTCCTGGATAACTGGCGTTTATGAAAAGTTCTGTAGAGGGAGGGAAGTGCGATTGTTGAGTGATTGCTTTTTGTGGCAGTCAAAGAGGTTGCCGGGTTGTCGTGGCTGCCGGGTTGCCGTGGCTGCCTCAATAATTATTCTGTCAGGTACAACAGCTGTTGTTGCCTCATCACTTCTAGAACCCGTATCCCGACCCCATTGTCCAAATCACCTGATATAATTACCAGTACTACTAGCCCTGACAAAGTCGATTGACGGAGACATAGCTTTAGACGCTGCCGAGCAAGTACAGTAGGTACTCTCTAGTCCACTCGCTAGCTCGTCTACCGCTCGCCTACCGCTCTCAACCCCTGGCAGGCCAGCAATTACCTACAGCGGTAACATACGGCGACAGACCAATGGTTAGATGGTGGGAAAAAAACCCATTCAAGGCTGCCGGCAGATATTTTCTAGGCAGGGTCCAGCTTTAGTGGTGGCCAGAAATTACTGTACTTGTATGCGTAAGGCAGGTACATACGGTCTTCCATAGTATTCTGCGACCAGACAAATCACTGTCTTCATAAATCTCTGTAGCCTTCAGCTTCGTCTGACGTCACATCTCCTCTCTATGCCCCTCCTCCTGCCTACAACCCCACAAACTCCAGATCTCAGATAACACTAGAAGCGGACCAGTAGTCGCTGTCGACTGAGCCCCTCCCGTGTCGCGCTAGTGGGCGCTAGTGTAGGCTGTAGCTGTAGTCTGTAGTGTGTAGTGTAGACTGAAATATTCGACCCTCTAGGGCCAAGGAGAAGTAGTCCATAAGTCGGCCAAGAAGTGATTGTGGGCTGACGAGGTTAGCCCAGGAGGTTATAGCCGAGTTGGAGTGGTCAAAGACCTACTTGTAGACTGTTTGTGGCTTCTGGGCGGGTTCTGGCTTCTGGACGGGTTCTGGTGTGGACAGATTGAGAACAACAATATGGCCAGATCAAGAGCTGCCCTTCTCGCCATCACAGCAGATCAAACGACTGGTCAGAACCTCCTAAACGAAAGACTGTGGTTACCAGTACACTCCGGCTCCGTGGGGTAGTGACCAGGGTGGTATAGCCTGGATCATAGCCTGGATCAACGTCAGGGGTCCTCTCAGCTAGTGGAACGGTGTAGATGATGTAAGACACGTTTCAGGCCGATTAACGAGTAGTAAGGGGACCAACGAAATGTGGTGAGACTGGTGGTAGTCATGCCGTAGAACATTGTGGAACACTGTGGAACGTGTGGAACGTCACTGAGTCACATGAGTCCCGTACTATCTCCACTGGGCACAACAAAGGTGTATCGCACACACGGTCACTAACTGCTATGGCCACACTCTAGCACGACAGCACACCCACCCCAGTCTCGTTCCTAGATACGTGTTCAGACGCCCCCCACAAAATGTAGTGTGCCAGTCTAACGCAAAGACGATTAGTGTGGCTAGCTAAGGCACACGAGTGAGCGTTTGGGCCACTTGACATTGTTCAAATAGCGACTTTAAAAACACTACTGTAGCACCAACATCGTCCACCTCTAGCTGTAGAACATCGGCTACTGCACCTAATACTCACCCACCATTTCCGACACTAACTAACCACTAGCTCACCGACAGGGTGTCCACTCGGACCAGCTAACAATTTGGCAAGCTCTCGCTTCAGCTTCCCTACAGTCTAGTGGATGGCTACTCGGGTTGGACTGTCCTCCAATTCCTGGGCCTAGCGTCTGTTGCTAAAATGGCTGAGACAGTGGTTACTGTGCTGTGCTAGGATTTGCTGAAAGTGGTAGGAAGGAAGAATGGGGGTTGAGAGTGGTTGTCAGATGTGTCAGGGGGTTTGGCTGTTGAGTAAATGTCCCAACTAAACCACTGAGTAAGTGTGCCTCAAAAACTCTTAATTTGCTAAACACAAAGCGGGTAAGCCTCACTGTGGTACAGTAACACAGATCCTCCTAATCGACCAGATCTCTCGATCCACAGATCCACTCAATCACGTTCAATCTAGACATCTACTGTTTGCACTTGTTTGGACCTTGTGTCTCCGTCTTGGGCACTTGCAAGATCGGTGCCGTGTCCTAACAGGGGGGTGCTATAACCATCTCCAGAAAGCACTGGTGGTTATCAGACCATTTGCGGGTGGGTCCACGCTATTGAGAATCGTGTTAGACGTAGCGCTAGAGCTTCTGGAATAGAGACGGGGTGTCGAGGGTGTGAAGTTATATTTTGGAGGGGGAAACTGTGGACGGTCGGGGGAGGGGGTTTCAGGACGACACAGGCTTGTCACAAAAATTCTGATTGTACCACCAGAACCACCTCTTCCTGGGGATCATGTTGGTACCACTTTTACCTTACTCATAGTAGGTCAGCGTGTTTTGGATGCAGAACCATCTAGGCGTCTCAGTGCCATACAGCAGAACGTATTACAAGACAGGCCACCGCCCATCACAACCGATCAGCGCCTTCCATTGCAGCAATACGACTGCTTCGTGCTGCTTCTTTTCCACACCACTTTTTGTGCTGCTTCCTGGTGCTCCGTGTCCTGCTCAGTAATTTCCTCTTCTGGTTTGTGCTGCTTCAACTACAGTCTCAAAACACGATGGATCGTCCCCCAAGCCCAGATGCTCGCCTCACATGTGCAAAAGAAACGACTGTACGAGTCATGCAGTCTCTGGAAGAAACGAAGAAACGATACGCGTTTTGTATCAGCATCCAAGACACACTTTGTTGATCTGATCAACCAGTCAGCAGTTGCAGAAAAGAACAGTTGCAGAAAAGAACAGTGTTTAGATGTGTTCAGATGATGAGATGTGACGAGGGAGGGAGGACGGGATAAAGATATGACCTCTTCAGACACATAGCTATTGCAATTGCTGACCCTCCTTATCACCGCATCACAGTACATAGTCGTACATAACCGTACCCACCAAGTATCACACCACTACACTCCAGTGGCCTGACTTGCTTACTTTTGATCTCCACCAGTTGGACGCGTTCTGGGGAGTCAACAGGACGTATCGTACCTGGGCGCACCTCGGATGGCCCGGATCTGTGAAAGAACGACGAGAGGAGCCTTGCTTTTTGATCTTCGTAGGTACTGGTGCACGTCGCTGCAAGAGAAGCTCTTTTGACAGGGTTCCAGAATATTTGTGACGGAATCAGACTCTACAGCAGACTCTCCGTCACACGAGCTTTCTAACGGTACATTAATTTTTGCGGTAGCATTTCTCCTTACATTTTATCCACCCCGACTAAGTCTACACCACCTCTGTGCATGGTATAGTTGTGGGCTGATGTGTGACGGAAAAAAAAGAAAGACACAAGAAGCAAATTCTAAACAGTTGCTTGTTTGCACCTGCTCGCTCAAAGACCCTCGCTAATCGAGCTCTATCTTCATCTCTCGCCTCCTGCAGCGTGCATGACTTTTCCTCTCTTGCACATCGAAAAAGCAAATACATGTTTCACATGTTGGAGTCGCAGCAAAGTGGGATTATGTAAGCCCGTGGCTGTTGTTTCAGGGCTGGTGAAGTGCTTGAGTTCCGCGGACTTGCCGTATTCACGGGTTCTGAGCAGCTTTTAATGAGTGTCTCAATAGACAGACTCATGGCCATGCCGCCCAACCCTGTACAAGACCTATTTGCTCATAAAGAAACACGAGGGAAGATGGCTAAGATCACCAAAAACAACGCAGAGACGCTTTGAAGATGTCCGCGTGCCCACATTGCGTTTGTGCTTTGAAAGAGACGAGTTTGCTGCTGATGTGGAAGTCTCACAAATTCCGATTGTGGTGGAACATGGTTGAAATTGGTATCAATGTGGAGCCCAAGATGAGAAAAGTCTGATGGGAGCACTTGGAGGTCTCCAGCGCTGATACTGATGGAGAACTAGTCCATCTCTCATTCTCACAGGTTTAAGCTCGTGTGCTCGGATTCTGTGGAAGAAGAGTACAGTGACTTCAGGGCTGTCACACGTGACCTCTGGGAACTCTGGGGCATCTTCTGAGGTGATCACGTGACTCTATTTGTCATTTCACCCCATTCTATCACTTTTTTTATATACAGACTTAGAGTTGAGATAAGAGAGATTATGCAGCCTGCTGTCACCTTAGCCGGATGTGGGAATTCCTGAGGAATTGGGTGGTCCCATCCTGGTCTGCTGTAGTTCATATCACGTGACCTACTTTTGGAGTTTTGTGAACTTCTTGATCCAGTTGAATCTCTTAATACCAGCCTTTCTTTGTAACACCTGTGTCACTCAGGAAAACGTAAGTCTCTAACTACATCCAGAGACATCACAAAAGCTGGAGAGCTTTAGCTTGTGAGCAGTGATCAGATTAAATGTCTTAAGTACCGGGCTTCTTCACTGGTCTAAACCTTAACTGCACAATAGAGCTTCACTTGAAATTTGTTGATGTTTTGGGACATTACGATTCTAAACTAACACGCTTGGACTTCGGAAGAGCGTACTAGCAGAACAGTGAGATGGGTGAGTAAGCAGATGGAAATCACGTGGGTGGTAAGAATCTAGCAGTTGACTGTACCTATTCCCATCCTTCTAGAACGTCTATAGCGTGTTATGGGATTGTGTAGTATTTTGGACGTCTGGCTGATGACTGGAACATGTCATGCGGCTTTAGTCGAAGGGGGTATATGTCGACGGAAACGCTGCTCAGGGTGCTTGCACATCCGGCAGACTGTTGCCAATGTAGTTTGGTCTGTGTTCTGTGTAAGTAGTGAAGGGAAGCTCTTAGAAAGTTCTCTTGACAGTGTAAACTGATCATACGGTGCGTTCAAGACCAACGGGCCCCGACAGTGGGTGTGAAGTAGGCTCTGAACGAAGATCTGTGTAGAATAGCACTCATACGACCAGCGAGAGAGAATGGACACAACAGCGACAGCACAGCACCTGTCTCTGTTGTGCGATCCATTTCCGTACCCCAAGACCAACCCCCAGCATGAAAGCAAGTGATACTCACGTTTCTGACACAGACACAGACACAAGTAGCGGAACAATATGAGACGGAAGGGTGTCTGTCAGTGTTGAGGGTGTGTGTACTAACCAAGAGCTGAAGAACCAACTCGGAGAGATCTGAGAAGACAGTCTCCTTATATAACTATGAAGGCGGCACGAGTTCTTTGGGGCTGAGAGGGGCACGATAGCCCCACTGGTATGGGGACGGAGTGGTGAGGCAAACAGTGTTCATAACTGAGAAGTGGAGAGGAATAAGGTTTACGGCCTGACAAGAAGAGCTGATGAAGAAGAAGAGGGGAGGAAGGGGAAGAGCCAGCCCTCTATAATCTGTTCCTGTTTGCACTTGGAATTTGATCACGTGACTGTCATCATCGTCACTATTCGCCCCAGTCGTGTAAAAAAGTGCCACAGAATGCTCGATACATAAGATGCAGCTTTCCCTCTTGGGAAACAGTCAACTTCTAGAATTGGAAAGGTGCCTCATTCACACACCTGTCCCGTTTGTCTACCATGCTGAGAAGAAGAGAAGGGGAAGGGGAAGAGCCCTCTATATATTATTTCTGTTTCTTGGGGCCGTTTCTGTGCAACTTGTGCATTACTGAATTAAGGTGGACTACTTCAGCTACACCTTGCCCTCTCATCTCAATTACTGACACCCAGGTCAGCCAATTGTTGGGAGCTACTTTAGACTTCGAGTTTTAATCCCAAACCTCACAACTTTACTCAGTACCTTAACAACCCATCACTACATCACCCTGCAATGAACCTCACCTTTGAAAATGACAAATACAGCTCCGATTGAGATGAAACAAGTATCATTCGACTCCTCTCGACCGTGAAAATACATCTGTAGTATCTTTCAATAGATTCTGTCACTTATTCGCAAGTTTTCACCTACCCTCCAACAGCTTACATAACTCGACAGACATACGGAGCAAAAAGATGAGCTCAACTGACAGCGGCAAAAAGATAAATGAAGACTCAAATAGATCAATTGCAGCACCTAGGATTCTCGTATGGTCTCCCACTACAATACTAACTAGGCTCTCTGGTGCTTGACTATGGCTGATCGGACGGGAAGCCGTATTTTCACCAGGATATGGCCGCAACTGGTGAAAAGGGGCTGTTGGGAGGGTTTGGGGAGCCAGAGAAGTCACGTGAGCGAAAAAATTGGGGCTTTCGGGGCTGAGAGAGATCTGGAGGTTTTATGGTGCAGAATTGTGTCAGAGAGATTGTGAGCACGGCTGTCAAGTCTTTGTGTCTGTCTATCAGAACGGGTGTCCTGTAAAGTGGGTTGTAGCTAATACGTTAACTAAAGATCAACAATCATACATAGGGTTTTCAACAAGCGCTAATGACCAAAAACAAAAAAGCTGAGGGTATATTGAGATACCCTTCTTGCTCATGTTTACAGACATGTTTACAGACACCAATGACTCCATTCTCAAATTACAACACATTTGTTTTACAAGTGAAGGGCCTGAATAGTACAGTAGTACGAGTAGTGCAGTTCGAATACTCCAGATATCCCATGCTCTAGATCTTATACTTGAGCCTTGTGTTTGGGGCTGGTGAGGAAGTTTCAGGGATGAGAACGTATAGACAGGATATTGATGAAATGTCGTTGAAAGAAGAGTACTCCGTTCTGTACAAGGCGTGGTGGTTGGGAACAGCACTTTCGGAACATTTGGTGGGTTAACATGAACTCCATTGGGTGTCGGATTTACTTGGTGGTTTGTGGAAGGGGTTTCCACTCCTTACCTAATGTAAACAAAACAGCGTTAAGAGCGCAGTTAAGCCATATGATACAAGTACCCATTCAGGTGCTGCAATATTGAATATGCTGAAATGTCAGAAAAGTGGTGCAAGATGGCTAAAGCGACATATCACACCCATTTCGTCCCCAGACGCATATACAACGAGCTTTGACCTCTCAAAGTCGCAGATCTCAGGACTGGGACAGCGCCAGGACGAGCCCGCTAGATGGATACATTGCAAGTAACCTCGACGTACAGCCAGAGCCCTCGCCACACTGCCCCAAGCTGTCTCACAGGCTCCGCGACACGCGCCAGCCACAATGCGACGCGACAACAGTGCTCTGGGGGGCCTGGACGAGCAGCGAGACGTATCTGAACCAATTTCTGCTACATAGTATGTACATGCGACCTGACCCTACTGGCAAAGACTAGAGTCAATAACTTTACCACTGAGGCAGATGTAGCGGGCTTCATATTACTTGAGCTATGCCAACTACATCTTATTTAGAGTTGTAGAAAGCCTCCCAAAGCGGAGTATAGTCCCAACTAGATGTTTCAGTGTCAACTAATTCCAAGAAATAGAGTACACAGAACAGTAATTCCAAAATAAGGTAGTGTGAATTTCCGAGCCGCACGGCTTGGAGTAGGGATAAGAGCACCACTCAGAGTGACCTTCGAAGGCTCCTTTTCACTCCACCTTTTATCACCAGCTAACCAAAAGTCCACTAACCCCAAAGTTAAGATCTTAACTTGCCATCTTCAATAATACTAAAGATACAGCAAGTCTCATATTACTTGGGACGGCTCAACTACAGCTTAATTAGCCTTTCAAAGTCCTGGGTGGCGGGGCTGGAGCAGCCCCCTCTACTGTAACATAGTCGTAAATAGTACCATTTTGTACCTAACAGACACCAGGGAAAACTTCCTGACATCTTTCATCTTTCTACTAGCTGTGGTTCTCTGTTTTGGGTCGTGTAGTGCGGTGCCTTTCCTCATCAGAACAGCAACACGTCCCAAACGTCACCAAACAACGCTGGTCGTCGACAGGGTGTTCATCATCATGTACACACTGGTCTGGACATTCGATGTGCTCACTTTCAATAGGTTTTCTCACGTTTTGGCGGTTTTCGAGTTGGTGTCGAGTTGGTTTTGAGACACTGTGAGAATGAAAGTTCGAACCACCGGTAGTTCCTGCATGATCAAGGCAAGTCTCCCTCCCAACATATAAATAAGGTTATGCGAGGTGGGGGCAAATAATGTGGGGGTCGTATCCAGTTCATTCAACTGGACGTGTTAATTTCTGGAAGCTACAATCAAGACGCATGGGGGAGGGGGGGGGGGGGGGTTCCCACAAGCACTTGATAATCGTCCCTACCAGAGAACAATGGTTTGTTTTGTTTTTTTGTTATTCCCTTTTTGGTTGACAATGGGGATTCCTCCCAACTAAGCCTAAATAGGGCACTTGACGTTGGGGACGATTATCAAGTGCTTGTAGACTCCCTACAGAAGGCACGAATTGGCTTCGATGGACTTGCCCACTTGGTTATGTGAGTTGGCGTTAGCTAGGGAACACGCCAGGAATGCTGTACAGGTAAGGTCACCCATCACCGCCCACTTAGTACATCTACAGTACCAGAACGAGTAGTACCGAAGAAAGAGTGTAATGATCACGAACCCGACCGGACACAACGGATGCTTCAGGCCCACCGGGTGAGGTACATCATACAGTGGTGTCTTTCTATACGCCACTGAACAGAGACAGTACACAATGACAGTTACAAGTCACCGACCGAAACCCATCATAAACTAACCTTCGAAGCTTTCGTACAAAGCCGAGATGTCTGTGTTACCACCCCACCTGAACGTGTATATCTTACATGTATAGCTTCCATATCCGGATACTGCTCGGCGCAATACACGGGTGGGCACAAAATGCCTGTGCCGTATTCCAAATCATTGGTCATAAACCAAAGTGTGGCTTCTTCACTCGGGTATGATAAATCCGAAGGGGACGAGGTCATCACTATGATAGTCGAAAACGGCCGTCTATTCTAGCGCCTTGTTGTCTACTACCAGGGTACAGCTGCTGCAAGGGACTGAAAAGTGGGTTAGTGGGGAGTGAGAGAAGAAGCTGACGATCAAATTGATAATCACGTTGCTCCAAACAAGTTCGTACATCGACCTCAAACCATAATCTTACATTTACTGTACTACCTTATAGTAGTTTACTTACTTACCGATTGGTATGTAACTCTCTTCAGTCCAACTATCCAACCCTAACTATCGTCACCACACTCTGGGATCTGCGGCCCAGTTCATGACCTTGTTCTTCATCACTTACCAGCCACGACCCCAGCGTCTTTGGAGTCGGCTCTGCAGTTTTAGTTGCAGTGGCATTCCTATCAGAACGTTGTATCCCGCTTAGCAATATAATGCCCGTGTCGTAAATTTCCGATTTCCCGATCCGGCGTGCAAGGTTATAACTCAGCACAGAGTTGAACCAGCTGACCTCTTGATTACAAGCTCTCCGCAGTCAAGATTAGATCAGGACCAATACCGCTTGACCCACCCAATGGCAATTGTCTAGTGGTATCACATGGCGAGTTACACAGCTACAGATCTTAAGTCCGCGGTCTTTGGTACTACAAGTACTTGTACAAGTATTGTTTGGCTCGCCTCCCGTCTTTGTGGTCTATACGAGATCAATTTATAGTACAAGGACTTGAACTTGTACAATTGTGGGCAGCTTGTAACGCCACAGTTTGACCAGATGAAATCAGGGAGAATCGAACGTAAAGAAGCGGTGACTGAGGGTGGCCCCAGGGCAGTGTATTGGTAAGAAAATACGGGTGCCGGTACAAGTACGTACTTGTAGCCGGCCCAGAGATGATTGTCACAAGCTGCAACCTTACACCACATTGATTTGAAACATTGACTTTCTCACGACTATAGTTCATAGTTCCGTGGAAAACGGGGACGCAAGAGCTATTAGCTCCGGGTACCGGCCACAGCTATTGTTGACAATACCGAACTCTGATTTAAAGTGTGTTGGCATCGTCCAATAACGCCAACTGGCACATTGTCATCTCATTTCTGGTGAACCTCAGATTGTGCCAGGCAAGCACATACTGAGCACATTTTCCCCAGGAAGAAAAAGACAACTCTACATTGACCTGTGCTTCTTCCTGCTTCACATAGCAGATGAGTACTGTACTGTAGAAGAACCTTACCGACATGTTATTATCGCTAACATTAAGGTACAAGTACTCGTACATACCCTGGTAGACAGGGACATGTTAGGAAGGGTGGAGTATGGTACTAGCCAAACCTTTACTATCGCTCGTATAATACGTATAGGGTTAAGGTTACTGTACTCGTACCTGGGGAACCCTCCACAGCTCTTTTTCTTGTCCGCAACGACTTCCATCGTTGATCGCTCGCGTATGTTGATCGATGAGATAGGAGTGACTCTAAAAGGAAAAGCGGCTGAGGACCACAACCGGCGAGGTAGTCCCTTCAGGTTAGATTTTCTCCACGCAAATGAGGCTTGAGCATTCCATAAATGTCTCCTTCCTGATCCATATTGGGACATTCTGGAAATCTTGAAATGTCGTTATTTCTACATTCGTCCGGATCCGGGTTAAGTGATGACGACAAGGTTTCGGGAGAAGCGCCAAGACAGGTCATTAGTGTGGGAAGATCCAGCACATCTCTGATGATCGCTGATGATCTCTGATGATCTCTGATGACTCGATGGGTTCAGAGAGAACACCAAAACGAGGCTAATGGGATTTTCGAGAAGCTGGGAAAGCAAACCCTTCCAACAGTCGGTCTTGGCGTTGCAATTGACGTCGTGGAGACACCACTATTATACGATTTTGGCACGTAATCAGCAGTATACGATCAAAGTCTGATTCTTTGATGTGAGCCGTGGACTATGACTTACCGAACTCGTACAAGTGCCCCCATTCTTGGAAACAGAATGAATCCCGATCGGGATCAACCAGCAGCCAATATAATAAAACACACTTATAGGATATTCTCATCACCACCATCGTGGGCGGACTCCCGACAAGAAAGTGTGTGACGTTCACACCCAAAGTTCAAGTTGAATCTGGACAGAAGCTCACAGGAGATGGAACCACAGCAATTCGTCGACGTCTGATGACTACGACCGTGTTTGGGCAAGTTGGCGGTCTGGAAGACCACTTTATCTTCCTGGCCAGACAAGTTAGTGTGGCTTCCAATGCGTAACATTGTTGAGGGGAATTTATTGGTGTGAGGCAAGAAACTTATCATCAATAAGTAGAACTGTAACATTGTTGCTGTTCATTCAGATGACTTTCGAAAGCTGATGTTACAATCCACTGATCCGTGGGCTGGGTCTGGTACAACTTTACCATCATGTTTGAATTGGGCTTTGTATATCTCGACTGGGTTGTGTAGACCCACTCATGAATCCAGGGGAATCTACAAGTACCACATTGGACAGTGGATATGGAGAACTGTTGGAGACCGCACTGCTCTGCTCGAAAGCAGCTCCTTTGTTTCCAGGAGGACAAGTTGAGGACCATAGTTCATGACACTTCATACAGAATAACTTCATCATGCTACAACCCCCAGACAAAAGAAACGAATAAAACAGGTCACCGCAACGTCCGCATTCGGTAAGTGCCCACCGCCCGAGGAAAATACCTCATTCACCAAGATGAAGCAGAGGTCTGTCGCCTACATATAATACCCCAGAGAGCATCACCTACAACACCACCACCCTCTCTCCAGCTCCACTTTGTCAACATGAAGTTCTTACATGTTGTTTTCGGGCTTCTGGCCTCTACGGTGCTGGCTGATATCACCCAAGACCCCAATGTTCGATTCAACATTCAACCTCGTGAGCTGATTACCGATGCCAACGACATTATGGACCAGATCTTCTCCGCTGCTGCAGATATCATGGCCGCGAAAAACCTGACCATTGTGCCTACCGTCAACAAGCAGACTGTCATTAGTGACGCCGCTCATCTCGGCGCTTCTTTTGTGCTTGCAGATCTCCAAGAACAACAGAACTTTGCCTATTACATCTACCCAAAGTACTGTGGCCCTGCTCTCTGGTCGGATGTGCTTAGCGTCTACGCCCCCGAACGTTCGAAGGATGCACTCGAGTACTGGCTTGGAGCAAATGTCTCGACTTATACTGTTGCTAAGTTGAACTACTGCATCACTATGGTTTACAAGATGTATGCCGCTCAACAGGCCGGTAGATGGAAAGAGACCTCCGAGGGGGTCACCGTTATTCTCAACTGGCCTCCACCTAACCCCTGTACTCCCCTCGGAACCTCTCTCGTCTCTACCCACTACGTCACAGGTTCCGTCGCTGGCACCCAAACACTCACGAACTCTGACAGACAAATTTACCTGGAGATTACCACTGTTCCTATCGTTTCCACCCACTATGTCACAGGATCTGTCGCTGGTAACCAGACTCTGACCAACACCAATAGTGAACCCTACCTCCAGGTCACCACTGTTCCCAAGCCTTCCAAGGGCATCGTCTCCACCGATGTCGTCCCCGGACCTCTTGCTGGCACCCAGACTCTGACCAACTCCAACAGTGAACCATACCTCGAGGTCACCACTGTTCCCGAGCCTTCCAAGAGCCTCGTCTCCACCAACTATGTCACAGGATCGGTCCCCGGCACCCAGACTCTGACCAACCCCAATGGTGGGGTTTACGTGCAGGTCACCACCGTGCCCAACCCTAGCGGCATCGTCTCAACCAATGTCGTCCCCGGCCCTCTTGCTGGCACCCAGACTCTGACCAACCCCGAGGGTGAGGTTTATCTGCAGATCACCACGGTTCCCAAGGCTGGGGGTGTCATCTCCACCCACGTTGTCCCAGGCCCTACCGTTGGTACCCAAACCCTCACCAACCCCAACAATGAGTTGTATGAGAAAGTGACCGTTGTTCTCGTGTCGACCCTTACTGTCACGGGTCCTGTTGCAGGCACTGAGATTCACGTCAATATCGATGGCGACTTCTTCGAGCAGCAGACTGTTTCTGGCGCCACGGTCATTGCAACTGCGCCAGCTCTCTCCAATGCTGGCGGTTCTGAAGACGGCACTGTTGGTCACAGTGGACCCCTCCAGGCCAATGGAGCCTCGCAACTGGCAATTAGTGTCGCTGCGGCCCTTCCTCTGATCCTTGCTCTTTTCTGATCTCAGCCTGAATCTTCGTCTCATTCAATTAGTAACTCTCAAATAACAATTCTCAGTTCCATTGCCATCAGTAGCAGCGTATATCTAGTCCGTAGTGGTATGCCGTAACAACTCCGGCTTCCCTTGTAACTTACCATCGCCAGTAGCCTGTCTTTTCTGTCTCCTGTATGTGTCGTATGTGTCGTATGTGTTGTCTTGAAGCCATGAAGGCAGGGTTGTCTGTGTGGATGTCGTCTGGACCACTTATCGAGGTAGCAGTTCCTCTCGTGCCCCGGTGGTTACTTCGAGTCGTGTGCTGCCATTACCAACGCGATGTTCAGTAGTCGTTCGAGTAGTGTACACAAACACAAGTCATTGTGGAGGTACACTTTGTGAGCAGGTAGGATAAGGTTTAATGTATTTGCAATCATACATCAAAAAAAGATAACAAACTCTCTTCCTCCCAGACACTATTTACTGAGGAGTTGTAGAGTCAAAAGTTGTGTTTATCTCAACATGTTTGTAAGAAAAGGGGTCAGTTTTATTACACTTTCCGAATCAGCTGATCAAGAGGAGTAAAACTGTACAATAATATCTACCTTCTCAAGTACAAACATTTTGAGATAAAGACACCTTTCCACTTTGAGATTCCGAGACAAAACTCCCAACTGACTGTACTCTGGATCTAGGACAGCGTTTACGCATCAAGCAGAAGGAGAAGCTCCCAGTCAACAACGTAGTGATCAATCGCATGGTGTGACCATTGATTCGCCTGTGAATGGTTTTCAGAACAGAGACGTGATGGCTGATTGAGTCTACCGACATGATAGGTAGGCTTGTACGATTACGGCATGTGGTTGCTACGGGTCAAAACGGGCAAGGGGTCTCTCCCCTTTCTCAAATCAAGAACTTCTCGTGACGTTGTAAACGCTCGTGGTATCTCCCCATACACCATTGAAAACAGCGAGTGCACGGTAGCAGTTGCATGGGTCCCGAACTGATCCCATTTACAACCATCGTTTGATGCTGACAACACTCCACTTGAATGTGAAGGTCGTATCGTACTTTACTTGGATAGCTTCCGTCAATGGACATTGCATGGTCCAGTGAACACCATGTGCCTGGGCCATGTTCCAAATCTCCTTCAATCAAACAGCCCAAGAATGACATTTCGCGGGAATGCCTGTAGCGGTTGAAGCCATCAGTAAGATAGAAAAAGCGGTCTAATACTCGAGCTATTGGGTGTCTTCTGCTGCAAGGCTATGAGAAGGACTGAAGAATGAGTTGGTGGATGATTCGACTGATGACAGGAAGTTGATGTTCGAATTACGACCTCACTCACAACAAGTACATCAACCAGAAGCCCTTATTACGACCTCATAGTACTGTAGCTACTGTAGCCTATGTAACATGCTTTCAGTCTATGATGCGATGTCCAAGTTCACAGATGCTACAAGTACGAGTACAGTACATACAGTAGTTCAAATCATAAGACCTAGTTTATCGTGTGCCGGAAGGAGAAAAGCACCGTAACCGGGCCATTGACTGTTGGTCTAATGTGCCACCCGCCCGTACCGCCTCCTACTTGTACGGGGATTCTCTAAACTACAGTATGTACAAGTACAGTGTGTATGTACAAGTACTACTCGTAGTATGTATGTACATACTCGTACTTCAAGTTTTACGCTTAACTCCTGCCACCACATGCTTATAATCTGCGGTACTTGCAGTGCATGATTCCACCTTTGCCTCCCCAGAATCCACTTTGGGCTTTTAGTTGCAGCGGCATTCCGATCGGCACGTCTTACCCCGCTTACCATTTTAGTGCCCGTCACATCATCATGCTTTCTCGACCCGGCATGTAAGATCCGAGAGAATCGAACAAGCAATGACAGAGTTGCAGAAGTGAGCGTGTTGGTAAACTACACTGGTACCGGTAGCTACCTGGTAGCTGTCAGGAGAAATCAAGTTATTTCGCGAATAACCGTAGAAAGGCACGAGTTGCCGCATTGGTCGTACCCTCCACAGCTTTAACACGACTAGCTCATTTTTGTGTACGTCGTGATCTGAACCAATTTAGCTGTCCATCGTTCAACAAAAATACCCCATTGTTCTCCGGCTAAACTTGCCATGAATTTCTTTAGGACCAGGAACGATTCTCAAGTGCATGTGCCGCCCCCACCATTTGGAAATTTATCACGATTCTAGGTTTATTGACCACTTGTTCATGAATTATACCCATTGTTACACTGTAGGGGCTCCACAGTGGGTGTTTCATAGATAACATGTATTAAGGTACGCACGGAGATTTTAGATGATCAGGTACTCCGTAGGCTACAACTTCTGGAGCAATACAGTAGCTAGCTAGTAGCCAAACCTGTATTAGTTATCGTAAAATATGGCTAGGGTTAAGGTTTACTTCAACCGTCCTTGCTCTCAACCGTTTTATAATGAGTTGCACATCGAGCGCTAACCGACTCGTTGAACTCTAACCGGTGCAGGGAACTGTAAAGAAACGGCTAAGGACCAGAACCGGCGAGGGTCTCAGATCCCGTCCCCACATTGAAGTTTGTCAACGCAAATGGGGTTTTCGGGGATTCATTTGGCTGGAGCAATCTATGAATGTCACCTTCCTGATCCAAATTTGGACGTTTTCGGAAACATTCACAGGTCTTTTTTGCAACATTGGCCCGGATCCGTGTTCTGCCATGTTCACAAGCTTTCGGGGCAAGCGCCAAGACTTCGTATGTGGGAAGATCCAGCAGATCTGTTGTAGATCACCCAGTTGCTGAGGAAGCATGAAAACGATCTTTAGCCGTGAAAGGCAACCAACTGTCGTCTTTAGTATTGCAATTGATATCGTGGAGACACAGCTGCGATTTTGTGACGTTACCAGATCACAGCGGAAGTCTTTGATGCGAGTCATGAACTATGACGTACTGTTTTCGTACAAGTGGCCCATTTTGGACACCATAAGGGACTCAATTCGGATCTACCAACAGCTATTTCAATAGGACACAATTATGGACACTCCCCTCACCCTCCTCCATGAGCGGTCCTCGACGAGAAAGCGTCTGACGTTTCACAGCCGATTCCCAAGCTCTTCTTGCACGAGAACTTCACAGCAGATGGAACCACAGCAATGCTTTGATGACTAGTGACTACAATTATGTTTGGGCAAGTTCGCGGTTTGGAACACCACTTTCGCTTCCTGGTCAGACAGGTTACTGTCGCTGCCTTGCGTTACATCTATTCAATGTGGGGATTCATTGATGCGAGGCTGTGATGATTATGGATCCACCAACACATCATCAATAGAACCGCAACATTGCTATGGTTTTCTCGAAATACTTTTTATCTGATGCGGCTACAGAATTATGGGCTGGGTGAAATAAAAGCTCATCAAGTTTGAATTGGGCTTCGCGGATCTAGACTGGGCTGTGTAGACCCACTCATGAGTCTACAAGAAGCAACCGCAGTGGACTGTGGATATGGAGAACCATTCGAGATTGGACTGCTCGAACGCAGTTCCTTTGTTTCCAAGAGGACAAGCTCATGACAATACTTCACGAGACTCCCGACAGAGTAACATCACCGCCCCCACCACCCCAAACAAGAGAATCAATAGAACAGGTCACCGAAGAGACCCCTTCCGGAACATGCCTACCAGGGCCAGTGGAGTACCTCAATCGCCGAGAGGAAGTAGAAAACAGTTATAAGTGACCAAAGAGAACACCAGACACAACACCGTCCTTTTTTCAGCCTTACTTTTGCGACATGAGATTCTTACATGTGGTTTTAGGGCTCTTCGCCTCTTTCGCCTTGGCCGATGTCACTTCAGACACCCAGATTCGTAACAACATCCAACCTCGTGACATCATCACCGTTAGTAGCGAATTTCTCGACAATCTCATCGCCACCGCTAGGCTAATTGCCGCCCAGGAGGGTCTGATCCTCGAGCCTACCGTTGACAAACAGCAGATCATCGATGACGCTAAAGCTCTCACCCCCGCCCAAGTGCTTGCAGATCTCCTAGCACAGCAGAACTTTTCTTACTACGTCTACCCTAAGTACTGCGCCCCTGCTCTTTGGTCGGATGTGCTCAGTCTCTATGCCCCGGAGCGTTCGAAAGATGCACTCGAATGGTGGCTTACTCGAGTCGATAAGCCTTACACCGTCGAGGATCTCAACCAAGCCATCACCGATGTGTACAAGATGTATGCCGCCCAGCAAGCCGGCAGATACAAAGAGACCACGGAGGGGGTCACTGTCATTGTCAACTGGCCTCCACCTGAGCCCTGCATCACCCCTGGAACCATTCTCATCTCTACCAACATTGTTACAGGTTCCGTCGCTGGCACCCAAACACTCACGAACTCTGACAGACAAATTTACCTGGAGATCACGTCGGTTCCTGAACCCGTTTCCACCAACTTTGTCACAGGATCCGTCGCCGGTAACCAGACTCTGACCAGCACCAACGGTGACCTCTACCTCGAGGTCACCACTGTTCCTGCGCCCACACTAGTTTCCACCAACTACGTCACAGGATCGGTCCCTGGCACCCAGACTCTCACCAACTCCAACAGCGAGATCTACCTGGAGATCAC